>OY757543.1:26235645-26263145 GCA_963584105.1 Alviniconcha strummeri
GTTTACAGTAACTAGCATTCTAGAAACATGTTTCTGCAGCAATGCGTAATGGTTTAGCGCGGAACTCTCTCTCGAAGACTGGCATGCCCCCATTATTCCCTGCTATGCATTGTCCTCCAGAATACCATCTTCACAACAAAAAGCCATGGACAGGTTTACAGGTGGAACTGAAGAAACCCGGGTACAGTAAACTTAAGGAGCACAAATACAAGGAGATACTAATCTGTGAGGTGCAAGTACTAAGTGAGTTCACGGCTTACAAACGTGCGTGCGTGGGTACGGGTGTGTATGTGTGTTCGCGCGCGCAGGCGTGTGTGTGTGTGTGTGTGTGTGTGTGTGTGTGTGTGTGTGTGTGTGTGTGTGTGTGTGTGTGTGTGTGTGTGTGTGTGTGTGTGTGTGCATTCATGCCACCATGCGTATGTGCGTTTGCGTGTGCCTACGTGCGGGTGCGCATGAATGTGTGTGTGTGTGTGTGTGTGTGTGTGTGTGTGTGTTATAGCGCGATATAAAACTAGCAATAAGAAGAAGAAGAAGAATAGTAGCAATAATAATAAATGTGTGTGTGTGTGTGTGTGTGTGTGTGTGTGTGTGTGTATTTGTGTGTGTATTTGTGTGTGTGTGTGTGTGTGTGTGTGTGTGAGTACATGCGTGCGTGCGTGTGTGTGTGCTTGTGTGTGTGTGAGTGTGCGTGAGTACATGCGTGCGTGCGTGTGTGTATGCGTGTGTGTGTGTGTGTGTGTGTGCGCGCGCGCGCGCACGCACGCGCATGTTTGTGTGTGTGTGTGTGTGTGTGTGTGTGTGTGTGTGTGTGTGTGTTACGACATATTTAAGAGTTGGTTATATTATTTTCAAGAAGTCCGAGCTGATAGAAACTTAAAGTTGTTGTTCCTTTTATAAGGATCCGACATTGGCCTTTCTTCTATAAACGCGTTTTGAGAAAGTGAAAAATATTTAATTCCTGTTCCTCAAAACGTATCTTCTGATATCTTCATTATGCGTACTGCTTAATACGACGGAGTAAGGGTAGTTGCTGTTTGCAATGTTGAAAATTCCCAGAATATTACCCTAACCAGGTAACAGATGACGGCTGTAACGGATGTTACTAAAATAACATTCACACTTGTAACACACCTGGTCAAGTTAATCGTGATCGGGTTCTAAAGCAACAACAAGAACAACGGCAAAAAACTAAAACTAAAACTAAATTATATATATCCTTGGTGCCCTTTTTCATCAAATCCATTATATCTTGTGCTGTTTTTCCTCAGTAACTAACATGACCTTTTCTGCCCGTTAAAACTGGACATTAAAATAAGGTGGTTTACAAGCGCAGAAAGACGCTGAGTTGCTATACTGTGCATGATGTTCAAGAAAGCAGTAAATCCGTCTATTCGTGTATGTACTACCCAGTAAGATGCCATACGGTTAGCTGATATTTGCAAAGGTCAGTCTGAACAGGACATTGCCCCAACCATGTAAATGACAGTCGTTTTTGCCTTGTGGTAAAAAAAGTGTTTTGTTCACTGGGAGGGGGAACACCTATGCTTTTGTTCTTTGTTACACAGTTCCCTAAAACCTTCCCTTCCCTGTAAAGAACTTAAGGAGGATCTGCATTTTTGAGCTTTTCTATCAATACTTCACGTAAGGGTGTATAATAGCCAATTAGGTGTAGTCTTACGGATGAGACTATAAACTAAAGTCGCTCGTGTGTACAAATGTGCAAAACGATCCCATGAGCAAATCCCCAAGCATGCACAAAAACAAACAAATGAAAAACAAGCATGTGAAGTGTATAATTATATAGTGAGTCCACTCGAAAAGCGACGAGGAGTTTTCGTCAAAGACTGCGCCGTTCGACGGGCGTTTTGTTGTATGTTAGACCTACTGTTTGTTTTTCAGCTAGTGGCGTTGCTGATGATGGTGATGTCCACTTTTATAGCGCATGAATCCATTAACATGAATGCTCAGTGCGCTGAAGGAAGGGAAACAGAGAGAAAGTCATAATCATTCAAATAAAGGCAAAGATACATGTTGCAAAGTCATTCACAGAACAGGTGAGTTTTCAGACTTGATGATGATGAAGTGATGCTTAATGTCCTCAGATGTCAATTAACATATTAGGGACAAACTGAGATCAATGCCGAAGCATGGTTCACTATAACTTACGTCCACGGAAACCAGAAGGCTCGTTAGGACGGACAGCCCAGGACGACCACCTCGACTCCCAAACAGCTCCTGAACTATGGGTTTTCAGACGTCAGCGGAACGCCGTAAACAGTGGTGAATGCCTCTGAATTGAACCGCTCCAACATCTTCCTTTCTGACATACGTTTCTTTCCCACTACCAGAGCCAATGAACATAGGCTACCGGAAGAAAGCGTTAGCGATGTCAACATCACATTCCTGGCAAGCAGAGTTCAAAACACAGGACGGTGACTACTCTCAGCACATTTCGCACTGCTTCAAGTCAAGGCGGCAGTATCCAACAGGGCACTGGTGGTCAATGGACTTGGGTAGTCAATCTTTCTGGACCATCTCCGTCCGAATATGGGGTCGTGGGGACTGCTGCGGTAAGTTGCAATCCATTTACTATAAATTAACGCATGCTTGATTCCTAAATGGGATGATTGTTTGTTTGTAATAAGCTTCTGTGTCACAGTCTAAAAGGTTCCCAAAGTGTCGTGCTTTTTGTTTGGCTTTGCAGTCCATGTTTTGAAACGGGGACATGAATATTTAGGAGAGACCATATATATTTCCCGTTTTGAAGGCAAGTGTTCTGACGACTTGCTTTTGTCTTGTTATTCTATGGTACTGAACTAGGCTACTTTCTCTGAACTATGACCTGGGGGAAAAAGGGGAGGGGGACTCCAAACAAAACGATTTCGTCTTCTTTTGAAAGTTTCAACCCCATAAATCCAGCCTAGGCGACTGTGCTTTACGGTTCATAACACAACACTGTTTGACAAAAATGACGTTCTAGATGAGGTGAGGCATCTGCAATAATTATAACAACCGCGCGCATAGCGCTGTAAGTACACCACTTTGGTGGATGTTGAAAAACGCGCTGTAAAAGGCTGCCGTCGCTCATTCAGAATTATATGCGACAAGAGCGCAGTGAGTCTGCTCGAGAGCAGAGAATGAGCGCTATACAAAAGTAATCAGCAACAATAAATGAAAAGAGCAATTGCCGTGCTTACGTTATCTTGTTCCTTTACTGACAACAGGACCCGCTAGAAACAGCAGAGAAACTTTGACTCTGTATAAATTTACACGAGTATATGTTAGTCCCCAAGTATCCAGTTCTTCAGTATCCACTGAACTACTAGCAATCACTCTGCTTCCAAGGACAACAATAATGTGTGCTTATTTTTTTGTCCTATGTGTGTGCTTATTTTTGTCCTTTTTTCCTCTGATTTTAGGAGATGACCTGAAGGACTTTTTCATATCTGTAGCCAAAAAACTTCCTCACAGAACAGCCGGCTTCGAAGACAATGAAAACTATCGCGGAAAGGTGTGCCTACGTCACCCCGGCTTTTTGGAACAAGGTGAAATTTACCACGGTCTCTGCAACAACGGCTACGGGCTGCAGGGTCGATACGTATTGATTCTTAAGCGCCCCGAGCGAAATGCCATAATGGTCATCTGCGAGGTCCACGTGTATGCCCTTCCCATAACAGGTAAGTGCATGACGGATCTTCAAGTGAAAGAAAACAAATCAATATTTTGGATTCACAAATGAATAGCGGAGCTCCTAAGGTAAACAAAACAAAAATCAGGTGGATATTGCAAAATGGAGTTTTCCATGATGTTTTGCACACATGTACTATGATTCAATCAGACGATTTTCAGGCACATAGACATCTTTGCACTGACCTCCTTTGGCTATAATTAGCAATGTAATTAGGTCACCTACACGTACTGACATCATCACCCAAACTACAGTTTAAACCTTTTTTCTTCTAATTTTTTATATATTTTTTTCATGTTTGTTTGTTAATCAGCATCAGTTGTAATCTTTCACACAAGCACTATGCTCCAGGAAGACCTGTCTGGTCCGTTGAGACACTTGGATTCCCTGAGGCTATAACAATATCCGTAATTAGGTCATGGAAAACTTCTTTTTTTTTTTTTTTCTTTTTTTTATCCCATGACTTTAAAAATCTGATACTGAAATTGTTTTGAAATGAAAACATGAATTTTGGGCAGATACAATGCTACTCTCGGAACGCTTTCGGTCTGAAAGATACCCCTAATCGCAGGATACCATTATCTGTTGTGTGCAACAGGGATTACTGTAATTAGGTCACGCTAAATGGGCGTGAATGTGTCCACACAACAGATCCCCATTTAGCGGAGCTTTTATGGTCAAAATATCAGTGTGCATTCTGCAAAATGGAATGAAAGCATGACGTGTTGCACACTTGTATGATTCTGTCTGAACATTTTCAAGTACGTACATAGACATCTTGGCACTGATCCCATATGGCTATAATTAGCCATGTAATATGGTCACGCTGCATGTTCTGACGGCATCACCAAAACTGTGGTTCAAAACTCTTTGTTGTTGTTGTTGTTATTATCAGCATCACTTCACACCAGCATTATTCTCCAGTAAGGCCTGGCTGATCCATTCAGACACTTGGAATTGGATGCCCTGGAGCTAATATTAAATCCACAATTAGGAAACAGGATTTTGTATTTCGGACAGAAATCTGTGACAAAAACTGATTTGAAAATTAAAGCATGAACCTTGCGCTGATGCTACGCTACTCTGAGAAGATTTGGGGCCTAACAGATACCTCTGATATCTAAGCACCTCTGTCCGTTGTCTTTAACGGTGGCTGTTATAATTAGGTCACACTAGATGCGCATGACTGTGTCCACATAACAGATTAAATCCGTCTTTTGTGAGGGAAACAACTTTTTCAAAGCTTCAAATTGACAGATAATGCAAAATGTCAATTAGCTCCAGGGCATCCAAGTGTCTGAATGATCAGCCAGGCCTTACTGGATGAAAAGTAGAATTAAAACAGCTTGTGATTTTGTAACACAGAACTCGTTCTCGTGTAGACGGACGTCACAAAGCTGTCCGACAATTTCATGCCAAGACAGGCGCTTTGCTCTAACTTGTTCCCCGGTACAAATATCATATGCTTTCCTTTTGTAAGAATGAAGTACACTTAGAAATGCCTGTATTTCAAATTATTGAAAATAAATGCTATTCTTTTCATTTCTGTGCTCAGAACAAAACAGAAACTGAAAATATGTGCACACTGATTGCTTTATTTAACATGTGTTTACGTTCTTAATACGTACTACATATGTTTTTAATGGCATCCACTGCATCAAAGGCGTAAAAGGTAAGAAAGAAATATTTGTATAAGTAACGAATAACCTTACCATTGTCAAAATACATTAAATTAAAAGAAAAATCTGTGTTTATGTATGTATTGGTATATTTGCTTATTGAGGCGTTCAAAAAAGTCGAACACCAGAAAGAAGAAAAATATGCTAGTGTTGGTGACGAATACAGTCACGATTTCACTAATTAATACGCTGTAAATATTTTATCGATTAATGTGCCTCTCATGGACGGCCTCGAAGATGTCTATGTGGCTGAAATCAATCAGTATGGTTAATTTGTGTGCAGCAGCATAATACTTTACTCCAAAGTGCAGTGACAAAACCCCTTAGATCTCTAGCTAAAAGTAACAATGTATGTAATGATAATAGTTAAAGGGGAACCGGACCGAAGACGAAAGTTGGCCTGGAAATATTGAAGCATGCAAATAATTTCATCTGTTGTATGCCTCATTTAGTTGTGCCGTCAATATTTATACTAAAGAAGCATCCCCCCACACCCACTACCCCCACCTTCAATGTGAGCTCCACACTCCGAGCATCGCTTTCCGGCACCTTCCTCCAAACTCAGCCAGATTTAGTTACGCCACTGAAGGGGCATTCATTATCTCTCGCGCAACTGCCCACTGACACGGTCAGCGCCCCCGGAAAGATTGAGGTATTACTTAGCTGACAGTTTTCTGGACCCTATGGCGTAACTAAATGCGCAGTGGTTGAAGGAAGGATGTCGTAAACCAGTGCTTGGAGTTTGTGTGAGCTCCTCAAGGAGCCGCCATGTTGGTTCGCTGTTTACCAATGAAGAGCACAGACGATCTGACAAGCAGACGATCTGGCAAACATGATGAGGAAATTGGGGGGTGGGAGGTGGGGTGGGACATTCTGCTGTGAGTCTATTTCTTGCTGTTTTAAAATCCATTTGTATCGACAGACACCTTTTGCTTTTCCGGCTCCGTCCCCATGAAAGACTTAGGCCTGCGCGCGAAAATGATCCACTTTGTATTCGCGCGCGCGCGCGCGCGCGCGCGCGCGCGCGCGTGTGTGTGTGTGTGTGTGCGCGCGCGTGCGTGTGTGTGTGTGTGTGTGTGAGTGTGTGTGTGTGTATGTGGTGTGTGTGTGTGTGTGTGTGTGTGTGTGTGTGTGTGTGTGTGTGTGTGTGTGTGTGTGTGTGTGTGTGTGTGTGTGTGTGTGTGTGTGTGATGGTAGAAATACCTATGAAATACAGATTGGGGATCAACGAACTGTATTCAGATTTGTTTTTTTATTGTATGGACAACTCATTAAAAAGAAGAAGATATAACCGTTTTTAAAATAGTACAAACACAAAGGATCACTAACGAAGAATAAACGGAAAGACGAAGAATAATTTAGCATGATAGAGTAATATGTCAAACTCTCTCTTCAAAAGCCAGTTTGCTATGTAGAAAAAATGATTGCTGTTATTACAAATAAAATTACTATTAAAAGTATCAGTAAAAATCCGCTCGATGGACACCCATAAAATATTTCAGTTGTGAATGCTCTTTTCAGTTCTACCTCCGGTAGGTTCCGGGAAATGTAAAACCTGTCAACTCTTTTATCAGGAAGGCTGTCCGAGGACGAAGTGGACACTAGGTAAGTACTACTAGTCTTTTTGTGTGGCATAGCGAAATTTAGGTTTTTAGGTACACCGTAAGTAATGCTTAGGGACACTGTAAGTAATGCAATGTGATCTTAGGAAACTGTAAGTAATGCAATGTGATCTTAGGACACTGTAAGTAATGCAATGTGATCTTAGGAAACTGTAAGTAATGCAATACGATCTAAGGAAACTGTAAGTAATGCAGCGTGATCTTATAAAACTGTAAATAATGCAATGTGATCTTATAAAACTGTAAGTAATGCAGTGTGATCTTAGGGCACTGTAAGTAATGCAATACGATCTAAGGAAACTGTAAGTAATGCAGCGTGATCTTATAAAACTGTAAATAATGCAATGTGATCATGAGATTGTCATGGTGTTACATCATACTAGCAATCCTGCGGTTCCTATGTTTGTTCGCTGCTCGCGGACAGCCGCAGCTTGTGCCAGTGTCTGTTTCACATGTATAGTGGTCGCTGGTCATTGTCGTCCAGCTCTTGGGCAGAATGTCGACCACCAGGAGTCTAAGTGATTACAATATATCGTGAAGAGCCGCTTCTTGCTTTGAAATCCACGTCTGAGAACTATTGGTGTGCCAACGGCGTCATCGATCCTCACCATCATTATTATTTTGTTGTTGTTGTTGTTGTTGTTGTTGTTTGTTTGTTTTGTTTCGACGGCATGCCACAGAGAGTGATGAAAGTTTCATTTTCTGTGGCAATAGTGGGCCTTTCGTGTTCCAACATGGTGGGTTCCGCGGTGAGTTCTAATGATACAAGCCACCAGCCCATTGTAGTAATCTCATAAAAGCATAAATCATTGGTGCAGGTGTTGCTTCAAAAGTGCAACAACCGTTGGGCTGAGTACAAGCTGAAATGGATGATCATCGTACCGCTAAACTACGGCTGATGAATCTTTGACATGTTTATCAGGGCAAATAGAAAATGGAATGGGCATCAAAGCAACGATCAGTAAAAACAAAAACAAAAAAACAAAACCCTCAAAGGTGACATGAATGCACACTGACTCTTACCGCACATATCTGCTGATATGTCAGTAACTGGATACGTGTGCAGTCAATCGCTCGCAAGCCATATCAAGACGTGTATGCTTGAAGCAGATTGGGCTACTTGCGGTGGTAGATAGGTGTTGCTGAGGAGTTTTAGAACACGGTGAAGTCATGGAATACCTCGCGGTGAGCTCATGCAACACCCGCGGTCATGGAATATGGGAGACCCACACAGCACACTGTGGCTGCTGTCCATGCGTACCATCATGAGCAGATCTGAGAGCGCGATGCAAGACCCTACAGGTGTGGCGCACTGCTGCGGGATTCTAGTTACCGGTACAAAACCCCACAAAGACGCACTCAACAGTGCAGAATGACACATTGGCAATGATCACTGTGGCAATGCTCACTAACTTAAAGATAATAATTTCTATCAGCTGGTCAGGTGTTCATGTGGGCAGACTTTCTGGGGAACATGATTGTCAGAACCCAGAAAGGGTGATTCCAGCCAAAAGCACCAATTTAAATTGATCATTATGTTAAGTGACTGGACACAGGAAAGTAGGTATAGAATACTAATCACGATGAAGGTGATACAGACATTGTCAGCCTCCTGACTGGAGTCGGGTGTGCTGGTAATGGTGTCAGGTGTTGGTAAGAGAGTACTGACCATTCGTCTTGCTGTGCTTTCATGCCAAGCCGCATTCTTACGGTATCGCTTAATTATGATCCGACAAAGAGACAAAGACCACACACTATAGAACAGCTAGAGAACCGCACATTTTTTGCTTAAAACAGAGCCATCACCCTACCAAGGCCTGGCACCTGGTCGTGACTGCAGCATAAACGGGTCGCACTGTGCATGGAACACATTGTGTGAGCGTGGACTTTGCCGTGAGTGTTGGACCTTGCCTCCATTTCGGTTACACATTGGTCTGTTGATTCATCTCCATTTACACGACCACCACCATCACCAATATTGATCCGACCCAGTCATGATCCGTGTTAAAGGCCGTCTTGCCGGCTCTTTAGCAGAGACAAGAACTTTGATCCCCCCCCTCTCTCTCTCTCTCTCTCTCTCTCTCTCTCTCTCTCTCTCTCTCTCTCTCTCTCTCTCTCTCTCTCTCTCTCTCTCTTTCTCCCCCCCCCCACCACAAAAGTGATTCAAATCAATTAAAGAACTACTGTCCCTTCAAAATAATATTAAAAGCGGAAATTACCTTTCGGCTCACCTTCCCCTGTCAATAATAAAAGCTATCACACACACACACACACACACACACACACACACACACACACACACACACACACACACACGAACGCACGAACGCACGCACATGCACACACACACACACACACACACACACACACACACACACACACACACACACACACACACACGAACGCACGAACGAATGCACACACACACACACACACACACACACACACACACACACACACACACACACACACACACACAGAGTCGTGCGTGCATACGCACACATCACAAGACAGGATGGACCTTTGCTATCACAGGTATCACCACTACTGGCAACACATCGTACAGACTATCATTTAATTAAATTAATTAATGTCAAACTTTGCATGCTGGTAGTGCATGCATTGACTGAGCTCTGCCACTGTCACTGACCCTGACCACAGTAAGTGTAAGAGGGTTAGTGTCTTAAAATTCTTGAACATTTGAGTATTTCATCCTGCGTCTTCAGAAGGTTTGATCCATTTTTGATACTGTATTGTTTGTTTGCGGGTACACGAAGGGGGACTCAAAGAGAAATCTTGCAGTTTGAGAAATCTTGCAGTTTAAGGTCAGAAGGCTATGGTGGTGATTACTGTTTGCGTGGGCAGGTCTGCAGTACGGTGCCGATTGCAGTCGAAGGCCGAACATGTGTCGACTTGATAGTATGTGTGAGAAAGGTAGAAGAAGGTGCGGTGAGTATTTCAGCGCGTCTTCGTTTTGCTTTCATGTTCACTGTTGACTTGTCTGTGCTAACAACAGTAAGGTGAACGGGGCGCATCTCTTGTTCGCGATCCTGGCTCACACTTCCGCTTCAGAAGAATGCATATGATTGCGAAGGATGTATTAGTTACTACTTACCTTTTATGACAGTTGTTGTTTATATGTAATACCTCTTTCTGTTTTTAATGTGTTTAACTTAATTTAACTACATTGTTTAATGTGGCAGAGCTGGTGGGAGTGAAGAAATATTCCCGTTTAATTGTTATGATTGTTTCCTCTCCATGTGACACTAAATGGTATCATTCTATGATAGAGTGCCTTGTTTCCTCTCCATGTGACACTAAATGGTATCACTCTATGATAGTGCGCCTTGTTTCCTCTCCAGGTGACACTAAATGGTATCACTCTATCAAGACTATGTTATTCATAATGACGACAAAGTTTCGCAGTTATTGGTGGTAGGTGAACAACTTTGGCATATAGACATGAAAGTCAAATTGTCATCTCTGCAACTGTGCAACCTTTTGCACAGAAACCCCCCTCCCCGGGCCACTGCCTGACAGCATTGGTGTACCAAACGACTGACAACTAGAGGCGTATTAAGCCAACTAGACTAGCTGTGTATAGTTGTATACCTTCGTTTTTCCTGACCTTCTTCATCCTAACGTCACATTCGTTAAGCGCATCAGCTATCGAGCAGTCAATCAGCCAATGTCTTATATTGCCGTGTGTCAAATACAAATACGCATGGAATTATGCATGGCGTTCACAGCATCCGTAATCACACACACACGCACAATAACAGGTTATTACATGTGTACGTAAAGCAATAATAATGTGGCGGTTCCCAAGATGTGCAGTGTAGAATTAAATGATAATCAGCAGCAGCAGCTGCAGCAGCTTATTAAACCACGTAAACATTCTGCAGTGGCTATAGCCACGCAATACAAATGGATGTTATCATCACCGCCACTACAGGCATCACCATCATCAACAGAATCAACAATAGCATCATGCCAGCTTCATGCCAGTGTTGTGGATTTAATCTGCTGTGCCGTTTTCTTCATGCCAGTACTGAGGCCAGGAGACGACTGCACCTCGCCATCCAAAACAGCCTTTTGTCCAAGAGGAACCATTTGCGACGCTGGCAGATGCCGTAAGTGTAGTAATGATGAATGAGGATTCTTGTCGAAACGGCTTGCAAGTGGTATTTCTAACAAGTTTCTTGAATAAGGAGAAAAGATATTCCAAAACAAAGATAAATCTGAAAAGTAAAAATATCCTTGACTCCATGTCATTTTTCCGGAATTAATTACAGGAAGAAATTCCAATCAGCAATTGTGCTTTGTATCTATAAAATATCAAACTTTTCTCCTTTTTTTATCTTTTTTTTTTTTCTTCTTCTTTCTTCAAACTTCAAAAAATAGACGGTGTTGATAGCCTACCGATAGACATAGTTCGTATGATCACCCCTCAAACCTTTAGTGTTTGTGTTTACATACAAGAGAAGGTGTCACAACAATAATTATCAACAGTAACAAATAGAAAAATAACAAATAACCAACCCAAATAGATTCCGAAAGGACTTTGAATGGCGATTTTATCAGTGGAAACGTGTTATCCATTGCACTCAGCTGCACACTACCTTAGGAAAACGTCCATAGTGTTATGAGCCTGCTATTCGAACTAATGCAAGGTGTAGGTAATATTTAAATAGAAATGATGTCCCTTAGTGCTTTTGCATTAGAACAAGAATGATGGCTAGCTGACCATGTCCTTGAAATTTATCGGTCTCCGTGTTTAATGCTTGCACTTCAATCTTTTAGCCTGGAATTGAAAAAGTAGACTGAAAGGACTGGTTGGCAATACCAGGCTGTTGTACACAAGGGTATAATCAAAGTGATTCCCTCTTTGGAATGTGTGTGTGTGTGTGTGTGTGTGTGTGTGTGTGTGTGTGTGTGTGTGTGTGTGTGTGTGTGTGTGTGTGTGTGTGTGTGTGTGTGTGTGTGTGTGTGTGTGTGTGTGTGTGTGTAATTGCTGTATGTGCCAGTGCTAAATGTCGCACCGCAAAATGAAACATTTATGGTTGAAGTTCAAACTAGGAAACTATTTAGTCTGAATTTTGTTCATGATAAAATAACGTCCAAAGTAGCCTACATAATGATTTCTATCCACGAAGTATGACATTAATATATCATATGGGAGTCTGACATCATAATGAACAAGGGACACAATATTTCCCATTACTGCGCAAAGGTGCTATTGCTCACGAAAATAAGTTGTCATTGTTGACCATTGCGCTCCCAATCCTGATAAAAACTCAGAACGAATGTGTTGAATCTTTGAAATGCTGCCACAATCTTCTCACTAATTAGGCTACACAATTATGGTGTCACCCGTTACACCCATTTTGAGTGTTTTAAAAAACGCTTTTGTACGAGCAACAAAATAAAGACTGGCTATTACTAACAATTAAAATTTTGTGTTTTATTCCTTCTGTTTTTATTACCAAGCAAGAAGGGAAAAAAAGCCGCCCAAAAGCACAAATTTAAATAGTACTGATTTACGTTATTGGAGTTAAGCGTGCCTATACAGATTTACGTTATTGGAGTTAAGCGTGCCTATACAGATTTACGTTATTGGAGTTAAGCGTGCCTATACAGATTTACGTTATTGGAGTTAAGCGTGCCTAGTGTGGAGACATACCACGACTTAACTGACTGATAACGGTTTACATAAACAAAAGATCAAACTAAATCGAATACTTTTGAATTGATCTTGACAGTATTGTTACATATTATGCGAATGTAAAGAGGTTTGACGTAAAACTATCATTTTTGTTGTTATTGTTGTTGATGTTGTTGTTGTTTTACTCAGTGTTTTGGAGACGACCGTAAGATATTAATTGATAGCATACACAAAACCAACTTTACCTGCTTGTCAAACGGCGTGTGCCCACATCTCTCTCCTCCGTTTGCTGAGAATAAGACCGAAATCCACCGCCTAGCTGAAAAACACCCCAACCCGGAAATGGCTGCCGGAGGTCAGTAAACAAATCGTCAAAACAGAGAAAGGTTCAAATTTAACGCTTAACATACAAAACAATATGGAAACGTTTCATGGTTACAAAATTTGCATATCCAAAATTTGCATATCTTTCCTGAAGACAACGCGGTCATGGTTTAAACTTTTGTGTATTTTGATCTCCCAAAGACGAGTTCTGTTTTCCGGTTTTATTGGTGGCAACTTCAAGTGTTCATACAGATACATCTGTAGACAGGTTTGCAAGGTATCCCGCGTCGCTACTTAAAACCAGATGCTACAAGGCAAAAGGAAATGGGCCAATAAAATGTACGTACTGAAAACGGTGATCGAAAAGATCCTGCCACAAATACATACACGGACAGTAGGCGAGTACGTGCACTTTGATTTTAAAATCCTGTCGGCCGTACATACATACACACACACACACATACGCACGCACGCACGCACGCACGCACGCACGCACGCACACAAACACACATACACGCACACACACGCGAACACACGCACGTACGCACACACGTACAAATTCATTCATTGCACAGCATAAAAAGACTGTCACCGAAAACTTTTATTGTGTTTTTGTTGTTGTTGTTGTTGTTGTTGTTGTTGTTGTCAATTCAGATTGAAGATGAATCCGCACCAGGATGATTTAATACCCGTAGGCTACGTGTAATGAATGGCTCACACAGCAGGCTTTTTTTGCGGTTTACAGCGAAATAAGAAACACACGCTCTGTAAGCTTGTTCGTCGAGAATCGCTGGCTTCCACAAAACTTACATAACTCTTGTGTCTTGTTTCGCTGTAATTAAACCTCTCAAACTACATTGTGTTAAGCTCTATTATAACCACTAATTCTTATGGCAACGTGGAACGAAGGTAAACTGTAGGCCTAGGCATCTGTTTGACATTTCACCGGTCTCTTTCAGGAGGTTCCCTCGATTACGTCTGCAACGGAAATTCTGACGCCTGCCGTGTTGGCTATGTGTGTGATTCCGTTTACGGCATCTGTAGTAAGTATTCCGAAGTACCATGACGGGGAAGGACTGATGGAAGAAACAAATCTTTGGTTGGTTGGTTGGTTGGTTGGTTGGTTGGTTGGTTGGTTGGTTGGTTGGTTGGTTGGTTGGTTGGTTGGTTGGTTGGTTGGTTGGTTGGTTGGTTGGTTGGTTTGATGTTTGGTTGTTTGGTATTTGTTTGCTTTTCCTCGATGTGCTTTTATGGCCCTTATTCGCTTGGCGCTGAACATCCATGCCATGTTTTATCATGGCAGCTGTTGCTGCCTTTTCATAGAAGAGTTGCTATAAGGGTTGCGCGAGAGCCGCTTGTACATCACCTAAGTGGGAGATATCTAGCAGAGATGTATGGTAAGCTGACCGTGCTACATTGTCGCCTTTTCCCAGCGTATCTTTTGGAAGTTCCGAAGCTGGGCAACTTTAATTGTACGTTGCAGACACAGAATGAAGGGTACTTGAATAAATTTGATTTGTTTTTTAATTTGAGGGTTGCATTATGTATGCATAGTGCGTGTTCATTGTACTGATTTTTCAGTTAGTTTTCCGTGAGCTCGTAATTCTTTCACTGGGTATAGCGCGATACCAGAGTTATTATTATTATTGTATTCATCTTCGATCTTATTATTATTATAAAGCCTTAGCTAATCTTTTCACCCGCGTCTTTGTAGCCATTATCAAGAAAACATGCCGGATCCGATTTGCATCCGATCCGGATCGGATCGGAAGCGTTGGCCAGAAATGGGCCCGATGATTCTGGCACACCGGCTTGCTTCCGGACTGGATCCGTTTGAACAAAACCTGACGCAGTCAGTTCTAAACAAATCTGATCCGAGCCGGTTTTGCACAGTATGATCCGGGCTGTTTGTGGAAGAATGCAGCCGAGTATGAAAGGCCTTAGTGCTTGAATGGTTGTGATCAAGGTTGTCCAAGTCATACACTGGTCCTTACACAGCTAAAGACACACGGCATCTTCTTTCTTTTTGTTCTTCTTGTTCTTTCTCTCCATCGCCGCTCGCCCTGATATAACCGCACCGGTTGACTGGGCGTAAAACACCAACTTACTTACTTACTTATTCCATCGCCGCTCGCCCTGATATAACCGCACCGGTTGACTGGGCGTAAAACACCAACTTACTTACTTACTTATTCCATCGCCGCTCGCCCTGATATAACCGCACCGGTTGACTGGGCGTAAAACACCAACTTACTTACTTACTTATTCCATCGCCGCTCGCCCTGATATAACCGCACCGGTTGACTGGGCGTAAAACACCAACTTACTTACTTACTTATTCCATCGCCGCTCGCCCTGATATAACCGCACCGGTTGACTGGGCGTAAAACACCAACTTACTTACTTACTCCATCGCCGCTCGCCCTGATATAACCGCACCGGTTGACTGGGCGTAAAACACCAACTTACTTACTTACTTACTCCATCGCCGCTGCACTAAAAGTCCAGTCTGCAAGATGACTGTGGCCGTCTTTTCAGTTCCTCCTTACTGCCGTAGAGTTTGGTGTGTTTATACGGACTGCTGTTGGCCACGCATTTTGTCTCGCTTTCTGCAGAAGCGAGAATCTGTGCAGTATATGTTCCGCCGTCTGGTCTTGAAGACCGCAGTGGCAGGTTGCTGATGGTGCCAGCGTTATTTTCCTGGACATGTGGGCACTAAGTCGGTTGTGGCTCGTGAGTAGTCTCATGATCACATTCTGCTGCCACCGGTCGAGGAAATGGAAGTCATCCCTTTCAGTGCGTTGCCCCAGGGCTGCTCTGATGAGAGTTTTCGTTTCTTGGAAACTTTCTTTCTGAGTACGCTGACAAAGTGCATGGTACTAACATATTATCAAGATGTACGACCTAGTTTCTATATTCAGTCCCACCCAGTCCTCCAGGCTGAGTGTGAGAGGAACGTTTTCCGCTCTCCTTGTTGTTGTTTATGAGATAAGCACTGACTGCTTATTTTGTCTTCTCCAATACTAGTCATATGAATTTATACGATGTTCTACTGCCATACCTGCTGGTTGTATGCTCATACATGTCTCTATACTTGAATGATGTCTGCATGTGTGCAACTGGCACTGTGAACATGCTCTGTTTTTGCATGGAAGCTGGTATGCTCCAGCTATAACGTTTCATGTATAAAGATTCACTTATACAGAGACAGACAGACAGACAGACAGACAGACAGACAGACAGACAGAGAGAGAGAGAAATGATGCCTTGTAATCTTATTTTTGCTGATCAGTAGCTTAGCAAGGACTGATTGTTAGACGGGTTTCTGACTGAACCTAAACTATACGCCACCCATCCTCCACTCTCCAACCCCTACCTCCCCCCCCCCCCCCCCCCCCCCAGCCAAGCCCAGCATCCTCTTTCTGTCGATCCCCTCTTTCTCTTCATGTCTCCACGGCTAATGATCTGGGCCCATGTGTATGATGAGCAAATAAAGATAAGGCAGAACGCCCCAAATCCAAATTTGATCCAGATTCCACCAGTCTGGATCTCCTTCAACATGCACGAGTCGTCAACAGATATTGGATAGTGTTTATTTTTTCACATCGGGAAATCCCTTGTTTAACCAACGCGTGGGACGTTGAAAACTCGAAACGTTTCTGACACCACGTGACACAGCCAGTACAGTACAGGTTCAAATTTTCGTGGCGATTATAGCTGATGCCAGCGACGCGATGACCTCTTTCCATTCGATATATTCTAGTCTCCTCTTCGTTGTCTGTGTTGATTATGACATGTCTTGATGTGTGAATCAACGTTTTGTGGAATAATTTATGGTCGTCATTGGTACGTGGGATGATGCTGGTCCGTACAAGTGTTCGTTTTCTTCTCAATAATCGCGTCTGTCAGTGACAGCAGCATCAGAGCCGCCGTCTTTACACTGTTTAAACGTAAACAAATGACATTACAGGCTGTAACATTTCTGGGCTGAAAGATGCACGGACGCTCCTGCAAAGAGTATATTTTCCGGTCCTATAACACATCTACTTTCCGTGCTACGCGTTTTGATGAAAATCCTTTCACATACCAGTGCGAAAAAAAAAGACGAAAAGGCTTAAAGATTTCACATTTCGCACTTTTATTGGTGGTTTTCAATGACATCATGGCAGTGAAGGGGTTAAAGGCAATAAGGCCTGTAGGGTAGCTGTATTTGCGCTTCCCACATGCCGATTGTATCAATGTCGTCACCGATTAGAAGATAAACGCGATTGTGGGTGGGTGGGTGCTATTTGCTCTTCATACATATTGGCCCAGATAAAACTAGGTTGAACGCTAATATTTTGATCTTCGTCTAATCCATTGCTTGGCCATGTCTTATTTCAGAACTTCCCGTCAACTTTTCCTGCAGCCCTGGCGGCGATTCATGCCAGACTGGCGCTGTCTGTCGCTCATTTTGTCGGTGTGACTGGAATAGTACACTTGCTTTTCTAGAAACGTGCAGTGAGTATGATAAGTGAGAACATGCTTGGCCAAGGTCGGTGTGACTGGAATAGTACCCTTGCTTTTCGAGAAACGTGCAGTGAGTATGATAAGTGAGAACATGCTTGGCCAAGGTCGGTGTGACTGGAATAGTACCCTTGCTTTTCGAGAAAAGTGCAGTGAGTATGATAAGTGAGAACATGCTTGGCCAAGGTCGGTGTGACTGGAATATTACCTGTGCTTTTCGAGAAAAGTGCAGTGAGTACGATAAGTGAGAACATGCTTGGCCAAGGTCGGTGTGACTGGAATATTACCTGTGCTTTTCGAGAAATGTGTAGTGAGTATGATAAGTGAGAACATGCTTGGCTGCTATTGATGCGGACACGTGTTGCAAGGACAGAATACACTCAGTGTATATACCATGCAAAGCTTTTTCAAGTTGATTAATATACGGTTACTGGTCAGAAAGTACTGGGAGTGGGGGGAAGTGATAATAATAATAAAGGTCACAAAAATATCTATGATAGTTCAGACGAGCAGTGCAAGAAGATAATGATCGCTGCATATTCAGCGAAAGACGTCGGTACCTGATCTAAGCGCTTGCCTTGGTTTCGTAATTAGTAACCGAAAGACAACAACAAGAAATGTACCCAAAAAAAGAAAGGGGAAAAAGAGGTCGTGTTGATGAGGTAGGAAACGGCAGCGCGCGGACGATCTTAAAAGGTCGAAGAGAACAAAAGCAGACAGAGTCAAGCTGCTGGGACATTTCAGTGATGAAACGACAAGAATGCAATCGCACGAGAAAAAACAAACAAACAAAAAACAAAACAAAAAACACTGAAGATCAACAAAATGGTATCAACCCACATTACGATGATTTCTACTGACGTCGCAACCTTTAGTCTGCCAGTATCCAAGTCATGTTGTCTGATAGCGTCTAACAATACAAATAACCCCAACAACAACAAAAATTCGACTGCCACGTAGGCCTGCTATCTGTTCTGTCACGTGCGTCGTGTCGGCTGCTTTGCTATAGAGTCGTCTGTCCAGTTTCACACTCCAGTCTGCCGAGATCAGTTGAGTTCTACTATCAAAATGGAATCCATACGAAAATCAAAGAAGCGGAAGTCGTTTATATTAATCAGTATCTCCTGCCTATATCTCTGACCTTCTCACTCTGTACACCCGTTCCAGGCAGCTTCGTTCTTCTGCTGACACACGGCTGTTTCGTATCCCCCATGTTAGAACAAACACTTTTGGCCAACGCTGTTTCTCCTATTGTCCTCCAAAGCAGTGGAATTCGCGCCCTTCTTACACCCGTCACACGCAGTCATCCCACGCCTTCAAATCTGCGTTAAAACCTCGCCTCTACAAACAATACTAAAACAAGCGATTTCAAATTCTGTCTTCTTACTTGCCTCCCCCTCCCCCCCCCCCATCACCCCCTTACCCTCCCTCATCCATTGTTGCATGTGTGTGTGTGTGTGTGTGTGTGTGTGTGTGTGTGTGTGTGTGTGTGTGTGTGTGTGTGTGTGTGTGTGTGTCTATGCGGGTGTGGTTTGCGAGGAATACAATATTGTGACTATATAGCGTATTATTTACGAGGTTTTAATGTATACACTATTGTTGATCTTGTAAAGCGTGGTGTGCTCACCCTTGCCTCAGATACGGCGCTATAAAAATTACCGCTATTAGTGTTGTTATTATTGTTGTTTTTGTCATTCTTCTTCTTCTTCTTCTTCTTCTTCTTCAGACTACTATTTCATATTTTCGCTGGCTAAGCTACTTGTGTGATTGGATTTCTCGCTGTCTGTCAGTAGGCCTACGAATACACTGAAAACAAAATGAAAAACAAATTCTTCGCTTCCTGTAAACGCTAACAGCTGAGTGTCTTTTTTGTCTTTAACTGTATGTCTGTTTGAATGTAAAGGGAAGCAACGTAGGTGCATTTGACACGTGGCCATTGCTAATACAGACAAATGTGACAGGATCTCGGTTTATACGGGCATAGGCGTATGGCACTACACGACTCTGCCTGCACTTCCCCTTCTACCACTGCCGTCAGTGTGACAATTGAGTGTGACCAGAATGTAACCACTGCTGGTGCGAGCTAGTGCTTTAAGTGTAATAAGGTGATGGCTGTTGCTGAAGACGTAAGTGTTGCGATCTCATTTGATATTGCGCAGTTCCACTTCCAAAGAAAGTGAAGGGGCAATGCTCACCGTCTGACGGGAAGTCAGCGTGCCAGGACCCCAACGCCCGGTGCAACTCAACAACGAAGAAGTGTGAATGCATCATCGGTTTCACCACCCACATCCCCACTTTGTCCTGCGGTGAGTATCGATCATTTCTCCACCATCCAGCCTACCATAACATGTCGGGAATATCGGTGCTTTCACCACCTTCCCTCCTGCCACGACATGTAGCAGGTATCGGTGGTTTCATCACTCTCCCTCCTACCATAACATGTAGAAGGTATCGGCGATTTCACCACCCTCCCTCCTGCCATGACCTGTAACAGGTATTGGTAATTTTACCACCCTGCCTCCTACCATGACCTGTAGCAGGTATTGATACTTTCACTACCCTCCCTCCTACCATGACATGTATAGGTATTGATAATTTCACCACCCTACCTCCTGCCATGACATGTAGCAGGTATTGATACTTTCGCCACCCTCCCTCCTACCATGACCTGTAGCAGGTATTGTTACTTTCACTACCCTCCCTCCTACCATGATCTGTAGCAGGTATTGATAATTTCACCACCCTCCCGCCTACCATGACCTTGCAATGACATGTAACAGGTATCGGTGGTGTCACCACCCTCCCTCCTACCATGATCTGTAGCAGGTATTGATAATTTCACCACCCTCCCACCTACCATGACCTTGCAATGACATGTAACAGGTAACGGTGATTTCACCACCCTCCTGCCTACTTGCAATGACATGTAACAGGTATCGGTAATTTCACCACCCTCCCTCCTACCACGACATATATCAGTGATTTCATCACCCTCCCTCCAATCATGACCTATAGCAGGTAACGGTAATTTCACCACCCTCCCGCCTACCATGAACTTGCAATGACATGTAGCAGGTATCGGTGATATCACCACCCTCCCCCCTACCATGATCTGTAGTAGGTATCTGTGATTTCACCACCCTCCCAAATACCATTACCTGTAGCAAGTATTGGTGATTTCACCACCCTCCCAGATACCATGACATAGTACTGATGATTTCACCACCTTCCAGCCTACCATGACATGTAGCAAGTATCGGTGATTTCACCACCTTCCCGCCTACCATGACCTGTAGCAAGTATCGGTGATTTCACCACCTTCCCGCTTACCATGACATGTAGCAAGTATTGATGATTTTACCACCTTCCCGCCTATCATGACATGTAGCAAGTATTGATGATTTCACCACCTTCCCGCTTACCATGACATGTAGCAAGTATTGATGATTTCACCACCTTCCCGCTTACCGTGACATGTAGCAAGTATTGATGATTTCACCATCTTCCTGCTTACCATGACATGTAGCAAGTATTGATGATTTCACCACCTTCCCGCTTACCATGACATGTAGCAAGTATTGATGCGTATCATCATGACCTTGCAATGGCCTGCAGCAAGAATTGGTGATTTCATGGTGTCACCTTTTACCATGACATGTAGCAAAGGTGACAGGACTTCCTCGACACAAAACGATGAATAAATCGGTGAGGCTTGATATAAATCGGTGAGGCTTCAGTGTGGTGATCGAGACATTCCGCGCGCATTTGCTACTGTGCAGATCCCGTCCCAAAGAAGGTGACGGGGCCATGCTCACCGTCTGACGGTAAGTCAGCCTGCAACGATCCCAACGCCCGGTGCAACCCAACAACGAAGAAGTGTGAATGCAACAACGGTTTCACTGTCTTCATGCCCACCTTAACCTGCCGTGAGTATCAATGACTTCTCCACCCTCCCTCTTACCGTGACCACCATCAGGTATGGATGACTTAATTCTCCACCCTCCCTCTTACCGTGACCACCATCAGGTATGGATGACTTAATTCTCCACCCTCCCTCTTACCGTGACCACCATCAGGTATGGATGACTTAATTCTCCACCCTCCCTCTTACCGTGACCACCATCAGGTATGGATGACTTAATTCTTCACCCTCCCTCTTAGCGTGACCACCATCAGGTATGGATGACTTAAATCTCCACCCTCCCTTCTACCATGACCACCATCAGGTATGGATGGTTTGGTTCTCTACCCTCCCTCTTACCGTGACCACCATCAGGTATGGATGACTGAATTCTCCACCCTCCCTCTTACCGTGACCACCATCAGGTATGGATGACTTAATTCTCCACCCTCCCTTCTACCATGACCACCATCAGGTATGGATGGTTTGGTTCTCTACCCTCCCTCTTACCGTGACCACCATCAGGTATGAATGACTGAATTCTCCACCCTCCCTCTTACCGTGACCACCATCAGGTATGGATGACTTAATTCTCCACCCTCCCTCTTACCGTGACCACCATCAGGTATGGATGACTTAATTCTCCACCCTCCCTTCTACCATGACCACCATCAGGTATGGATGGTTTGGTTCTCTACCCTCCCTCTTACCGTGACCACCATCAGGTATGGATGACTGAATTCTCCACCCTCCCTCTTACCGTGACCACCATCAGGTATGGATGACTTAATTCTCCACCCTCCCTCTTACCGTGACCACCATCAGGTATGGATGACTTAATTCTCCACCCTCCCTCTTACCGTGACCACCATCAGGTATGGATGACTTAATTCTTCACCCTCCCTCTTAGCGTGACCACCATCAGGTATGGATGACTTAAATCTCCACCCTCCCTTCTACCATGACCACCATCAGGTATGGATGGTTTGGTTCTCTACCCTCCCTCTTACCGTGACCACCATCAGGTATGGATGACTGAATTCTCCACCCTCCCTCTTACCGTGACCACCATCAGGTATGGATGACTTAATTCTCCACCCTCCCTTCTACCATGACCACCATCAGGTATGGATGGTTTGGTTCTCTACCCTCCCTCTTACCGTGACCACCATCAGGTATGAATGACTGAATTCTCCACCCTCCCTCTTACCGTGACCACCATCAGGTATGGATGACTTAATTCTCCACCCTCCCTCTTACCGTGACCACCATCAGGTATGGATGACTTAATTCTCCACCCTCCCTTCTACCATGACCACCATCAGGTATGGATGGTTTGGTTCTCTACCCTCCCTCTTACCGTGACCACCATCAGGTATGGATGACTGAATTCTCCACCCTCCCTCTTACCGTGACCACCATCAGGTATGGATGACTTAATTCTCCACCCTCCCTCTTACCGTGACCACCATCAGGTATGGATGACTTAATTCTCCACCCTCCCTCTTACCGTGACCACCATCAGGTATGGATGACTTAATTCTCCACCCTCCCTCTTACCGTGACCACCATCAGGTATGGATGACTTAATTCTCCACCCTCCCTCTTACCGTGACCACCATCAGGTATGGATGACTGAATTCTCCACCCTCCCTCTTACCGTGACCACCATCAGGTATGGATGACTGAATTCTCCACCCTCCCTCTTACCGTGACCACCATCAGGTATGGATGACTTAATTCTCCACCCTCCCTCTTACCGTGACCACCATCAGGTATGGATGACTTAACTCTCCACCCTCTCCTACCATGATCACCATCAGGTATGGATGGTTTAATTTTCCACCCTCCCTCGTACCATGACCACCAGGTGTTATGGATGACTTAATTCTCCACCCTCCCTCCTACCATGACCACCAGGTGTTATGGATGACTTAATTCTCCACCCTCCCTCCTACCATGACCACCAGGTGTTATGGATGACTTAATTCTCCACCCTCCCTCCTACCATGACCACCAGGTGTTATGGATGACTTAATTCTCCACCCTCCCTCCTACCATGACCACTAGGGAGGCAGACAGAGTAAGTTTCGGTGAAAAGAAGTGTAACAGAGTTAAGTCACACTACAGATTGTTGGACCTTTTGGACTCTGTCAGGAAGATATTTTGGAGAATTACAATAATTGTGTAGAATATCACAGTGCGTTTATTTCCATAATTTTAGTAATATACTCTTAGACCACACACACACACACACACACACACACACACACACACACACACACACACACACACACACACACACACACACACACACACACACACACACACACACATATATATATACACACACACACACACACACACACACACACACACACACACACACACACACACACACACACACACACACACACACACACACACACACACACCCTTTGTGTGTTTTTTATGTCTTGTTACTGTTGACTTATGGTTCGAAACAGAATCTTGAAACTGATTTCAGGTTTGGGTAGTTTTGCTTATAGACTGACTGGAAATCATACATGTGTTACTGTTATACATGTGCACACACTTGTGGCTGTGACATGCTTGACAGTTGTGAACCCTGGCGGTCCCTGCAGCAGTGACAAGAAATGTTCCCATGGAACCACGTGCCAGACTGTCGGCGGTGCAAAGAAATGCAGTGAGTGGAAATGAGTCATTTTATAGAATAGGTATTCAGTATTAGTAGTAGTATTTAAGACGAATTTCTCTGTTGAACTGAAAAAAGCTGTATTCTCTCTCTCTCTCTCTCTCTCTCTCTCTCTCTCTCTCTCTCTCTCTCTCTCTCTCTCTCTCTCTCTCTCTCTCTCTCTCTCTCTCTCTCTCTCTCTCTCTCTCTCTCTCTCTCTCTCTCTCTCTCTCTCTCTTTTGAGAGATAGAGCAACAGTTTTGTTTCGCAGATCTTAAATAGCTTTACCCAATATTTAAGTATCATGTCAAACAAAGCTTTACCCAATATTTCGTACGAAGCGAATAGAACATTACATTAAATATCATGTCAAACAAAAGAAAAAGCAAGAAGAAGGCGAAAATTGTAAACGAAAATACGGGAACAGCAAGAAAACATAGGAACAAGAAGAAGAAATAGATGGCGCATAATTTAGAGGATATTCAGTGAAAACGGGGATTCTGATGGCCGGCTGAAAGCACATGTTTGAGAGGAATAGTAACTGTAATGAGGTGGTACAGATTTTGATCGAATAAACGAAGAAGGCCCAAACTCAGCCTCAGTGATGAATACAGATTTTCTGTTGTCCTAGCTATCAACAAGGGAAAGAGCTGCGACGGCAAAGAAAATCTCTGCCAAATATCCACAGTCTGTGACCCTGTCTCCAAAACCTGCCGTGAGTATAATTGTGGCAAAGCCGACACACGCTGTGAGGGTACTTCCAAAGTGTGCGTTAATGGAGAATAACGGCAAAACCAACACACATATCTAATTCCATTAAGTAAGTAGTAAACATGGTGCTAAACGTCCACAGAAACCATAAGGCGTATTAGGGACGGACAGAAGGGGGAAGGAGGCATGGGGATGGGGGGAAGGTAGATTATGTACCTATCGCTACACTGTCACCACCAGGATGACTCCTGCATTTGGATAGTCAGCGATGAGAGCCATTTTAGTGTTTCATTAATTGCGAGGGACAAAGTCACAAGACTGCTTCCACAGACCACAACTATTGAAGAGAAAGGAGAGCCGAAGAGGATTCGAACTGAGGTCCCTCTGCTTACCAGCCTGACGCCTTACCGCGAGGCTAAACCGGCTCATATGCCATTTCTAGAATGGTCAGTGAACATTAGGGTATAACCATGCAACAGTCAGTGTCGGCACCTGTAAAATGTGCACTGCATAGCACGGCTGAACCTTTCCGGTGTGACACATGTCCAGAGTGTGCATAAACAATTGGGTTGTTCTCAGAAATATGACCCACTGATGGGGTGCCTGCTTTGAACGCGTAGTTCACTTGTAATTTTGTGCAGATTTTCAAATTTGTGTTGTTTTCATGATTTACATGTAATAAAGGAATCAAATACATTACATTACAGATGTTTGTGATCTCATTTTCTTGTAATATAATACAGAACCTTCACTGTATATGACTAAGATCAAAATTTGCCTTTCGACTACATAAAATTTAGGCCACAAATATAGGCATTTAGTAAAAACAAGTTTCTTTTGATACGACCCTGTGGGGCACAGATACACCAAAATCAGCCAACCCGAATAATTACACACACAACCCATGCGCACAACCCCATTATTCTTACTCTGGTTGAAAACAATATGCAGCACATTCGGCTTGACAGACGCTCACTCAGTCATTCCTCCATGGCCAACACTACCAAACAAACGCCTATCACACACTCACATTATAAGGTAACACTAAAACAACAGGTATCCTAAAACACTAGCATTATAGCGCAATAAATAACCTTTCTCTCCTTCCCCTTCAAACGAATACATTATAAAATAAAAGCGGTAATTATACAAAATAAAGACAAACCAGTCCATTACGGACGGTAAATTATAAAACAGCAGTCAGATTTTTAGATTAATGGAGGCAATAAAACAAAACAGTACATGATAAACACAGACCAGGCAAAATCACATCATCAGAACGTCTGAATTATTCCCCAGCATTCGAAGAGACTTATTTTTAAGTGCATACCGGTACACACACACACACACACACACACACACACACACACACACACACACACACACACACACACACACACACACACACACACACACACACACACACAGGCACCTTAATATACAGCCACCTTGAACAGCAAAAACAGGGACTTGGGACGGAGGAAGACAGCAGCGCAGGGCGGAACATAAATGAATGGACATTTTTATATGGTGTATGACAATGTCCACACAAAAACGTCGTTTTGAAAATATGGCAGCCCAGTAAACATGCCGGATCCATTTCGCATCCGGTCCGGATCGGCTCGGAAGCATTGGCCAGGAGCGGGCCGGATGATTCTTGCACACCAGCTTACTTCCAGACCGGATCCATTTGGCCAAAACCTGACACAATCAGCCAGAACTAAATCGGATCTGGGCTGGTTTTGCACAGTATTATTCGGGATGTCTGTGGAAGAACGGAACCGAGTCTTAAAGTGGGAAACTGGTAGCGGGCCGGTTGCGTCCTGCCAGATGATTCCGGCACACCGGCTTGCTTCCAGACCAAATAGGTTTGGCCAAACCCTGACCAGGCCATCCAGATCGGATCCGGGTCGGTTTTGCACAGTAATCATGATCCATGCCTTCTTTGAACTTTTTTTTAATAATAACGGTGCTGAAACGGATACGCTGGCCGTAATGCCCATAAATGGTCGTAACCAAAACGCTTCCGGATCGGATCCGGTACGTTTACTGGGCGGTCTATCGTTTACGTGTTTCCCTCCAGGGTCGGACGTTGGGGAAACGTGCAGACGTACTTCAGACTGCAGGACTGGGACTTCCTGCGTCGATTCCAAGTGCAGTACGTATTAAGCAATACAGACCCTTTTTCACTTTGCTGTACCATTGGGAATGCTTCCGAAGGGAAGTTTGGGTGTTAGCACGGGGAAAGCCAGCTGCCGAAAACTCCCGCTAAGTGCTTGACTGGCATGAAATGGTGTTCCACTGCTCAACGTTCCCTCCCACATAGCCACGTGTGACGTGGGTGATCTAGCGGGACTGAGATGGAGTGTAGGCCTACGCTGTCCAATAAAGATATATTTATGCATCTGTATGCTGCTCTTTTGCAGTTGATGCTATTTTTCATCTATTTTTCTTTGCAAGTGTATGCTGGTTTTTTTCTTTTCTTTTTTCTTTCTTTTTTTTTCTCTTCTTTTCTTTCATCTGTATACTACTCTTTTACGGTTGGTGTACTTCTTCTTCTTCTTCTTCTTCTTCTTCTTCTTCTTCTTCTTCTTCTTCGTCTTCTTCTTCTCCTTCTTCTTCTTCTTCTTCTTCTTCTTCTTCTTCTTCTTCTTCTTCTTCTTCCTCTTCTTCCCCTTCTTCTTCTTCTTCTTCTTCTTCTTCTTCTTCTTCTTCTTCTTCTTCTTCTTC
>OY757543.1:26275645-26285016 GCA_963584105.1 Alviniconcha strummeri
GTACCGACCGGCGCTGTCCCACGTACGTCTGAAGACCACAGATTATTCACGAAACTTTTGGTTAACTCATCAAAACACTATATTCAACACAGACTGCGAAGAGGAGACAAGAAAATTCGAATGAGCAGAGGTTACTTTCTCACTGACACTACAGTTGCCTCGAACTTTGAACCTGAAATGTCGATCGCGCGGTGTCCAATCAGTTTCGAGTTTTGACGACACGCGCGTTGCATTGTTGGTAAAACAAGCGTCTTTCCTTACCTAAAAATAAGCACAAGCCAGTAGCTATTTCTGTTCCCGACCTAAAATTAAACACAAGCCAGTAGCTATTTCTGTGTTCCCGACCTCAAAATAAGCACAAGCCAGTAGCTATTTCTGTGGTTTTTGACGACTCGTGCATGTGGAAGAAGAGCCAGACTTACGCACTCTTTAGCAAGTCGCGATTATGCTCGTCATGCATATGGGCCCTGTACGATATAGCAGCCATCTTTCTCCAGAGGGGTAAGCCCGGCTGAACACAATGCAAGGCTAAAGCCTGTTCTTAACTGGGCGAATGTTAGTTCGCCCGAACATACTTCGGACACTTCGACGAACTATGATTCGTTTCTTAATTGAACTTTTAGTTCGCCGAATATGGTTCGGACAGTCCAAACTTTACTTCATTCTCAACTGGCCTGTAATGAGATGCAAGCTTCGGTCCGAACTTGCGGCAGACGCGCAGCAGACAGCATGATTGAAAATGTAGGCTAAAGTCAAGTCAGGTCAATATACTTTAATCATCCCTCACAGGGTAAATCAACTAACTACTACCTCATTCTGGGACTCCGAGACAAGGCTGCGCTTTCCACAAGTCAACAACTAAACAAATTCCCTCCGAAGCGAGTGAAGAACCTAGCAACACCGTCATCCATTTTTATTTTTGTTTTTTCTTCATTCACAGGAGAGCTCTGCTCTCAGCCAATCAGAGGCAATGATCGTCGATGAGGGCAAATGTTCCCAGAACATGTTGAGCGAAGGTTTTTGGACCCCGAATATAGCTTCGACGAATACTTCCAACTAGGTTCGCGAAGAAAAGTTGGCCCAATTAAGAACCAACTAGCTTCGTCGAATACTTCCAACTAGGTTCGCGAAGAAACATTCGCCCAGTTAAGAACGGGCTTAAGGTGAAGCGGGAAAGCAGTGAGTTCGATTGATCATGTGGAGATTAACCCTTTCATTGCCCCAGCCTGTAAATTTTCTGGGCTGAAAGATGCACGGAAGCGCCTGCAAAAATTATACTTTCCGGTCCTATAACACATCTACTTTCAGTGCTATGTATTTTCATGAAAATCCGTTTACATGCCAGTGCGAAAAAGAAAAAAGAAGGGTGGGGGGGGGGGGGGCATGAAAATTTTTCTGGATTTAAAATTTCGCACTTTTCTAGGTCGTTTTCAGGTGACATCGTGGCAATGAGGGGGTTAATGGACTGATCGAGCCCCAGTTCAGACCGGCAGTGTACGTCACCTGTTGTTTGTTTTCAGGAGGGCCCGTTGGAAAGCAATGTTACCACGAGGGACAGTGTGTGGTGGGAGCCGAATGTGCTAGCAACACCTGTAGCTGCGTAAAAGGTGTAGCCACAGCTCGAGGCCCCGAGTGTGGTGAGGGTCACTCATTCTAACCTTTTACCTGTTTCTTAAAAGAAGCACCAGGTCAATTCCACAAAGGAGTTAAAATAAATTTGTCTTATCACGTACGCACGCACACACAGACACACATTTCTCTCTCTCTCTCTCTCTCTCTCTCTCTCTCTCTCTCTCTCTCTCTCTCTCTCTCTCTCTCTCTCTCTCTCTCTCTCTCTCTCTCTCTCTCTCTCTCACTCACACACACACACACACACACACACACACACACACACATGCGCGCGCTCGCGCACACACACACACGCACACACACACACCACACGCACACGCGCGCACACAAAACACACACACGCGCACGCGCGCGCCTGCGCACAGCTCTCGCTTTAAGATGACAGTGAAACTTTCCGTTTGCTGTATCAACCGTTAAGGTGAACAATGTGACAGAGACAGTGTCCACGGAAACAACTGTTGAGAACAAAACAACAGCACAGCACCAGCTCCCAGTTCACCAGCCACGCAGCTCTGCGCTGAGAGATGATGATGATGTAGAGCTTCCTGTCCTCGGATGTCGGTTGACATATTAGGGACAAACTGTGACCAGTGCTGAAGCATAGTTCAATGTTGCTTTACGGCCACAGAAACCGTAAGGCTCATTAGGACGGGGAGCCCAGGACGGCCACCTACACTTTCACACAGCTCCTGAACTGTGAGAGCGCTGAGAGGGGATGCACTGACGCTTTAAACGTCCACAGAAACCGTGTGGTTTATTAGGGACGTGGGATGGTGTGGGGTTGGGGTTGGGAATGAGAGCTCATGTCTACCTCCCTGTTCACACAGCCTTGAGCTCTCAAACAGGGCAGGACACCAGAAGCCTTTTAACTCTCTTACTGTCCTATTAACTCTCTCACTGTCCTTTAATTCACTGTCCTTTTAACTCTCTCACTGTCCTTCAAACTATCTCACTGTCCTTTAACTCTCTCACTGTCCTTTTAACTCTCTCACTGTCCTTCAAACTATTTCACTGTCCTTTAACTCTCTCACTGTCCTTTTAACTCTCTCACTGTCCTTTAACTCACTGTCCTTTTAAATCTCTCACTGTCCTTCAAACTATCTCACTGTCCTTTTAACTCTCTCACTGTCCTTTAACTCACTGTTCTTTTAACTCTCTCACTGTCCTTCTATCTCACTGTCCTTTTAACTCTCACTGTCCTTTTAACTCTCTCACTGTCCTTCAAACTATCTCACTGTCCTTTTAACTCTCTCACTGTCCTTTAACTCACTGTCCGTTTAACTCTCTCATTGTCTTCAAACTATCTCACTGTCCTTTAACTCTCTCACTGTCCTTTTATCTCTCTCAAACTGACCGTCCGTCTGAAACTCCCTGCCTCAAAATATAAGATCCTGTATTTCTCTTCCTTGTTTGAAACGTGATCTGCACAAATATATTTATGAGAATAACCTTTCGTCAAATTTGGACGGCTTTGTTTGAATCACATGTTTGCCTAAAGAGTTGAAGTGTGTGTGTGTGTGTGTGTGTGTGTGTGTGTGTGTGTGTGTGTGTGTGTGTGTGTGTGTGTGTGTGTGTGTGTGTGTGTGTGTGTGTGTGTGTCCATGGAAATGATTTAATTCCGATGTTTCTGCACGTTTGTATGAATTCTGTGTAAATGCGTTCGTGAACTGCTTATTCGTGCTTATAATATCTGTTTGCAGTATAGTCGTGCTTATTTGTGTTTGTAGTATAGCAAGGATTGGCTGTTACATAGATCCAAATGGACCAAACGCTACTATTCTTGAGTATTAAAGTATTGGAGTTCGACAGATCACACTGTGATGTGCAGATCCCAACGATGGCCAGGTGGGCGGTAAGTGCACCCCCGCCTGTTCAGACGCCAATGCCATATGTGGTGACGACAAGAAGTGCCACTGTCGGGAAGGCTTCACCGTGGCCCATCAAAACTTAACATGCAGTGAGTATGCTTGGTGTATATATTGATGCCAACAGCACAGCCTAGCCAGCATTTACCCACTTCTCTCTCTTCCACCCTCCACTGCCCGCTTACGTCGAAGTATAATTTATGTGAGTAGAAGGAAATGTCATTCCCTGTTTGGTTCCATTTTTCAGCACACTTGAGGACATAACGCAACGGCCACTGTTTATTCTGGCATAAAAATGTGCTTGGTGAGAAAATAAATGTTCCGAATTATTTTGCTATATATATAGATATCCGCAAAATTACAATCTAGCTGTCTTGACAAACTGTACGTCCGCTGTACCAGAGAGTTGAGGAGGTTGCAGTCTTGCCAGAGACGGCGATGGAGTAATACACCAGAGACGTCAAACGGCCAACAGCAGCGGCTTTAGGAATCCTGTGTTTTTATTTCAGGACTGTCGGTGGGATCGAAGTGTGAAGACAGCAAAGATCTCTGTGAGTCGGGGACAGTCTGCGACCCCGAGGACAACACGTGTAGTGAGTATAGCTCACAGCGAAATGAGTACACATATATCCGTCATCCCCGTAGAAGTGAGTGTAGCCAACGTATCTATAGTCTTCAGTTTGTGGAACATAATTAATCCACCTTGAAGTGAGTACAATAATATAGTCCGCAGGGTGGTAAGCATAGCCCACCGTAGTCTGAGAATGATGATCAACTCAGTGTTACCATAATTATTATCTACTTTGAAGGACTGGATGACGGACAATACGGTGCACTGTTAAACGAAGATTATGTCTGGAACAACCTTTACCCGAGAGTTTATGCACTCTGTTACTTCTTTTGAAACACACTCAAGACATTTCTCTTCTCCAAATACTTGAACTGACCAACACTGTCCTTCATCCCCATTAGTCAGTTTGTGTCTGTGTGTTGCATAGAGTCATTCATGTTTGAACAATGTTGTCTAATCGTGTTGATGTGTGCTTTGTCAGTTATACTGAATTAATAATAAAATTCATCTCGATGCACTCTGTTACGATTGTATTGTTGAGTTAGTCGCATGGCAGATATAATTATTACGAATATATTACGACTTTTCATTAGTACTAAATGTCAACCGAACTGGCTGTTTTGCACTCGGCATAATCAGCTCACAAGAGATTTAAGCAGGCTTCCGTGGTGAGTACCTACGGAATATACAGAGGTACACTACGCTCTTTTTCTGACATCCGCATGCTCAAAATCAGTACAAACGCAAGACTCATAGCTTAAGCGCTTTCTTTTGCTTTGGACCCCACATTTGGAATTCACTCCCACCAGACCTTAGACACTGCTCAACCCTGTCATCTTTTACGGCATAACTGAAAACCTTCATCTTCTCACAGTATTTCCACCCCAACTAATATCAATACCCAGTTTCTTCTACAGTCATTGTGTGTGTGTGTGTGTGTGTGTGTGTGTGTGTGTGTGTGTGTGTGTGTGTGTGTGTGTGTGTGTGTGTGTGTGTGTGTGTGTGTGTGTTTGTGTGTGTGTGTGTGTGTGTTTAACTGTATCTTTTGTTGTTGTTGTTGTTGTTGTTGTTGTTGTTGTTTTCATATAATACTTTGTGTAAATTGTTTTGTTAGGACTGTGCTCTGCATGTGTATAGATTATCATGTTTAGTTAATATGTATCATGTGAGCGTTCAGGGCGTCGATAAGCGCATGATAAATGTTCATTATTATTAATGGAAGGGAAACTGGTTTTAGCTGTACTAAAACATGTGTTATTGTGCAATAAAAGATCAACTGATGGTTGATTTTTGATGCTGTAACAATGAATCAGACAAACCTGTAATTTAGTTATTTGTGCTTTGAACTGGTGTAAAAGAATTTTGAACGTGTGATTCGTCCTGATATGACCCTGTGCGGTTGACGAAACGTTAAAATGCAAGAGCTAAGTAGTTTTGTACGTATTAAATAGATACGCGGGCGATATCACAGCAAAAGGCTTCTACGCGAGTTTACCTGTATTTGAGGGATAAAATTCACGGATTCGGTGGAAACCGGAAACGTGGGCAGTCCCTCACTATTGGCGAAATCGTTTTAAATTTAAGTGGCAAAAATATACATTTTTGCGCCAATAATTGATTTGTTCTTGCAGGACTGAGCCCAGGCGAGAGCTGTGAAGGCAGCAGGAACAAAAGCTGTGTCTCGTTCGCCATGTGCGACGAAAGCTATACGTGTAGTAAGTAGAGCAAACAGTTTATGTCTATCGTGATAAAGGACATTTGCATAGCCTCCATCGTCCAAATAAGGTTGGAGCCCAGAGCGCTGTACAAGAATACTAACTACCACGCATGCACACACACTTGCGGGCAGTGTGTGTGTGTGTGGGGGGGGGGGGGGGTACAGGGGGGGGGGATGTGTCGGGATACACACATACACATACATGTCAGACGCGGCCGTAAAAATACAGACAGTTGTACTATATGGAGAACAGGGACAACTCTATGGTTGAACGACAGATTCCTGATAAAAGGTCTCGAGTTCGAGTTCCGGCAGGAACGGCAGGATAATTTTCTTCTCCATGGTCAGCTGTCTGTGCTGACTCTTATTTCGGTATCCGTTCCATTCCCGTGTTACTGCAGCAGCACGTAAAAGATCCCGGTCATTCTGCCGATAGTGCAGGTGGCAGGTTGCAGCTAAACGCACGTGCATCCTACGTATGTGGCTTCGAATAACGTGACATTGTAAACTGGTACACAAAACCTGCACCGAGACGGCAGCAGTTTCACGTGGCACCAGCCATGCAACAACTAAACAGCGCTGTAACCACTTCGGAGGATGCTCAAAAACGCGCATTGTAAAGCTAGTCTCTCATTTAGAATTGCATACAACCAGAGGGCAGGTGCAACGAAGGCTTATTTAGTATGACAATATACAACGTGCGAGTTTTCGGGCTAAGGCTTATTTAGTATGACAATATACAACGTGCGAGTTTTCGGGCTAAGATTATTTTCAAATGACAAAACAATAGCTAACTGATGGATAAGGAAAATACATGCTACTTATCCGCTTTTGGTTGTGGTGTGTTGCTGTCCATTGTTTGGAAGAAACGACAGTTAAACGGTGAAAAATGAAATGTAGGCTACATGTCCACTTTTGATTGTAGTGTGTTGATGTTCAGTGTTTGGAAAAAACGACACTTAAACGGTGAAAAATGAGAATGTAGGCTACATGTCCACTTTTGATTGTGGTGTGTTGCCATCTTCCTTGTCATTTCCTCGCTACCTTGAATTCCTGTGCTTTTAAACAACTAGAACTAACAGTGACTGTTGATTTGCACTCGCGAATCTGACGACAAAGACGTAAAGTTCCGTCATCCAGGTTTGAATTTCAATCATTTATTAAAACGGCTGGCCGCATTGTACTACAAGAGCTACACCGTATTACCGGTACACCGATATGAAATTTGCTCGGTACGTATTCACATTCAAAATTTAGACACTTCAGTCCACCACTGCATTTCAAACCGCTCTTAAGACCCAGTAATTATTTTGTTTAAAACTGACTATTGCTAGCAAATTCTCTATTCCACAACACCCCACCCCACCCAGTCTGTTCTTAAATTATTTTAGTTGACTGATGTGATGTGATGTAAGAGAGAGAGAGAGAGAGAGTGTGTGTGTGTGTGTCTGTGTCTGTGTCTGTGTGTGGTGTATCTGTGTGTGTGTGTGTGTGTGTGTGTGTGTGTGTGTGTGTGGTGTGTGTGTGTGTGTGTGTGTGTGTGTGTGTGTGTGTGCTGAACAGCTCATCCTTGACTGCGTTAATAGCCTGGTGTGTAATGATGAAATGCTGGTAACGTACCGGTTACCGGTATGGTTTTCCGTAGCTGTATGCACCTTCATGTCCCACTGTTGTGTGTTACAGCTTTGAAAAAACAGGGAAACTGCAGTGGGCTCCTTCATTCAGTACTGCCCGGTTGGCACGGTCTGTGACAACTTCTTCACCTGCAGTGAGTATTGTCATTGTCCCTGTCACACGCAAACTGCTCAGGCAGTCACACTGCTTTACAACCAGTGGTGCGTGCAGTCGGAGAGGCAAATAAACAAACACGTGATACCACTAAGCAGTGTCCTCCTACATTTCTCCGCTCACGCGAACGCCACCCATTCTAGTTCGTAAACCTTTCCTTGTCACTAGCGCACTATCAAGTATCAACTCGCGTGAATACGTGCACTCCATTTCTAGTCCCTGACAATGGCACAGTGACAACTGCTGTCACCCAGTTACGAACTTGGTGCATGGAGCCTATACCCCTACACATCCACACATAACCTATACCCCTACCCATCCACACATAGCCTATACCCCTAACATCCACACATAGCCTTTAGCCCTACACATCCACACATAGCCTATACCCCTACACATCCACACATAGCCTATACCCCTACCCATCCACACATAGCCTATACCACTACACATCCACACATAGCCTATACCCTACCCCATCCACACATAGCCTATACCCCTACCCATCCACACATAGCCTATACCCCTACATATCCACACATAGCCTATACCCCTACACATCCACACAGCAATAACACTAGCTTTAACTCGCAATTACTTCAAACAGGTTAACAAGGCAACGGCACACACACACATACACACACGCAATATATATATATATATAACCCTCTCTTCCCATTACTATTTCCCGATCTCTCCTTTCTCTCCGAGGCGGAGAGGGAGGAGGGCAGTCTATGGTCACCTGACAGTCTAGGAGCCTGTCCCTGACAATTTTCACGACCTTGCGTATATTAATGGTGGAAAAGGCTGACAGTTTACCCTTTGGAATGACGTGGAACGCTTTGCCTTCTTGTCTCTAGGCACTCGGGAGGGAGGCAAATGCGATGACGACCTACCGGGGGAAACAGTGTGTGGCGGGAGCAGAGTGTGTCAACTCCACGTGCAGATGCTTGTCTGGGGTGGCCGTGAGATCTGGAGTGCTCTGCGGTAGGCACTGGCACGCACTATTACTTCTGCGAACGGTTACCTTAAGTTGATAGTTCAGGATACCATCCGGTGCCAAAGCAGCGTTGTTCAGGATACCATCCGGTGCCAAAGCAGCGTTGTTCAGGATACCATCCGGTGCCAAAGTAGCGTTGTTCAGGATACCATCCGGTGCCAAAGTAGCGTTGTTCAGGATACCATCCGGTGCCAAAGTAGCGTTGTTCAGGATACCATCCGGTGCCAAAGTAGCTTTGTTCAGGATACTATCCGGTGCCAAAGTAGCGTTGTTCAGGATACCATCCGGTGCCAAAGTAGCGTTGTTTTTTCTTCTTGTGCACTTTTCGAGAGTATCTGACCAGGGACAAAGTCACAAGACAGTGTCCACAGACCACAATTTTTGAAGAGAAAGGAGAGCCGAACCGGATTCTTACCGCTAGGCCAAACCGGCTCAAGGCTGACATTAAATTTATATGTATAAACTTGGGTTCCCACTTTCCCGGTCCAGCGGCGTGCCGAACTGATTTATTTGATGTGCACTGGATTGCACGGCATAAACGTTTGAAGTCCATGGCTTTCTCAATTGTCTCGTGGATCTCAGTGCAACTTGGACACTGATCAATCACTGCTTCTGCGAAGATAAAACCGTTCTTAGCTGGGTTGCGTCGTTCTTAACAAGTACAGCAGGCTTGCTAAGCTGAATCAGTTGGCGCATTTGAGGCCATTCCGTCCAATGTGCTACGCATCAATAATTTAAGAGAGGCAGGCTTATTTTAATGTCTTCTGCAAATACATAAGATTAATTTTCTTCATTCATTAA
>OY757543.1:26287716-26297716 GCA_963584105.1 Alviniconcha strummeri
TCATCAAAACACTATATTCAACACAGACTGCGAAGAGGAGACAAGAAAATTCGAATGAGCAGAGGTTACTTTCTCACTGACACTACAGTTGCCTCGAACTTTGAACCTGAAATGTCGATCGCGCGGTGTCCAATCAGTTTCGAGTTTTGACGACACGCGCGTTGCATTGTTGGTAAAACAAGCGTCTTTCCTTACCTAAAAATAAGCACAAGCCAGTAGCTATTTCTGTTCCCGACCTAAAATTAAACACAAGCCAGTAGCTATTTCTGTGTTCCCGACCTCAAAATAAGCACAAGCCAGTAGCTATTTCTGTGGTTTTTGACGACTCGTGCATGTGGAAGAAGAGCCAGACTTACGCACTCTTTAGCAAGTCGCGATTATGCTCGTCATGCATATGGGCCCTGTACGATATAGCAGCCATCTTTCTCCAGAGGGGTAAGCCCGGCTGAACACAATGCAAGGCTAAAGCCTGTTCTTAACTGGGCGAATGTTAGTTCGCCCGAACATACTTCGGACACTTCGACGAACTATGATTCGTTTCTTAATTGAACTTTTAGTTCGCCGAATATGGTTCGGACAGTCCAAACTTTACTTCATTCTCAACTGGCCTGTAATGAGATGCAAGCTTCGGTCCGAACTTGCGGCAGACGCGCAGCAGACAGCATGATTGAAAATGTAGGCTAAAGTCAAGTCAGGTCAATATACTTTAATCATCCCTCACAGGGTAAATCAACTAACTACTACCTCATTCTGGGACTCCGAGACAAGGCTGCGCTTTCCACAAGTCAACAACTAAACAAATTCCCTCCGAAGCGAGTGAAGAACCTAGCAACACCGTCATCCATTTTTATTTTTGTTTTTTCTTCATTCACAGGAGAGCTCTGCTCTCAGCCAATCAGAGGCAATGATCGTCGATGAGGGCAAATGTTCCCAGAACATGTTGAGCGAAGGTTTTTGGACCCCGAATATAGCTTCGACGAATACTTCCAACTAGGTTCGCGAAGAAAAGTTGGCCCAATTAAGAACCAACTAGCTTCGTCGAATACTTCCAACTAGGTTCGCGAAGAAACATTCGCCCAGTTAAGAACGGGCTTAAGGTGAAGCGGGAAAGCAGTGAGTTCGATTGATCATGTGGAGATTAACCCTTTCATTGCCCCAGCCTGTAAATTTTCTGGGCTGAAAGATGCACGGAAGCGCCTGCAAAAATTATACTTTCCGGTCCTATAACACATCTACTTTCAGTGCTATGTATTTTCATGAAAATCCGTTTACATGCCAGTGCGAAAAAGAAAAAAGAAGGGTGGGGGGGGGGGGGGCATGAAAATTTTTCTGGATTTAAAATTTCGCACTTTTCTAGGTCGTTTTCAGGTGACATCGTGGCAATGAGGGGGTTAATGGACTGATCGAGCCCCAGTTCAGACCGGCAGTGTACGTCACCTGTTGTTTGTTTTCAGGAGGGCCCGTTGGAAAGCAATGTTACCACGAGGGACAGTGTGTGGTGGGAGCCGAATGTGCTAGCAACACCTGTAGCTGCGTAAAAGGTGTAGCCACAGCTCGAGGCCCCGAGTGTGGTGAGGGTCACTCATTCTAACCTTTTACCTGTTTCTTAAAAGAAGCACCAGGTCAATTCCACAAAGGAGTTAAAATAAATTTGTCTTATCACGTACGCACGCACACACACACACACACATGCGCGCGCTCGCGCACACACACACACGCACACACACACACCACACGCACACGCGCGCACACAAAACACACACACGCGCACGCGCGCGCCTGCGCACAGCTCTCGCTTTAAGATGACAGTGAAACTTTCCGTTTGCTGTATCAACCGTTAAGGTGAACAATGTGACAGAGACAGTGTCCACGGAAACAACTGTTGAGAACAAAACAACAGCACAGCACCAGCTCCCAGTTCACCAGCCACGCAGCTCTGCGCTGAGAGATGATGATGATGTAGAGCTTCCTGTCCTCGGATGTCGGTTGACATATTAGGGACAAACTGTGACCAGTGCTGAAGCATAGTTCAATGTTGCTTTACGGCCACAGAAACCGTAAGGCTCATTAGGACGGGGAGCCCAGGACGGCCACCTACACTTTCACACAGCTCCTGAACTGTGAGAGCGCTGAGAGGGGATGCACTGACGCTTTAAACGTCCACAGAAACCGTGTGGTTTATTAGGGACGTGGGATGGTGTGGGGTTGGGGTTGGGAATGAGAGCTCATGTCTACCTCCCTGTTCACACAGCCTTGAGCTCTCAAACAGGGCAGGACACCAGAAGCCTTTTAACTCTCTTACTGTCCTATTAACTCTCTCACTGTCCTTTAATTCACTGTCCTTTTAACTCTCTCACTGTCCTTCAAACTATCTCACTGTCCTTTAACTCTCTCACTGTCCTTTTAACTCTCTCACTGTCCTTCAAACTATTTCACTGTCCTTTAACTCTCTCACTGTCCTTTTAACTCTCTCACTGTCCTTTAACTCACTGTCCTTTTAAATCTCTCACTGTCCTTCAAACTATCTCACTGTCCTTTTAACTCTCTCACTGTCCTTTAACTCACTGTTCTTTTAACTCTCTCACTGTCCTTCTATCTCACTGTCCTTTTAACTCTCACTGTCCTTTTAACTCTCTCACTGTCCTTCAAACTATCTCACTGTCCTTTTAACTCTCTCACTGTCCTTTAACTCACTGTCCGTTTAACTCTCTCATTGTCTTCAAACTATCTCACTGTCCTTTAACTCTCTCACTGTCCTTTTATCTCTCTCAAACTGACCGTCCGTCTGAAACTCCCTGCCTCAAAATATAAGATCCTGTATTTCTCTTCCTTGTTTGAAACGTGATCTGCACAAATATATTTATGAGAATAACCTTTCGTCAAATTTGGACGGCTTTGTTTGAATCACATGTTTGCCTAAAGAGTTGAAGTGTGTGTGTGTGTGTGTGTGTGTGTGTGTGTGTGTGTGTGTGTGTGTGTGTGTGTGTGTGTGTGTGTGTGTGTGTGTGTGTGTGTGTGTGTGTGTCCATGGAAATGATTTAATTCCGATGTTTCTGCACGTTTGTATGAATTCTGTGTAAATGCGTTCGTGAACTGCTTATTCGTGCTTATAATATCTGTTTGCAGTATAGTCGTGCTTATTTGTGTTTGTAGTATAGCAAGGATTGGCTGTTACATAGATCCAAATGGACCAAACGCTACTATTCTTGAGTATTAAAGTATTGGAGTTCGACAGATCACACTGTGATGTGCAGATCCCAACGATGGCCAGGTGGGCGGTAAGTGCACCCCCGCCTGTTCAGACGCCAATGCCATATGTGGTGACGACAAGAAGTGCCACTGTCGGGAAGGCTTCACCGTGGCCCATCAAAACTTAACATGCAGTGAGTATGCTTGGTGTATATATTGATGCCAACAGCACAGCCTAGCCAGCATTTACCCACTTCTCTCTCTTCCACCCTCCACTGCCCGCTTACGTCGAAGTATAATTTATGTGAGTAGAAGGAAATGTCATTCCCTGTTTGGTTCCATTTTTCAGCACACTTGAGGACATAACGCAACGGCCACTGTTTATTCTGGCATAAAAATGTGCTTGGTGAGAAAATAAATGTTCCGAATTATTTTGCTATATATATAGATATCCGCAAAATTACAATCTAGCTGTCTTGACAAACTGTACGTCCGCTGTACCAGAGAGTTGAGGAGGTTGCAGTCTTGCCAGAGACGGCGATGGAGTAATACACCAGAGACGTCAAACGGCCAACAGCAGCGGCTTTAGGAATCCTGTGTTTTTATTTCAGGACTGTCGGTGGGATCGAAGTGTGAAGACAGCAAAGATCTCTGTGAGTCGGGGACAGTCTGCGACCCCGAGGACAACACGTGTAGTGAGTATAGCTCACAGCGAAATGAGTACACATATATCCGTCATCCCCGTAGAAGTGAGTGTAGCCAACGTATCTATAGTCTTCAGTTTGTGGAACATAATTAATCCACCTTGAAGTGAGTACAATAATATAGTCCGCAGGGTGGTAAGCATAGCCCACCGTAGTCTGAGAATGATGATCAACTCAGTGTTACCATAATTATTATCTACTTTGAAGGACTGGATGACGGACAATACGGTGCACTGTTAAACGAAGATTATGTCTGGAACAACCTTTACCCGAGAGTTTATGCACTCTGTTACTTCTTTTGAAACACACTCAAGACATTTCTCTTCTCCAAATACTTGAACTGACCAACACTGTCCTTCATCCCCATTAGTCAGTTTGTGTCTGTGTGTTGCATAGAGTCATTCATGTTTGAACAATGTTGTCTAATCGTGTTGATGTGTGCTTTGTCAGTTATACTGAATTAATAATAAAATTCATCTCGATGCACTCTGTTACGATTGTATTGTTGAGTTAGTCGCATGGCAGATATAATTATTACGAATATATTACGACTTTTCATTAGTACTAAATGTCAACCGAACTGGCTGTTTTGCACTCGGCATAATCAGCTCACAAGAGATTTAAGCAGGCTTCCGTGGTGAGTACCTACGGAATATACAGAGGTACACTACGCTCTTTTTCTGACATCCGCATGCTCAAAATCAGTACAAACGCAAGACTCATAGCTTAAGCGCTTTCTTTTGCTTTGGACCCCACATTTGGAATTCACTCCCACCAGACCTTAGACACTGCTCAACCCTGTCATCTTTTACGGCATAACTGAAAACCTTCATCTTCTCACAGTATTTCCACCCCAACTAATATCAATACCCAGTTTCTTCTACAGTCATTGTGTGTGTGTGTGTGTGTGTGTGTGTGTGTGTGTGTGTGTGTGTGTGTGTGTGTGTGTGTGTGTGTGTGTGTGTGTGTGTGTGTGTGTTTGTGTGTGTGTGTGTGTGTGTTTAACTGTATCTTTTGTTGTTGTTGTTGTTGTTGTTGTTGTTGTTGTTTTCATATAATACTTTGTGTAAATTGTTTTGTTAGGACTGTGCTCTGCATGTGTATAGATTATCATGTTTAGTTAATATGTATCATGTGAGCGTTCAGGGCGTCGATAAGCGCATGATAAATGTTCATTATTATTAATGGAAGGGAAACTGGTTTTAGCTGTACTAAAACATGTGTTATTGTGCAATAAAAGATCAACTGATGGTTGATTTTTGATGCTGTAACAATGAATCAGACAAACCTGTAATTTAGTTATTTGTGCTTTGAACTGGTGTAAAAGAATTTTGAACGTGTGATTCGTCCTGATATGACCCTGTGCGGTTGACGAAACGTTAAAATGCAAGAGCTAAGTAGTTTTGTACGTATTAAATAGATACGCGGGCGATATCACAGCAAAAGGCTTCTACGCGAGTTTACCTGTATTTGAGGGATAAAATTCACGGATTCGGTGGAAACCGGAAACGTGGGCAGTCCCTCACTATTGGCGAAATCGTTTTAAATTTAAGTGGCAAAAATATACATTTTTGCGCCAATAATTGATTTGTTCTTGCAGGACTGAGCCCAGGCGAGAGCTGTGAAGGCAGCAGGAACAAAAGCTGTGTCTCGTTCGCCATGTGCGACGAAAGCTATACGTGTAGTAAGTAGAGCAAACAGTTTATGTCTATCGTGATAAAGGACATTTGCATAGCCTCCATCGTCCAAATAAGGTTGGAGCCCAGAGCGCTGTACAAGAATACTAACTACCACGCATGCACACACACTTGCGGGCAGTGTGTGTGTGTGTGGGGGGGGGGGGGGGTACAGGGGGGGGGGATGTGTCGGGATACACACATACACATACATGTCAGACGCGGCCGTAAAAATACAGACAGTTGTACTATATGGAGAACAGGGACAACTCTATGGTTGAACGACAGATTCCTGATAAAAGGTCTCGAGTTCGAGTTCCGGCAGGAACGGCAGGATAATTTTCTTCTCCATGGTCAGCTGTCTGTGCTGACTCTTATTTCGGTATCCGTTCCATTCCCGTGTTACTGCAGCAGCACGTAAAAGATCCCGGTCATTCTGCCGATAGTGCAGGTGGCAGGTTGCAGCTAAACGCACGTGCATCCTACGTATGTGGCTTCGAATAACGTGACATTGTAAACTGGTACACAAAACCTGCACCGAGACGGCAGCAGTTTCACGTGGCACCAGCCATGCAACAACTAAACAGCGCTGTAACCACTTCGGAGGATGCTCAAAAACGCGCATTGTAAAGCTAGTCTCTCATTTAGAATTGCATACAACCAGAGGGCAGGTGCAACGAAGGCTTATTTAGTATGACAATATACAACGTGCGAGTTTTCGGGCTAAGATTATTTTCAAATGACAAAACAATAGCTAACTGATGGATAAGGAAAATACATGCTACTTATCCGCTTTTGGTTGTGGTGTGTTGCTGTCCATTGTTTGGAAGAAACGACAGTTAAACGGTGAAAAATGAAATGTAGGCTACATGTCCACTTTTGATTGTAGTGTGTTGATGTTCAGTGTTTGGAAAAAACGACACTTAAACGGTGAAAAATGAGAATGTAGGCTACATGTCCACTTTTGATTGTGGTGTGTTGCCATCTTCCTTGTCATTTCCTCGCTACCTTGAATTCCTGTGCTTTTAAACAACTAGAACTAACAGTGACTGTTGATTTGCACTCGCGAATCTGACGACAAAGACGTAAAGTTCCGTCATCCAGGTTTGAATTTCAATCATTTATTAAAACGGCTGCCGCATTGTACTACAAGAGCTACACCGTATTACCGGTACACCGATATGAAATTTGCTCGGTACGTATTCACATTCAAAATTTAGACACTTCAGTCCACCACTGCATTTCAAACCGCTCTTAAGACCCAGTAATTATTTTGTTTAAAACTGACTATTGCTAGCAAATTCTCTATTCCACAACACCCCACCCCACCCAGTCTGTTCTTAAATTATTTTAGTTGACTGATGTGATGTGATGTAAGAGAGAGAGAGAGAGAGAGTGTGTGTGTGTGTGTGTGTGTGTGTGTGTGTGTGTGTGTGTGTGTGTGTGTGTGTGTGTGTGTGTGTGTGTCTGTGTCTGTGTCTGTGTCTGTATCTGTGTCTGTGTGTGGTGTATCTCTGTGTGTTTGTGTGCGTGCGTGTGTGTGTGTGTGTGTGTGTGTGTGTGTGTGTGTGTGTGTGTGTCTGTGTCTGTGTCTGTGTGTGGTGTATCTGTGTGTGTGTGTGTGTGTGTGTGTGTGTGTGTGTGTGTGTGTGTGTGTGTGTGTGTGTGTGTGTGTGTGTGTGTGTGCTGAACAGCTCATCCTTGACTGCGTTAATAGCCTGGTGTGTAATGATGAAATGCTGGTAACGTACCGGTTACCGGTATGGTTTTCCGTAGCTGTATGCACCTTCATGTCCCACTGTTGTGTGTTACAGCTTTGAAAAAACAGGGAAACTGCAGTGGCTCCTTCATTCAGTACTGCCCGGTTGGCACGGTCTGTGACAACTTCTTCACCTGCAGTGAGTATTGTCATTGTCCCTGTCACACGCAAACTGCTCAGGCAGTCACACTGCTTTACAACCAGTGGTGCGTGCAGTCGGAGAGGCAAATAAACAAACACGTGATACCACTAAGCAGTGTCCTCCTACATTTCTCCGCTCACGCGAACGCCACCCATTCTAGTTCGTAAACCTTTCCTTGTCACTAGCGCACTATCAAGTATCAACTCGCGTGAATACGTGCACTCCATTTCTAGTCCCTGACAATGGCACAGTGACAACTGCTGTCACCCAGTTACGAACTTGGTGCATGGAGCCTATACCCCTACACATCCACACATAACCTATACCCCTACCCATCCACACATAGCCTATACCCCTAAACATCCACACATAGCCTTTAGCCCTACACATCCACACATAGCCTATACCCCTACACATCCACACATAGCCTATACCCCTACCCATCCACACATAGCCTATACCACTACACATCCACACATAGCCTATACCCCTACCCATCCACACATAGCCTATACCCCTACCCATCCACACATAGCCTATACCCCTACATATCCACACATAGCCTATACCCCTACACATCCACACAGCAATAACACTAGCTTTAACTCGCAATTACTTCAAACAGGTTAACAAGGCAACGGCACACACACACATACACACACGCAATATATATATATATATAACCCTCTCTTCCCATTACTATTTCCCGATCTCTCCTTTCTCTCCGAGGCGGAGAGGGAGGAGGGCAGTCTATGGTCACCTGACAGTCTAGGAGCCTGTCCCTGACAATTTTCACGACCTTGCGTATATTAATGGTGGAAAAGGCTGACAGTTTACCCTTTGGAATGACGTGGAACGCTTTGCCTTCTTGTCTCTAGGCACTCGGGAGGGAGGCAAATGCGATGACGACCTACCGGGGAAACAGTGTGTGGCGGGAGCAGAGTGTGTCAACTCCACGTGCAGATGCTTGTCTGGGGTGGCCGTGAGATCTGGAGTGCTCTGCGGTAGGCACTGGCACGCACTATTACTTCTGCGAACGGTTACCTTAAGTTGATAGTTCAGGATACCATCCGGTGCCAAAGCAGCGTTGTTCAGGATACCATCCGGTGCCAAAGCAGCGTTGTTCAGGATACCATCCGGTGCCAAAGTAGCGTTGTTCAGGATACCATCCGGTGCCAAAGTAGCGTTGTTCAGGATACCATCCGGTGCCAAAGTAGCGTTGTTCAGGATACCATCCGGTGCCAAAGTAGCTTTGTTCAGGATACTATCCGGTGCCAAAGTAGCGTTGTTCAGGATACCATCCGGTGCCAAAGTAGCGTTGTTTTTTCTTCTTGTGCACTTTTCGAGAGTATCTGACCAGGGACAAAGTCACAAGACAGTGTCCACAGACCACAATTTTTGAAGAGAAAGGAGAGCCGAACCGGATTCTTACCGCTAGGCCAAACCGGCTCAAGGCTGACATTAAATTTATATGTATAAACTTGGGTTCCCACTTTCCCGGTCCAGCGGCGTGCCGAACTGATTTATTTGATGTGCACTGGATTGCACGGCATAAACGTTTGAAGTCCATGGCTTTCTCAATTGTCTCGTGGATCTCAGTGCAACTTGGACACTGATCAATCACTGCTTCTGCGAAGATAAAACCGTTCTTAGCTGGGTTGCGTCGTTCTTAACAAGTACAGCAGGCTTGCTAAGCTGAATCAGTTGGCGCATTTGAGGCCATTCCGTCCAATGTGCTACGCATCAATAATTTAAGAGAGGCAGGCTTATTTTAATGTCTTCTGCAAATACATAAGATTAATTTTCTTCATTCATTAAAATCAGCAAGAACGAATTATGGCATTGTAAAGTAGTCATATATAGCTCAAAGGTGTGCTGAGATGGTGCCCTTTGTTTTCATGCATACTTCGGAATAATGAACGGTGCGTATCACTCAGTTTTAAAGTCAAGAAGTTTTGGAATAATGTGTTTGTACGTCACATTTCTCTGGAGATCAGCGTGAAGTGATAAGGTTTTGTGACGAGCCGAAGCAAAAACATACGCTACACCGTCGTGTTGACGTAGATTATGTCATTTTTACGTCGATTCGATGGAGCGCGAGCCTCTAAGAATCAAATACAGTAAACACATACTGTATTTACTCAAAATTCGTCTTGGAGCGGCTAAAACAATTGCACTACTATATAAGCAAAATTTGCAAACAAAACTGTGACCCAAATCGTAAAATAATATTTGCATGTTATTGCCACATGCGAACCCTCGCGAGGTAGCGCTTGCAACATCGACGTCACGATTTCATACTTACGGTTGGCCGTCCTCAAACTACTGTTGCTGTCTTTAACGGATCTAAGCAAAGAAAATACAAACAATAGATTGGTAGAAGAGACTTCAGTTGTCTGTTGAGATCGCGAGCTTTTACTCCATGACAATCGAATATCAGGTGTATGAGTGTTATGTGCTCACCCAGTAAACATGCCGGATTCGATTCACATCCGATCCGGCCGGTTGCGTCCTGCCAGAAACCAGGCCA
>OY757543.1:26305796-26318296 GCA_963584105.1 Alviniconcha strummeri
TTTGGTACCTTTAGTGGTCGTTTTTCAAGTGACGGTGTGGCCAGCATGGCAGTGAAAGGGTTAATGCCCAATTTTGCATGATGGTAGTGCTCACTGAGCTTTGCTGATTCATACCGATTGATACCATTTTTTGCGACCTCGACATTATTTCAAGGTCACATGGCTGTGGTCGTTACAATGGTGAAATTGTACAGCATATATTTCCAGTGATTTTGTGTCCTGTCAGGTTTCAAAATTAATATGTGTGGTTGTTGAATGCGCAAACAAGATCGCCTAAGGTTTACGATGCTTTGTACATTAAACTAACCACAAGAGATACACTTTCCTGCACACTAGACCTAGAACAAGCTCGAGTATAGGCAAGCTGCCTCTGAATTCGATGAATTTGCTCTTCTTCTTTTTTTCTTCTTTTTTTTTGTTTTTTGTTGTTGTTATTGTTGTTTTGTTGTTTTGTTGTTGTTGTGGTGGTGGTGGTGGTGGTGGTTTTTTGTTCTCTTGTTAGTAAGGCCTTATTTATTTTGCTTGTTTTTAAAGAAAGGAATGTTTCCTTGTCAAAATTAATGTCATTACTTTCTGTCTACAGATTCGTGGCGACATAAACGGTAAGTGTGTATGTGTGTGTGCGCGTGCGTGTGTGCGTGCGTCCGTGCGTGTATATGAAGGTTTATTTAGACCACCTGTAAATTTGAATCAGTTCAAGAAAAGCTTCGGCCAAGCCAGAGATGCCCGAACGCAATGGAATTCTTATAGCAGTTTCAGTAATAGCTGTATATTCGTCACAGCATTGACGATGGACGTCGAAGGGCGGGCTAGGCTGCCAAATTAAACATGTCCAATGTCCATAGTGTACATTTCTGCGCCATCATTTCTCCGCCTCTTCCTCGACTTCTCCCGAATCGTCGGAATTAAGCTAGCTGTCCGACGCCTGCTGCCGCAGCACGAGGTTGGCTCAGTGAAGTACATCCGGACGAAGCGTCCGCAGCTCTCTGTCCGGCTTCTTTCCCAAGTACTGCCTCCGCCGGGCAGTTAGTTGCCTCTTGGTTGATGTCTTTCCGGTGTACCCTTTAATCCTCAGCTTCTGGGTCTTACTCCAGTCCTCTCTGCCACAGTTTTCGCTCTGTGAATATTATAACTATTGAGTGTGAGTGTGAGTGTGTTTGTGTGTGTGTGTGTGTGTGTGTGTGTGTGTGTGTGTGTGTGTGTCCGATTGTTTTGGAGGCGGTTGATACTGTGTGACTCAGTCTGTCTGACTCTGAGTCGCCCTTCTTGGCGGTGTTGTACCAGCAGACCTGGTTGAACAGCAGTGCTCTCCACCACAGACCGGTAAAACTGGTCTGGAAGCTACAGTTGGCTGCTGAGACGGAACTGCTTCAGCTTCCGCAAGAACATCCGTTGACTCGCTCTCTTGCAGCATGTATCCACCTTTTGCGGTCTACTCCAGCCTGTCGTCGATCACAGTTCCCAAGTACTTGTACATGGACACGATGCTGACCTTCTGGCACTTGATGATGATGCTGACCTCCTGGCCCTTGATGATGATGTTGACCTCCTGGCCCTTGATGATGCTGACTTTCTGGCCCTTGATGCTGCTGCTGACCTCCTGGCCCTTGATGATGATGTTGACCTCCTGGCCCTTGATGATGATGTTGACCTCCTGGCTCTTGATGATGATACTGACCTCCTGGCCCTTGATGATGATGATGCTGACCTCCTGGCCCTTGGTGATGATGCTGACCTCCTGGCCCTTGATGATGAGTGGGTCTTGTGAAGGTTTGCTGCGACGGAAGCCGATGACCAGCTCTGCAGTCTTTTGAAGAGTCACCGCCAGAGACAAGTAGACTTAATTACGCCCGAAGTGAGGCCTCGTAGCCTATGTTTGATAATCCCCTCTAGTCTGGAATTTTAGGGATGTCATTTGATTCACATTTCCTATGGCCTCTCTTTCCTATGTCCTCTCTTTTTTCTGCCTAGTCCTCTTGCTCTTTGTCTTGTTCTTTTTTCTGCTATTTTTGTTTTGTTTTTCTTGTTGGTTTTTTCTGCTAACGGTCAATTCTCCTTTTTTTGTTTTGTTTGTTGTTGTTGTTTATTTTGTTAAACTTTTTTTTTTTTGGGGGGGGGGGGGGTCCGAAGGATTTTTGTCTCTCCATTTTTTTCGTTAAATGATAGGTTTTTATGTATGGCTCTTGTTAAGCAGCTAGGAGATGATAGTTGGTTGTGGTATGTGCTGCTTGCTGGCTTATGACAGGTATTTCCCATTGTGTATTTATGTACTTTTGCATATAGTTTGTTTTTTTTTGGTTTGATTTGTTTTGTTTTTTATTGTTTTTGTCCTTCCTTACCTTTTCTTGTATCTTTTTTTAACATTTTATTGTTTTCGTCCATTCCTTTAAAACAATATTTTTCTTTAATCTGGTATCCATAAATTAGACGGAATGGTCGACGATACGAGTATGTCCTAGCCTTATATGTTTTTTCAACAAGGGTAATACCGAGGGGACTAACTCCTCGAAAATGTGTGTTTATGTTTGTGTATGTATGTTTTGCTAATATCTAGGTAACGACTGACTTTGTGGATTCGGTCTGACAAAGGGTTTACATAAAATGATATGATAAGAGTTTTAAAATACGTACATAAAATGATATGATAAGAGTTTTAAAATACGTATTTGCTTATGACAGAGTTTGGTCGTCCTGAGATGGCCCTGTGCGGTTGACAAGACGTTAAAATCCAATTGCTAACTACCTACCTGCCTGCGTGCTCGTGTATATGTTTCGCTCTTCTTGTTGCTGTTGGGGACGCTCAAAATCTGGTGGATAATGCCCGTAAAAAGTGTTTTTAAAATCGTTCCGTTTAACCAATCGTCCGTTTTTCGTTGTTGTCCTTGTTCTTCTTAGCGCAGTATTTTATTAATGCGTCATTGTCCTCCTCGTTGTTTTCAGGAACCAGTATACCTATAACTGTATAATTATTATTGTTATTGCTGCTACTTCTTTTAACTGGTGGTGCTTTGGTCAGGGATTTTTTCACCAGAAAAATGGTCTCTGGAACCAGCAATCCATGATGAGAGTATGTGAATAGCTTTCTGTTTTCTGTTTGGCTTTGGAGGCCAAAAACATCGGAATCCGCACCAGGGAGGGACTATTTCGCCCAGCAAGTTCTTTGTAATGGGAGCAGGCTGTTCTGTTTTCTTCTTCTTCTGATTGAACTCTGTTTTATGCTCTCCCAGCCCGAAATGCTGTCCTCTTCTGAGCCTACTCTGTCTTATGGTCCCTCAAACCGAAATTCAGTCTGCTGCTTACTTGGTTTTCTCGCACACTTCAACGGGTTTTTTTGTTTGTTTTTTGTTTTTTTATGGTCAACTGCATGGCTGGTTTGCACTGGCTCACCTCGTGTTACCGCATATTATGCTGACCAGTTTTGATAGCCACCAATGCATGGCGTGGATGCATGCGTTGGCAATACAAACATCACCGTGACTAAAGTATATAAGTACCCGGGTTGTAACATAATCCGTCAGAGCTCAGGAACTGTGTGAATGTCGGGGTGGACGTCCTGGGCTCCCGTCCCTAATAAACCTACGGTTTCTGTGGACGTAAAGCAACACTCAGCCAACATCAACATAATCCGTAACGTTGTATAACGTTGTAAATGACAAGCCAGAAAGCACAGAGACAATAAAGTTGTATTGTATTGTAACTTGTCAGGCTGGGTTCAAGTGGTTTATGCCAGTGGCCGGCCCGGCGGTATGAAGCATGCGCAGTAAAATGCACACCTAATGACAAAATGTCTTTCTCTCTTACCAAGAGTAGGCGCCTTGCTGCCCCCCGGACATGGTTATACATACTGAAGCTGAAGCGACTCCCCCCTCCCCCTCCCCCCCCCCCCCCACCCTCCATTAATCTTTAGTTTTAAGAGTTTTATTACAGTTTGTCTCTAATATGTCAACCCAACATTCGAGGACATTAAGCCCCACATCATCATGATCAGCAGCAGCAGCAGCATGAGGCCTGCCGCACGCTCGGCGTACCGCTATCTGATCCACATCCAGAATTTCCGCCTACGCTAATGGTGCAGTCGTGAATTTAAACGTGACGGTGGACAGATCAAAATTGGTCCCAGTAGAAGCCCGCCCAAGAGAGCTGCTATAGCCACTCAGCAGCATTTCCTGATCCAGTGCCGCACCCAGCGTAGGCAAGCCGCATTTCTGCCAAACACCACCAAGGACTCAGAATGAGCTGCCAGAGAATTGTTAACACCGTGTCGGAATTCTTGGCAGCATGGCTTTGCTTCAAGGGCACCTGTTTAGCAGTTAGCTATCCATATCGCGGCTTACTAGCGTCAAAAGACAAAATTACTAATGATATAGTCTGCACATAATTACTAATTTTGTATTTTTACCCACAGTTTTGTGCACATAATTACTGATTTTGTCTTTTGACGCTAGTAAGCCGCCATATATCTCATCCCCTGGTCAGTAGGATGAGTGATGACACGGGTCTGTACCGGCGAGGGTCCGCCCTTCAGAAGAGCCGTGCAACTGGGCAGAACTAGCCGCAGATTTGTTCAGTCTCAGTTTTGGCGAACATGAGGTTTTAAACTGTTCTGTAAAAGGTACGTTGGTTGGAGGCGTGCTGGGGTGGGAGGGGGATGTTCCTTCAGTGGGTCTCAACTACAGAAGTAAACCGGGTGAAGTGAAGAAACTACGGGCAGATTGCCGATGCGAAAAATGAAACGGTTTCTGTTTCTTTGTTTGCATGCATGGCCATGCATTGTCCCGATTGGCCACACTGCGGAGCTATGGCATCACTAATTCAGGGGCAGTTAAACAGCCTTTAATAAACACAAAACAAAACACTCATGGCTATCGCATAGTCTGTTACGCATGGCAAGCAAATGCACATTAACGGCTACCCCCCCCCCCCAATACACCCCCCACGCCTCCCACCCCCGCCCCCCACCATGCACACACACACACACACACACACACACACACACACACACACACACACACACACACACACACACACACAAACACACACACACACACACACACACACACATATACATAGATACATACATTCTCTCTCTCTCTCTCTCTCTCTCTCTCTCTCTCTCTCTCTCTCTCTCTCTCTCTCTCTCTCTCTCTCTCTCTCTCTCTCTCTCTCTCACACACACACACACACACACACACACACACACACACACACACACACACACACCCCACATCACACATACACACGCACACACTCGCTGACAAACACACAAACTTGCGCGCGCACACGAACACACACACATGCATACATTATATGCAACACACACAGTGACACACCGGCAACACATGAACAACAAATGCGCACGCACATACACTCACATACTCCAGAGAATCAAATCTTCCACTGACCATACCATATGGACCTAATAGTGGACAGAACGCATGATCGACCTTGGTTCTTTAAAACCGGTCTTGGGGTCGAAATCCTGGCTTCTGTTGACGTTAACTAAGAATTGGAATTAAGACAAATTTAACGGGAAACTAATACAATGAGACTGATCAAAGCCCCACCCGTCCACCTTGTGTTGACACGAAACACAATGGCCCACAGGTGTTTGCGCCGGGAGATTAGCATTAGCATAGGCCATAAAGTTGCAATGAGGTCTGTGTCTCGATCCTCGTGTTAGAAGCTCCAGTCTGACGGAATTTTCATGCACTAATAGTAGCGGGGAGCGGGATAGCTCAGTGGTTAGAGCGCCGGACTCGTGGTTGAAAGGTCGCGGGTTCGAATCCCTGCAGGAGCGGCGGAAGAATTTTCTTCTTCAGGGTCAACTCTCTGTGCTGACTCTTATTTCGGTATCCGTTCCACGCCCGTGTTACCGCAGTAGCACTTAAAATTTTCCGGTCATTCTGCTAAAAGTGCAGGTGGCAGGTTACAGTTAAACACACATACACACTACCTATGTGGCTTTGAATGAACTGACCCTGTAACCTGGTGCATGGTTGAATAGTGTACAAAGAACTTGCGCCGAAATGGCAGTTTTTCACGTGGCACCAGCCATGCAGCAACCACAGAGCGCTACCAGTACACCACTTCCGTGGATATTAATAATACGCGCTATAAAAGGATACAATCACTCATTCAGAATCGCATGCCAATGTGCACAGTGAGTCTGCTCGAGAGCAGAGAATATAGCCATATAAAAAGCTATGAAAAATAACATCCTTTTTCAGTCCCCCACTTTTTGCAAGATTCCGATTGACATTTTCCAGACTACTATAACCAGAAAGCGAGCGGTCCTTCGCCATCTCCGCCTCTCACTCTCCGTCCTCCCCAGTCTCTGTCTCTGTCTCTGTCTCTCTGTCTCTGTCTCTGTCTCTGTCTCTGTCTGTCTCTGTCTCTGTCTCTGTCTCTCTCTCTCTCTCTCTCTCTCTCTCTCTCTCTCTCTCTCTCTCTCTCTCTCTCTCTCTCTCTCTCTCTCTCTCTCTCTCTCTCTCTCTGTAATAAAGTTCAATCAATCTATCAATCAATCTCCCTCCACGTCCCTGTTTTTTCTCTCTCAGTCTCTCTGTTCTTCTTCTTTTTCCTTCTTTCCTTCTTTTTTGCGTAAAGATATTAATCACACTGCACGATTGCCACAGCAACGCAACCCTTTCAATGTCAGGCTATGCCGTAGAGTTTGTATCCTCACGCACTGCACAGCATCTTTAAGCATAACGCATGACTGAAAGCCACAATGTGCAACCATCGGATTTAGCCCCGAGAAAAACAAGACAAAGCGTCCTACTACAGCCACACGTGACTGCGTTTTGACTGGGCTTGTGGATTAACCATGGCCATGCTATACCTCTATCCTAATCAGTTAATCCGACGGATCAATGGTGTTCTGCTTGTAGCCTATACCGGGTTTGCTGCTAAGCCAAATCAGTTCGTAGATTCGAGATCGAGGCAAACATATCCGTGTGAAAGTCGTTAATATGTCAAATCAATCATTTTAATCAGGTAACTTTTTGCTTATAAGCCAGAATCAACAAGAATGATTTGTCGCACCGTTGGGTGGCCACTGTTCAAAGGGATGCAAAGATGGCGCGCCTTGTATACGTTTGAACGAGAGTCACACATCGGAGAAATGAACGGTAAACATCATTTAGTAGTTCTAAGTTAAAACGACTGGGAATAACGTGTGCGCATTTTTTATGACTAAAAACGGATGGCTTCACCCACATACTGCAGCTTCAAATATATTGCTCCTGTGCCAGAATTTCTAAGGGCCGGCTGATGATTTTACGAAATAAAATGTTAAAATATATTCTGTTCAAGAGCACACACACACACACACACACACACACACACACACACACACACACACACACACACACACACACACACACACACACACACACACACACACACACACACAGGCCAATGTGTGTGTGTGTGTGTGTGTGTGTGTGTGTGTGTGTGTGTGTGTGTGTGTGTGTGTGTGTGTGTGTGTGTGTGTGTGCGTGCGTGTGCGTGTGCGTGTGTGTGTGTGTGTGTGTTCTGCACCTTCTGCTTTCATACAGCTTCACGTGCATGGATTATTACCATGCACGTGACGCTGTTTCAGCGGCAATAGGGGGACTGGGTACGACTCCTGTTAACTTTGTTGGCAGTTTTATTTTTACCCGTGCACACACACACACACACACACACACACACACACACACACACACACACACACACACACACACACACACACACACACACACACACACACACACACACACACACACACACACACGTGTGCACGGGGAGAAAATAAAACTGCCAGCAAAGTTAACAGGAGACATACCCAGTCTATTACCGCTTGAACAGCTACACGTGCATGGTAATAATCCTATTAACATTGACCATGCCGCTTGCCAACCGTCCCTTCCTTAATCCCTCACTTGGGCCCAGTCCACGTTGAAGTTGTTTTTGTGCACCTTCTGCTTCACAGCATTGAGCTGGTTCATCCGGAGGCTTTCACGGCTCTAGCTGCAACCGAAGGACCGCAGCCGATCTCAAGCCATCAAAGACCCAACGCACAGACTGCGAGACGGACTTGGAAATTTTATGAAACTAGGAACAAAAGAATAGCGCTTCGAGTCCCTTTGCTCGGAGTCTTCCTGACAAAGGCAGCGCGCTAGGAGCTGTTTCTAAAGAGAGGTTGTTGTTGTTGTTGTTTCATCGCGGAGCAGTTCTGGCATCGTTGGACTGTCTGAGACAGTCGGGAGGACTTCAAGATGTGTGGAGCGAGGTGAAAGGAGGCAAGTGATGATTAAGACGTGGAGAACATTCTGATTCATCCAAAGGCGTGGAGGGGCGCACTTTTTCATTTACAGACCAGCAGCTCTCTTTCTGGTCAAAACCATCCACTGAAGTCAGCTACGACTGAATTCAACCAAACTTCACTTGCTGGAGGAAAGGAGGGAATTGTTCAGTTTAAAGAGCTTTCGCAAAGAGTGTTCACTGTGTGTGAACTATTTCGCTTTTTTTCTTCTTCTTTTTCTTCTTCTTCTTAAAGAAGAAGGAAAGAAGACTGGACTTCAAACAGAGATATAAACTTTATGTGTTAAATTCGCAAAGCTTCTCAAGCGGACACGAAAAGATACGTTTCTTCTTGGAGTGATCTGGACTCAAAGCACCCAAAAGACGAATTAGACAGAAATTAGCGTGTGTCATTACAGAGTGACAAAGGAATTAGTGCGCTTGGTTACAGACTGACACGTGAATTAGTGTGTGTGTGAACAGCGTGACAGAGGCATTAGTGGGAGCAACACTGAGCAGGAACAGAGGGTGTCAGCAGACTCCTGTGAATACTTCTCCGTTCCCCAAGGTCGTGCAGCCGGTCCACAGACACCATGGCTGAGGTTTCGGCAGGAAGCGAGAAGGATCCTTACATGCAGGCCTACATCACGGCTCGAATGAAAAACCAGGTGAGAATAACCAGTATCAAAGTTTTTGTTGGGTTCTGCAACGCCAAATATCTCCGGAAAGGTTGTTGGTCGCTTTTACGTGTATATGGCGCTATTCTCCGCTCTCGAGTAGACTCACTGCGCCATTGTCGCATGTGAATCTAAACGAGTGGCTAGCATTTTATAGCGCATTTTTGAATACCCACCGAAGTGGTGTACTTACAGTGCTGTTTGGTTGTTACATGGCTGATGCCTCGAGAAACTGCTGCCTTCTCGGCGCGTTTTGTGCACACCATACAACCATGCACCATGTCACGTCACTTCAGGCAAAGCTGCATACGTACGGTGAATGCATGTTTAGCTGTAACCTGCCACCTGCATTTTAGGCAGAATGGCCGCGATCTTACATGTACTACTGCAGAAGGGGGAGGGGGGTGAAACGGATACCGAAATAAGAGTCAACACAAAAGGTTGACCCTGGAGAAGAACATTCTCCCGCCGCTTCTCCGGGACTCGAACCCTCGACCTTTCGATCACGATTCGGGCGCTCTAACCATAGAGTTACACCCATTCCTCGAGAGGTACTGGCGTAGGTTGAATTACGGTCGCACTGGTTCTGCATTAAGATGGTCAGCGATGTTAGCCAACTCAATGTGGAGCAAGTAAATTATGATCCCTGGCTGTGGCCGATGTCGTTCACAGGTAGAGGAAATGATGATCTATGACTGTGTCTGTCGTTGTTCACATGTGGAACAAATGATGATGATCCATTGCTGTGGCTGTTGTCGTTCACAGGTAGAGGAAATGCTGATGATCCGTGGCTGTGGTTGTTGTCGTTCACAGGACACTATCTGTCGTTGTTCACATGTGGAACAAATGATGATCCGTGGCTGTGACTGTTGTCGTTCACAGGTAGAGGAAATGAAGCTGCAGAAGATCTTGTCCAACATGGAGGTGTCGCAGCGGATCAAGAAGATCATGATCAACATGGAGCTCTTTGAAGACCGCAAGGTGGCCCACAGGCTTCAGCAGGAGGTCAGTCTATCATTATTGTAATGATGACGACGTTAACACTCACTGACGTAGTAATGATGAGGATGCTAACCCTCAATGACACAAGCATCATTCCAGCTTCGGCAGGAGATCAGTCTATCGTCACAGTAATGATGAGGATGTTAACACTCATTCACACAAGCACCATTCCAGCTTCAGCTGGATTGGTGCTTGTGTCGGTGAGCGTAAACATTCTCATCATTACTATGTCAGTGAGGGTTAACATCCTCGAATATCATAGTACTGATGAGGATGTTAACCCTCACTGACATACTAACGATGAGGATGTTAACACTCACTCACACAAGTACCATTGCAGCTTCAGCAGGTCAGTCTATAATCATAGTGATGATGAGGATGCTAACCCTCACTGATATAATGATGAAGAGGGTGTTAACCCTCAATGACACAAGCAGCATTCCAGCTTCGGCAGGAGGTCAGCCTATCATAGTAATGATGAAGATGTTAACCATCATTGACATAGTAAGGATGAGGGTGTTAATTCTCAATGACACAAGCAGCATTCCAGCTTCAGCATGAGGTCAGTCTATCATCATAGTAAATATGATGATGTTAACCCTCACTGACACAAGCACTATTCCAGCTTCGGCAGGAGGTCAGTCTATCATCATAGTAAATATGATGATGTTAACCCTCACTGATACAAGCACTATTCCAGCTTCGGCAGGAGGTCAGTCTATCATCATAGTAAATATGATGATGTTAACCCTCACTGACACAAGCACTGTTCCAGCTTCGGCAGGAGGTCGGTCTATCATAGTAATGATGAGGATGCTAACCGTCACTGACATAGTAATGATGATATTGTTAACCGTCACTGACATAGTAATGATGAGGATGTTAACTCTCAGTGACATAGTAATGATGAGGATGCTAACTCTCACTGACATAGTAATGATGAGGATGCTAACTCTCACTGACATAGTAATGATGAGGTTGTTAACCCTCACTGACATAGTAATGATGAGGATGCTAACCCTCACTGACATAGTAATGATGAGGATGCTAACTCTCAGTGACATAGTAATGATGAGGTTGTTAACCCTCACTGACATAGTAATGATGAGGATGCTAACTCTCACTGACATAGTAATGATGAGGTTGTTAACCCTCACTGACATAGTAATGATGAGGATGCTAACCCTCACTGACATAGTAATGATGAGGATGCTAGCCCTCACTGACACTAGCACCATTCCAGTAGAGATAAGATTGTTAAACTGGGTGTGGTTTCAGAAATTAGTCGCAAGTACACATTGCATTTACTTTCTGAACGGATTCATGGGACCCAGTCCATATTTGATTAGTCTTCCTGTATGTGACCCAGGGGTGCTAAAAAAAATCAAGAAATCTTTCTTTTGGTTACCGATTCCTGTGTTGTTGTTGTTGTTGTTGTTGTTGTTGTTGTTGTTGTTGTTGTTGTTGTTGTTGTTGTTGTTTCTGGTCGGTCTGTGGTGACAGTTATATCTCTGAGTGTTACACGCCTCATCTCTAACTTTTACTGCTACTACTACTACTTCTAATGCTGTTACTACCACCACCACCACCACCACCACTACCACTACTAACACCACCACCACTACTGCTACTACTAACAACAGCACCTCCACTACCACTACTACTACCACCACCACCACCACCACCACCACCACCACCACTACTACTACTACTACAAATCATTCGGCTGTGACGTGCCGATTTAATCCGAAACAGTTGAAGGAGTGGCGGCGGCAGGTGGAAGGGGAAAAATGCAGTCGAACATAATAGATTAATACATAACTAACAGAAGAAATGGGGGGGAAATGAAGAAAGAAAAAAGAATAGCATCTACATTTTCACGCACACCTACCCCAGGTCTACCTACACGGGCCTCTTGCAATTGTGTTGAGGATCTCTATTTCCCGGGGTTTTTGCCGACAGGTTGTGAACGTGGCTCACCGACAGAGACAGGCCATGAACCGCTACCTGAGGCAGAAAGGATCACGTCACAGACTGACGTCATCCTGGACGACGTCAATGGTCAGGTCCGAACCCGCCAACACACTAGCCAACAGCTCCGTCGTTGCCGAGGACCTCAGCCACTCCTACCCCCCGCCTCACACCCCAGGCTACCTACACAGGGCACTCGCTAGCGGCAGACGTGCAGTGTTCCCCGTGACCAAAAGCAAGAACTCGGGGCACGGGGAAGACGAGTGTTCTCCTTTAGCGGGCCAAACCGGCGGCGGCAATGTGCCTGGCGTGTCGTCGGTCGCAACGGCGTGGTCACCAGTAGTGACCATCGTGGACAACAACACCAACAACCCCGCGGTGCCAATCATTCAGGTCGTCGACTGCAGCGCCGACATCAACACCAACACCAGCGCCGCAGCTAACGGGTGTGACGGAGCCGGCCGGAGTGACGTGCAGCAGCAGCAGACGTCAATTGCAGCGTGGACAAAGCCAGGCGGGACCCAGCACACGGAAGCAGAGACGACGACAGTGCCGACGACCAAA
>OY757543.1:26323296-26350796 GCA_963584105.1 Alviniconcha strummeri
TACGGCTTATTAGGGACGGGGAGAAGGGGGGAAGGGTTTATGGAGGTGGGGGAGAGGGAGACTATGTCGACCACAACTGTCATCGCTACGTTTGTACGAAGGCCAGTTCTTTGATCTGTCTGTTCTTCTTCTTTTTTTTCTTCTTTTTTTAAGTGCGTGCACGTGATGATTTCTTGCAGTAATGTGATTGTGTGATGATGCATGGTGCAGAAATAAAATTGCAGTACACATTAGGTGAGGGATATACTTGATGTGTAGTAGACTTGAGTGTTGTTTCAGTGCTGTGACAAGCCCGACAAGCTGGCGGGTACAGAGATCACTGGAGGTGGGGGAAGTGAAAACTATGCCCCTTTTTTTCTTCTCTCGTTTAAGGGCCCACAATCAACGTGTCGATTATTCTGGCGCCTATAACTGGGGGTGTTCGCTGTTGTACTAGTCGCACGCATACCTCATGCTGCACTGTCACCAACAGAATAATTCCGCCGAGACTGCTTCGAACACACCAGCTTTTTTCTTTTCCGTCACTGATTACATCTGAAGAATGGTGACGATGCTAGATGTTCTCGAGTCCTTGCTCAGCCTCTGCTTCCCTTCCTGTCGTGAACTGATGGAAACCGACTCTCGCCTATCATTTTTCGGGTTATGCCGTCACCGAATGTGGCAGAGACAGGGTTCGTACGGCCTTTTGTCATAGGTAAGCAAGTAAACATGGTGCTTAACGTCCACAGAAACCATAAGGATTATTAGGGACGGGGAGAATGGGGGGTGGGGGGGATGGAGGGGGGGGAGGAAAAGTATATATCTATAGCTACTCTGTCACCACCAGAATGACCTGCACTAAATTAAGAGGGGCAGCGATGCGAGCCATTTTAATGTTTCATTAATTGTGAGGGACAACGCCACAAGACAGTGTCCACAAACCACAACTTTTGAAGAGAAAGGAGAGCCGAAACGGTATCGAACCGAGATCCTTCCGCTTACCAGCCTACCGCCATGCCAAACCTGCTCTCAAGTTTTGTGACAACATTCCCGGACAGCCTATATAGACCGCGACTTTCACTGGCTCAGATAGTTTGTGCTGGATCAGAACAGAGCAAGCTGGAATCCTTCACTTGTAACATACACCAGGAGATGCTCTATGGTGACGCCAAAGTCTGTCTGTTCGCACAGCAATTCATCGCACATGTATCTGGCATCATGAAGTGCTCGAGTGGATCGGGGAGACACACACACACACACACACACACACACACACACACACACACACACACACACACACACACAGAGCAAAATTTTACCTCAGTAATTTCATTTAATCAACAAACAAAAAAGGGGGGGGGGGGGGGAAGCAAAATGATTAACCAATGTATGCCATATTTCACGTAGTAAGCAGTTCTGATGATGAGAATGGATGTGGACACATTAACCAAAAGCAGACAGCTGTTCACAGACACAAACACAAGCAGCCTCAATGAATGAATAATGAATGAGTGAAGAGAACAATGCAACAAGTACAAAAGAAGAATGCCGAACAGGGCGAGTAGTTGGGGATACACGTGTGCCGTCAACTGGACGGTTCTCAAATGCAGCTACATGAGAATGAAAACAAATCCCGTAAAGGTAATCAGTAATCCGACTCTTTAACGTGAGAACTCACCAGATATGCAAATCATGTACACCAGATATGCAAATCATGTACAAAGCATATCCTTTTTTTTTTTTTTACTTCAGGTTTTGTTTTTATCGATCCTTTTGCCTGATTGGGGTAGCGACTAAAATATCTCATTAGGCAATGTAAAACAGAGCAATACTACAAAACATTGTAACATTTCATAATATAAACACATCCATAAACAACAATGAAAAAAAAAAAAAAATCCCTGACAAAACAATGACAACACGTAGTACACCGTTCATTTGGTGAAAACTGCATAAAATACATACTCATATTGTGCACATGTTGGTGTCAATGGTTTGGCCACGTCAATACAAATGAAATCAGAGCAAGCGTCATTATCAAGCAGTCAGCTTTGAAACATCAAACAGAAATTAGCCCTCTTTCCTCCCTCACTCTGGATTCCCCAATCTACAAAGCGGTCTGACCTCAACATTAAGCTCAAAACTTAAGCTGTTCTCTCCACTTCATGAAAGTGAAAAAAAAAAAAAAAAATGCTGGGGTCCTGGGGTTGCCCCAAAATTGTTTTGGTCCATATTGCCTTATGCTCAATCGAAGGGGAGCAACACTTGACAGTGCAGTTTGAAAGACTTCAGAATGAGTCAGTCGACCACCAGTTAATTTCACACACACCAGCACTCATACTGTTGTCTGCTAAAGAGGCCATTCAACGGAGCCAAAATCACTGTAGCATCACCAGTGCTGGAGTTCAAATCGACTCTGTTGAACAAGGCCGCATATAAACTCATGCAATTCAAAGCAAAAATATTACCGGGCAGATAAATCATTTTTGTAAAACTGACCCAAATTTCACATAATCTGTTTGTTTTTTAAAGTTGGCAAAGTATTACTCTTTTTGTTTTTCATGTGTGTGTGTGCGTGCAGTTAGAAAGATGAGCAGGTATGTGGCTTAGTGTCAGAAGGCATGCCAGCAGAGAGTGACCTACCTACCTTTACTGAAAATTAAAAATGTCTGGAAAAAAAAAAAGATGTGTTCATTTTCACTGCTGCAGTGTGTCTGTGAATAAATGAAAACATACCAGAAATAATTTCAGCACTCATGGTGAGGCAGTGTGACAAATGCATCACAAAAAGTCCAATTTCACCACTTGAATACAACCACAAAAATGGACATCCACATGCCGTCAGTCTTGGTCAATCCTGTGTGCCAAGGCAACACAAACAAAAACACCAGTCACATTAACATCCGAGTATAATGTTATTTTTAATTACTTATGTGTTGCAACTTCTTTGAAATTTAGCCAGTTTTTCAGAACAGCTCGCATCAAAACTGGTTATCAGACATCAGGTGTGTCGCAGCACCAATGCTGAAGGTTCCAACAAAGATTTACCACAAAGTTCACATCAGCTCAACCAGGCATATCAGTACATTGCTGCACAACCATGATTCAGCATTGAAATGCATGCAAATGCTTTCAGTGATAGAGACCCCCCCCCCACCCCCCCCTCCCGTTCAAACTTAGTTTCAAGATTTGATGTTCTGGCTCCTTGATATTTTTACAATCAAATTACAAAAACAAAAAAGTGCAAACATTTCAACTACATCTGGAGCAGCACATGAAACTGGGACAGATTTGATCTGGAAGGCAAGGGTTGTCAATGACTGCTACAACCAGCCACAGTTAGACCGCAGTATTATTATTTCCATGAACCTATGTTCCAACATTTCTGACATCTGAACATTATCTCACACAGCATAACCACCCTTTTATGAATTGTTTAAGTGACCTTTCCAAGCTGTATAGCATTTGATGCCAACAAAAAACAGAGGCAGCAAGTGAGCAACAGATCCCTTAGATCCTGATGAAAGATACTGTTCTCTCACACGGTGGTTTCACTGCGACAAAGACGTGTCTATGTGGGCCAACTGATGCAACACTAACGTCCAGCATTATTACCACTGAGTTACTGTGCTGCTTGCATGCTTCTGTATTTCCCTGTAGCAGACTAGATGAAAGAAAACCAGTGTGAAGAAAAGCAAAAAGTGGAACCATGTCAGCTGTCAGATGCTGCGACACACACCACCTGCCTGAGGATGAAACAAACAAAACAGAAGAAAGAAACCCAAATCACTTGCAACAATTCATAAAAATATTTTCAAAAAACTGACTGACGGAGCCAACTGTTGGTGGCCGCGGAAGTAAAAGCCTCTACCTTACGGTACCAGACATCTGACATTTGACAAGAACTAGTCATTATGTTCTTCTTTAACAGACACATTATCAGGACACTGTACGTTCTGAAAATACATTTCATAATGATTTAGGTCAGGTCTCATTTCACGACCTCCCTGTCCCCTTCTTGTGCACACCTTCTGGCACCAACAGTCATGTATTTAAATGAACTGAGGACAGGGTGAGTTCCAGGTGGTATCCTGTTACTGCAACTTAGGGAAAGCAGCCTGATGTAACCATGAAAAAAAGACGATGCATTCAGATGAGAGGCAGAAGCAGTGCTGCCGACGGGACCTTCTACAAAGGGACCCAAACGATGATACAGGTCAGCCCAATTCACTGTCAACTCTATGTACCAATCTTTGTTCAACGCAAGGATTTTTTTGCTTCATATTATTATTAGCTCCTCCTGGCTCAGCCAGTTTAGTTAGCTGGTGCTTAGAGCCCAGTCAGCCACAGGGCTCAGCCATGGTGGTTTGCTCTTTACCAACGATGAGCAGAAAGTGGCTGGTTTGTGATGCAGCAGACACTGGTGTTACACATGCCTGCCTTGTGCAATGACATCACAGACACAGGCTGCCACACACAAAGCATGGCCCTGTTTCTTCAACATTCAAACATCGATTTGTGACCAAGTTCATTGTAATCTGAGTGAAAAACTGTGAAGCATCTCCCTTTTTTTTTTAAATCCCTATCATGGGCCTGTGATGCTTTCAGTTTCATTTGAAGTCCCCTTTAAAGGTCATCTGAAGCACATTCCTCCACAATGCCACAACACAAAAGACACAGAAATAAATTACCAAGAAATTAATATAAATAATAGAGAGAGAGAGAAAAGTAAAAACAGAAGAGAAAAAAGGGGGGGGGGGGCACTGAAACAAAGACTAGTAGAAAAACAAAATCCATCCCTATCAGCAACAGTACATGTATAAACAGTCAGCTGGTGAAAATGAAGTTTTTGCAACAAGTGTAAATATAATAGCTTCACGAGGAATAAAACCAGTCTGTCATCAACTGCTGTCCAAAAAAAATAACACACACACAAAAAACAAATTTTTCCTGGGATCCAACTGGGCTGACCTGCTGAAAGTATATTTTGCACCTGTGTGGACTGAATGGGAAAGAGGATGGCTGCAGAGGATGATGGCCATGCTGTGTAGATGAAGGAGGAGCAGAGCAGCTGGCAACAGCTGAGTCCCATGGAAACTGCGGCTCAGGGTGGTGTGGGTGAGCGTGTCAAAATGACGGGTCCCATGGCAGGGTCAGCGCATGCCCACAATCCCCACCTCCATCAGCTTCTGGATCTTGGCTGCAATGGCTGGGTTCGTTAAATGTCTGAAACACAGATACCGGGGCCACGGTAACATCTTCAGAAAATCAAGAAAAGCTAATGCTAAACCGACTCACTCACACCACAAAAAAACTTTTAGCAAAGCAAACAAGAAAAGCTAACACTAACTTGACTCACCCTCATGCCATAAAAAGCTAACACTAACTTGACTCACACTCGCGCCACAAAAAAGCTAATACTAACTTGACTTGCAGTCATGCCGCAAAAGACAACTTGTATTACTAATTTAAAAATAAAAAATATAAAAATCATCTAAACTGCAGGGTACCTGTCATTATGTATGGTTTCAAAGACCTCACCGACACTGTACAGGATAAAATTCAGATGGTATCATTTTTTGTTTTGTTTTTTGTTGTTGCCATGTCATGACATACAACCAGCTGAAATACAAGCTCAGTTACTTAATTTAAAGGATAAAGGTGCAACATCATGTCCAGATGTGTAACATAATCATGCAAAGATTTTGCTTAGTCTCAAACTTGCTCATTCACACACACACGTACACACACATATTAAAGGAAAAGTCCAAGGTTTTTAAATATGCAAAATGACCATCGAAATGATTGACAAGAGTCACTACTTTGATATTTAATGAAATAAAAAACGCCGGTTTTTAATTGATTTTATTTTCTGTAGGCTGGTCGAGACTGCTGTCTCAGGTTCTCCATCAGTCACATGATTTTCTCGGAAGTGACGTCAGTCTGGGGAGTCAGTGCGGTTGCCATCTTAGATCGTTCATTGAATGTGTGTGCGTGTCGTCGACAAAAAGCTGTACCATGCCTACTGAATGGCAGCAAACTGTAACAACTCACAAGCAACCCAAAGCATAACTGTGCACGAGTTCCCGCGGAAGTGACCTGCTGTGAGACGAAAATGGGTCAAATCTGCACAATTCAAACGAGCTGACTTTTATGCCATGCCTCAGTCACACCATTTGTGTAGCGAGCACTTCGCTGAGTGCGATTTTGTAAACCTTATGGCAGAATACCAAATGGGGTTTGCTTCAAAGTGGAATTTGTAGGGCTGTCCACAGGGTAACCAACTTCAAAAAGAAATCCAGTTCGAATCTCCAAGGATGAAGCTGTCAAGCAGCAAGCGCACAGCATGATACCAAAAATTGAGAGATACCCTGAAACAAATGCTAACAAGGCAAAGACAAAAAGTCTAACACGAATGCCTACAGCAGAAAAGGCCACGAAAGAAGGAGACTGTACACAAATGCCTGTGGCAAAGAAAGAACAGACCACAAATGCCTGTGGCAAAGATAGAAAGAGCAAACCACAAATGCTGATGGCAAACAAAAAATGGCTTCCCTTATCAGTCAAGCAAACAGCTGACACCAAATGAAAGAAACAAAACAGCTGAAACCACCTCAAAACCCCAAATGGTTGCCTACCTGCAAGCATAAGGTGGAAAAAACACCAAAAATAAACAAAACAAAACCCCACCGAATCACAACAGTCTAATAGACTACTGTCTGCAACAAAGGAGTGGACGACTACAGTCATAAGAGCACAGAGCAAAAATAACTGTGCCAACAACAAACAGATGGAAAGCCAAACTTTCCATAACTAACTCTAAACCTCACTAACCCGGCTTCCATTTAGAAAAACAAAGGCTGCAGACTGATAAAGCAAAACACTAATCAGGACTACCGATGACAAAGCATCGGGATGTAAACAAATGCAGACAACAAGAGAAATACAAAATGGCTGCCCTAATCAAGCAAGCTAACAAGTGGGTACGAAATGGCCAATACACCAAATGATAAAAAAGAAAGAACGCATGGCGAAAAAGAGGGGTAAAAGAGAGAGAAAACAACAACACTTTCTGAAAAGAAAGAGGAGGCAAGTAATGTCAGCGAGCAACGGGACAAAGGCTGGATACACGTAATCCATGTAGACGATACAACCCACTTAGCAGTGACAACACGGCAGGGCAACAGACGCTCACGAACTACCCCACACAAAGAAAGAATGAGAGGTCTTGTTAAACATCGAGACTACCCCCTCATTCATACATCGTAAATGAATAACTTCAGAAACAATAGGGCAAGCCAAGAGAAAAAACAGTGAATGGCAAGAACCAGTAACTAGCCCAACCCCAAACCCTAACCCAAGGAGGCCATGAAATCACTAGTCTATTGAACTAAAACAAACAGAACTTTTTTCAATTTTACATATGATGAAGCAAACAAGGATAAATTGGGAAAATAAAACACCCCATAAAAGGCAGGCTCCCTAATGAGGTCTAGCCTGTTGTGAAAGCTAGAGTAAACAGAGCGAAAAAGACTGCAACACCACGCACCTAACAAGGTTCGAGAAAGATGAAATAACAAGGAGGAAATAAACAAAGGCTCAGCTACTGACAATGGCGTCAGAGCTTCATCCTTGGAGATTCGGACTGGATTTTTTTTCAAAGTCAGTTACGCTGTGGCTACTAGCCATTTTGCAGCGACTCCCCAGGGTGACGTAGTGCGCATATGAGCACATGATTTTCAGCATCATGGCAACCCTTTCGGTACGACAGAAAATGCCTGCTTTCGTGCATTTATAACCCTCAGATAACAATTTCACCACATCACTGTTTTCAGCGAACTTTAACAGAAATCATGTCAAAAATCACCCCCAACCTTGGACTGTCCTTTAAAGATGAGAAGAAGACTGAAGAAAAAACTAATGTTAAAGTTATTCCCAACCAGCCTGATGAGCACCCATTGTTGAGAATCAACAAAGGGAGTTAATTAGTTCTCAAAAGACGTGGCACAAACAAAATAACAGACCCGATTGACCTGCAGTAACTCTCACCTGGTATGGGAGTAAGTACAAGGTACAGAAACTCCACCAGAGCTACAGCCTCAATCTGTTTCAGATTCTCATTGTTACAGTGACAGGCACAGTTGGGTTTTTTAATAAAACAATAAAAAGCTTCAACTTTTATGCAACTCTACAAAAATAAAACTGACAGCACAAAAGGACTGGCTAGGAATAGGAGTTACACATGCTGCACTTTCTGAATGTCCGAGGCATGCTGTCAAAAACAAAATTCCTAATCCGCCTATGGTACTCTGTACAAAGACGGACACCAGACAACAGCCAAGGCAGACAACTCACTCTCGCACAGCCTTGGGGTCCTTGCTCATCTGGTCCAGTATCATTTGCATGGCAGGGTCTGCCAGAATGGCCTGCACCTCAGGGTCGGCCATGGCACGCTTTCGAACAGCCTCCGGGTTGTTTCCCTCTTCTACCACAGCACGGCGGTAGCCATCCAGAGCTTCCTGCAAGGTTTGAAACAACAGGGGTGATTGCACAAGTCACAAAACCCAACCCTGTTTGATCCATCTGGGGATACAAGCTGTATCATGCAATCAACGCCTTTCCTACACATGACAATAAATACATTATATACCATATATATAATTATACCCTTTGTGGTCCTAAAACAAAAACAACTAAAATCTTGTTTCACAAACTGACTTATAATAATACACATGATGTGTGTACACCTCACTTGTTTTGTTGTTGTTAGCTAAAATGGCCTATACTGCAGGTGCCACCAAATTACTCTGCAAAACTAGCACTTGTCAACACCATGCTCTCCCCTTGCATCCTCAAATAAACTTTGGGTTTTTCATCAGCATATGATTTTGTCAAAGATTCCATAGGTTTGCTGGACTTGTGGTTCAAGATTTCATACATACGCTCGATTTGTGATTAAAGACCCCCCCCCCCTCCCCCCCCCCACGTCTAGTGCAGGAAACCCAGAGCTGGCGGAGAATCCCTCACCTGGCAGTTGGGGTCCAGGTCCAAGGCCTTCTGGTAGGCTGATGCAGCTCTGCTCAGCTCCTTCATCGCTACCAAGCACCCCCCTTTCCTCAGGTAGCCTTTGACTGCACACACATACACACAGTGAAAGTCACAGCATCACACACATGCACATTTAAAGGCACACACACAGACATTTAAAGTCACAGCATCACACACACACAAACACAAAAAAGAAAGGCACAGATGCCTGAGGCAGACCTGTACAAAAGTGTCTGGATAAGTCAAGATGAGAAACCACCAACCCATCATGCGAGTCATAATTTTGTGTGTGAAAAAAATCAAAACCTGTTGGATAGACAAGAACACTGTATTTGCAAACTGGGAAAAATATGAAATGAGCTAAAACTTTTACTTGGTGTTTATTACTGAATTTTAAAGTTGTATACCGGGATCATTTGACACAGTTATTTCCCTTCACATGGGATTTCGTAGTGAAAGGGCAGCGGCTGGTCTGGGGCCAAGTGGGTCAAAATGAACATGGTTCTGCACAGCAGGCAACACTGATCCAAATGTTTCACAAATTTTGATACATCATCACTGTTGAAGCCAAAATTATGACTCGCATGACGGGTTGGTGGTTTCTCATCTTGACTTATCCAGACACTTTTGTACAGGTCTGCCTCAGGCAACTGTGCCTTTCTTTTTCCCTGCAGCCCTGACTAACAGTTATCCATCCAGGCTGCCTACCAGGCCTGGCCCGGCATACTGTGAAATAATGGATTTAGTCATCATCTGTGTGTGTGCCTGCATCAGTTCATCAGACCACGCAATACTACACCACAGGTCCACTGGTGAGAAACACAGGCCACTGAAGAGAAAACAAAGCTTCTGAGTGGTGCCTGGCAGGAAAGGCCTGTAAAACCTACAAAAACCTACACCTAGCATGCTGGACTCGGCTGGTTTGGTTGGTGAGACATGTCTGATGCCGAGTTGTCTCCGAAAAGGTACTGCAGAGACCAAGAGCCCAGGAGGTGGGGAAAGTGGGAGACTACATCCAATGCTACTCTGTCACCACCACAATGAGTCTGCATTAAGACAGGCAGTGATGACAGCCGTTTTAATGTTTTCTTCAACTGTGAGGGTCAAGTCACAAGGCAGTGTCCACAAACACAATTTCTGAAGAGAGGACAGCCAAAGCAGAATCGAACCCAGGTCCTTATGCTTACAGCTCACCTGCTGACATGGCTCAGTACTGCACAGTAATCTATTCCAATCCCTGTCAACATTAGTTGCTTCCCCTTGGGACAATAACAAATAGCTCCAGAAGTAAACTCTAACTAAAAGAAAGAAGAACAGTTCACACAACTCACTGAATGATGGATCTAAACGAATGCACTCTTCACTGTCTTTTAAGGCTAAGTTGAATTCCATTAGTTTTGTGTAGCATGCTGCCCTGTTGCTGTAGAGTTTGGCGTCCTCTGGGTTCCGCTTGATTGCTTCTGTATAGTGACTGATGGCCCCTGGGTAGTCCCCTGCACACGGGATAATAAACAATAATTATTAAAGCATTTATAAAGCACAGAATCCTGTCTGTCTGAGACTATTCTAAGTGCATGCATGTGCGCATGCACACACACACACACACACACACGTATACACACACACACATGCGTGCACACACACACACACTCCGGGCAGCAACAGAAGCTGCATGGCTCTATACAGACTGTGACCTTCACCAGGCTTTAAAGGAAGAAGATCTGTCACCTCTGGGTTCGCAACTGATGGGACCTGAATTTCTGTGTCTGCAGTATCCCACTGTGGGGTAGAGAAACTTTGTCTGCTATGTGTATGCATGTGCAGACACCTTCCAAAAATGGATGAACATATCTGCATCTTTCATGCATGCACAATGCATCCCAACAGTGGCTTCACCAAGTTCTGGTACAAAAAGCTCCACCAACATTCAGCAGAAATTTTGAGAGAACACATTGAAGAAAAGAGAGTAAAATTAGGAATGACAAAATTCATAACTTTGAGATGCAATCTGTACTTGCTGAACTTGATTTTCATACCCTTCCAGAACACATATGGAGAAGTCATAATGGTCATAATGTGCAGAATCACCATAAGACAGACATAGCCATCCGCACTTCATCACTCCCAGTTTGGCATTCATACACTGTGTGATACTGTCTTCTCTCAAAACAGGTATTTTCTCAAATCAATGTGCCCAGACCCCACAGTTTATGTTGTTAATACAGCACCAACAGCATGATCGGAAATAAGCACGCATCTTTAAAAGTGTTACCTTTCTGGAAGCAGGCGTTGCCTTTGGCTTTTTCTTCCAGTGACAACTCTGGGTTGATGTAGGCTAGGCGCTCCTTCTCTTTCAGCTTTGCCTGAACCTACTCACACAAAACACCATCTCCTAAAGCATCTATTCACACAAAACACCATCTCATAAAGCATCTACTCACACTAAACAACATCTCATGAAGCATCTACTCACACAAAACTCACACATTTTGTCAAATGTCATTTCATTGAAGGACACTTCATCAGATCGTCAAACAACCCTTTGTTGACATGACACTTGCTGAACAACCCTTTGGCATCATGACACATGGTTGAATGGCCCCACCCCCAAGCTCTGCACAAAGATCAGAGATCTGCCCTGAAAGTTGAACTGCTTGCAACCAAGTGTTTATTACCTTCCTTTTTAACGCAAGTTGGGCCTACACTGGACTTTTCTCATTACACTGTAGCAGCAGCACTATGGAATGGGCATCGCAATACATAGCACAATGTCATTAAAATGTCAGTTTGATCAAATGTGTCAACGTAACGACACACTATATCAAAGGCCCCAAAATGATGTCTGGATTTGTCATTCGGTTACCTTCATTACAAGAAGAAATACTACCCAAAAACAACAAACAAAAAACAAACAAACAATACTTAACCCACTTTGCCCCAGACAGCCCATCACCACCCACTCCATACTGGCATCCCAGCTTGTGCAAATGGGAACGGGATTCTTGCAAGACCTGCAGCCTCATTTCTGCCAATGTGCTCTAGGGGGCTACTTCCGGCAATGTCCTCTGCTCAAAGTTTGGCGAGTTTGAGAGATGCTGTGAATTTTCAAAGTTGCGAGATGGGCACACAACAGATGCACGAAAATAAACAAAAGCCCTACCGTTAGCCATGGCACTGGAGCTTCATCCTCTGAGATTTGAACTGCAAATATGGCTCAGTTGCCTACCCTGGGCACCCTAGCAAACTCATGGAGCTTCAACCTGGAAATTTGACCAAGTCAGTTACCCTGTAGGCACCCTAACAAAACCAGACACTCAGATGAGGACATTTCTTACTTCTTTCTTTTGGGGGGGGGGGGGGGGGGGGATTTTTTTTTTAAAGCATTTATTTTTTGAGTCAAAAAAAATCTAAACCTGTTGAATATATAAGAACAATGTATTCGCAAACTGGGAAAAATACGAAGTGAGCTGAAACTCTGGTGTTTATTGTTGTATACCAAGATCATTTGACACAGTTACTTCCTTTTGCATGGGATCTTGAAGAGAAAGGGCAGAGGCTGGTCTGGGGCCAGCTGGGTTAACAATACTAGCAAGAGGACTAGAAAGACACCATCAGTGAAAAATGTCATAGTCACAAGTTTTACATTACTTCTTACATTTGACCTGTTTCAAAAGCAGAATATATGGGATTCGGAAAGCCTGCTTACTAGTAATACTACTTCAGCTATTTGGTACTTTCAGCAAGCATCACCGCTGTACATGGCATGAACCAAAATTTCACATCACCTGAGCCTGAGGCTACATGGCTTCAACAAATCAAAATCACCAACATGATTTTCACATAAACAGGCAACAAAGCATTACCTCATGTGTCTTCTTGACAATCTCTGGGGTGCGATGTTCTGACAATGACTTGTTATAATAAGCCAAGGACTTTTCATAGTCCTCCATCTTCAAGTAGGCATTGCCAATCCGGGCGTAGGCTCTGGAAACCACAAGACAGCGAAAAATGAAATTCTACAAAGCACATGGCTAGAATGCATGTCAGATTTAAATCATATTTTTTTCATATCATCACTGCAAGTATTTTGTTTAAATCAATACAGAATAAGAAGGAAAAACATTTTTGGAATCAGAAGTCCTCAATTATAAAACTAAAACTTAATATAGATCTATCAAACTTTGACAAATAATCACTTTATGAACATTCATGTTCAATTCAGATTTTTACTGAAAAGGGAAGTCACAGTCAAGGTACTGTAAGACCTGCCATAACAGTATTTAGTAGGGAAGTCACAGTCAAGGTACTGTAAGACCTGCCATAACAGTATTTAGTAGGGAAGTCACAGTCAAGGTACTGTAAGACCTGCCATAACAGTATTTAGTAGGGAAGTCACAGTCAAGGTACTGTAAGACCTGCCATAACAGTATTTAGTAGGGAAGTCACAGTCAAGGTACTGTAAGACCTGCCATAACAGTATTTAGTAGGGAAGTCACAGTCAAGGTACTGTAAGACCTGCCATAACAGTATTTAGTAGGGAAGTCACAGTCAAGGTACTGTAAGACCTGCCATAACAGTATTTAGTAGGGAAGTCACAGTCAAGGTACTGTAAGACCTGCCATAACTATTTAGTAGGGAAGTCACAGTCAAGGTACTGTAAGACCTGCCATAACAGTATTTAGTAGGGAAGTCACAGTCAAGGTACTGTAAGACCTGCCATAACAGTATTTAGTAGGGAAGTCACAGTCAAGGTACTGTAAGACCTGCCATAACAGTATTTAGTAGGGAAGTCACAGTCAAGGTACTGTAAGACCTGCCATAACAGTATTTAGTAGGGAAGTCACAGTCAAGGTACTGTAACAGGGTATGACAATAAGGACTGCCCGACTGCCCTGGGCAGGTAACTTACTCGGTCAGGCAGGTGAAGATCTCAGTGGCCTGCCCAACCAGGCAAGACGTTATCATTTTTTTTATTGACAGTATCATATTTCAATTCAAGCACTAGATTTCGAGTCACTGTGACAGTTTTTGTTTTGCAGTTCCGCAATCGCAACATCAGTTTCCTTTTACATCATCAAACTGACCGACTTCAGTGTCGTAGCATATGATTGGCTTGCCAGTGCAGTTAAGCCAATCAGAAGCTAGTTCTCTTTACTCATGGTGAAGCATGGCTCACACTCGGTTAGCTTTGGCCGGTGTGAGCTTTTTAAAAGGAGCATCGGAGGAAAAGGGGGGGGGGGGGCGGGAGGGGGATGAAAACAAAAGCAAGTTTGAAAAGCTAAAAGCTAACAGATCCCAGTCAAAAAGGAGGAAGTTTGTTCCCAAGTGCAGACGAAAGAATTTGCTTGGGGTGTTTGCAATGATAACATGAGCCAGTACAAGTGGGAATTTTCTTCTTCTTCATTTGAGGGCCCACTATCAACATGTCAATTATTCTGGTGCCTATAACTGGGGGTGTTCGCTGTGGTTACAGTAGTACTGGTACAACAACAAAATTAAAAAAAATTAAAGCAATTTTTTCATCTTCTCTTTCTTTTGAGGGAGGGATTGGGGGCAAGGGGAGAAGGGGGGGTGTCAGATCCAAAGCGTAATCAATGAGCATTTTAAAAGACCTAATTGTGGCTGCTGAAATGTTCAAATTCATAATCATGTTCTGATCAGGAATTTCCGTTCAGCAAAGGGACACTACTCCCAACTCACGATCTTGTTTTATCGTGGAAACAGGGGAAACACTGGCCCTTAAAAAACAAAACAAAAAAAACTTTCTCATTCTTAAATAACAGATAATGAAGGCAGGAGTAAGCTAGCATAAATCTGAATCCTTTATTAACACAGAAAATAAATGTATCTGGTGCAGGTTTGGCACAGTTCTTTGAGTTAAAAAATACAGCCACTGATCCAAGCTGCCTGGGCTATGTTGGGTCATGGCTTGGGGCATGCATGGCAGTTTGGATCATTAATAGTAATTAAAATTCTTAAATTACAACTATTACAGTGTTAGAATGAAATGAACAGTAACTGCCTGTTGGCTTTCACAAAAGTCATGACACATGACAGAATGAGGCAGAGTTATGCTCAGTCACATTCTGTACTGCAATGATTCATTGCTGATACCATTGGTAGTAGTACTCAGACAGGTACCATTGGCAGTGGCACTGCAGATTTATTTTATTATACGCTTGAGTCCTTTACATAATTTCATCTCTTTCAAGCATGGATCTGGCGATTAACAATGTTACAAATTTATGTAACTTTGTGGGGAAGATGGTTTGTGTGTGCGTGTGTGTGTGTGTGTCTACTTAGAACTTTCATCACATTTTCTACCCATCAAAATCAATTTGACAAACATATCGCCTATTTTAATCAAAATAGCTGATTTTAAGAATCTGGCATGGGCAACTAGTTTTGCCACTCGGGGAAGTCACGGTCAAGGTACTGTAAAACCTGCCATAACAGTATTTAGTAACAGATCAATCAAAGATAATAATTCATTAATTGTGGCTACTCCGAATGGAAGAAGTGGCTGGAATCTGATCAACACTCACTTGGCAATGATGGTGAAGTCGGCCCTCTGTTCCCGCCCAACCTCCACAGCTTTCTCACATTCAGCAATGCATTTTTCATATTCCCCTTGCTCAAAGTATACAGCTGCAAAATATCATCACAATCATCTGACCACAGTGAACAACAATACCAAAATAAGCAAAGAACCACTAACACCCCAAAAACAAAATTTTCCTGCCCCTTTCCAATCCAAAATTCACCAGCTTTTCACAATCTTTCGACTATTATTTTTTCAACACTCAAAGAACAAATATCTGATAGGATCACTCACCCACAGACTATTCAACTCTGACTCACCCCATGAGACGCACAAACATGTATGCCCTTCCCTTCATAGTTCAGATGCCAATGTATTGCCATTTTGACATTTCAATTTTCATGGTTATGATGTAAATTTACTACTATACTAGTTTCACATCATAATAAACGGCCCAATATACGAAGCTATTCAGCTAGAACTTTTACTGTTTGTCAGTCCGGATAAATTGCTGACTTGTCAGTCTGACAGAAGTCAAAATCCACAAACTTTCATCATCATTCCCTCAGTTCAAGATTATTTTCCCAAATTTGCAAAATCCTTCAAGGACCCTAGGTACCAGGGGTCACAAACATGCAGAAAAAACTTGTTTTTAATACAAAATAAACCGGTTACGCAACTGCTCAAACCCCATGCATTTAGTGATTTACTATGTAATGCCAAACAAGTCCAGATCTGTATGACAGAATCCAAGTGGATTTCCATATTCACCAGCCCAGTAGGCTGGCCGAAAATGTTCAGCTTCTGTAGGCCTCCCAAGTCTCAGCTGACTTAACTAAAACATACACATACATTTATACAAGTCATATGTACTGGTTTACAATTTATTGTTTAGATCTACCTGCACGGTTGGTGAGGATGGTGATATTGGTTGGGTCCAGCTCCAAGGCCTTCTCATAGTGCTTCAGTGCTGTAGCAAAGTCTTTCTGTTTGTAGGCAGCGTTGCCCTTCTCCTTCTCCTCAAGTGCCTGTATAAACAGAATGGAGAAAAGTCAGTTGCTGCCACAGTTCATGTATATATATATTCCCCCCCCCCCCCTTTCTTTTTTTCTTTGGGCTTTTGTTGTTGTTGCTGTTGTTGTTTTAATTTGTTTACCTGGTGATATTTTTTAAACACTAATAATGCTTAACAGCTCTATACAAAACTCATAAATAAGCTAGATACTGAATTCTGGGGTGTTTGTGCATGCTTTGAACAAGTCTTTACTATGAAATCAAAAAGGAATCAACAGTCAAATCCAAAAAAATGGGTGCCAGTACATTTTGTTAATTTTTTTTTAGCTGTCCATTAAACTGACAAGTCTGTATCTTGATGCACATGAAGTGATAAAAACTGTTAATACTTTGGGAAGGCATTTGACATTTCCATCAATTAGTAATAGTATTATTAAAAATGGATAAGTGAAAGCTGCAGCTGTGCCATTCAGGGTTCATTCCCTGGGACTGCTACAGTTGCTGGAATGGTCTGGCCTAATAGTAATACTCCAAATACTAATACTTACTAAAATTTCATAATATAATAGGTTTTTGTGTGTGTGTGTGTGTGTTTTTTTGTGTGTTTTTTTATGCCTTCCCCCAGTCCCCTCCTTCTTCTTTTTTAAAATAACTTCTTCTTTTTTTAACACCCCTTTTTCTTCTTCTGTAGGGCAATGCAGATCACACAAAAGTGCAGCATGATCTCCAAGCAGTTTTTGCTTGATGGATGGTGGCTTCCTACATCAAAGACGGGAAGAGGGAATTGCAAAGTACTGCATAAAAATATTATCACTAGTACCTGGAAGGTACCCAATCCAGACAAAGAACAAACACTGTGGTAAACTCTTGACAACAGAGCAGCAAGCAAATTGATGCCAGCAGTCACGTTTGAGGGAGCTGTGGTCGAACGAACAAATCATCCGAGATACCATGGACTTTAACAGAATGCCGACTTACAGATACACTGCCTACCGATGACATGGGAAAACAACAGCATGGAAGTATAAGAGAGGTCTGTCAGTCCTGAAGATTATGGCTGCAAGTGCAAAGGATAGTGAACAACGCCACCTCTTGCTGCCGTATGAAAAACAAAGTGTTGCGTTAATGTCACCGACTATGGACCAGGCCTCACAACTATGGCAGAGATGAATCTGCAAAAGCTGGACAGAGTGCAGAACCAGGCAATGCAACATTGCAAGTCATACTAGGAACGATCAAGGACACACCCACTGTCACTGACTGACTGAGAGTGAGACCACGAGGGTCGTGCTAGACCTCCTATTACCTATGATAAATGCAAAACAGACAGGTCAAAGCATACTTCAGTGCCATCAAAAATCCCCACAACCCACCCCATGAAGCCATGAAAGACGCAAAGCTTCAACAGGCTGCAGACTAGGACAGGGCAAGTCTCGGATGGGTCAAGCAGCGCAGTCAGTACCACAAGTTAGTGCAACAGCGCAAACTGTCTATGCCAGCTGACACAGCTCAAGCAAACCAAGGACTGAAGGAATGGGAATGGTACCCAAACCAATTCTGGCATCTCAATCAGTCAATGGGACATTCCTGCCAGAAAGATTGGGAAAGCACTACTGAGAATGGCTAGCAGGCAAAACCAAGTCAGACTCAAGACTCACAGATCAACCTTCTTGGTCTCATTCAAGAAAACAGCAAACCGCAAGATCTCAGACAGTCTACACTAATCAATGCCAGTAATGGCTCAGCCACCAAAGACCAGTCAGGGTGGGGCATCACTTGAGTCATTGTCAAGCAAGATGCAACCACCATCCGTGAAGATAGTGTAGCCTATATCATTGTGGTCTCAACCTCCAGCTTGACAATGGAGGTGCAAATAATCACACATGCCCTCTTCGGCAATGTTTGAGGATGCATGTGTGCCCATGCTTGTACATAGCATTACGCCATTAGCAGTTAGCACTGGCAAAAGTGGCATGGTAAGGAATGAACTGATACAATAAGTGGTATGTGGATATATGCCAATGTAGCACAGACTTCAAGTTCATTCCATCCACACACACACACACACACACACACACACACACACACACACACACATTCTCATGTTACATTTGAGAACCGACACAGTCCCCTCCCCCGCTGGATTGCCTCAAGAGGTGACACTGACAGTCGGACCATACATGCTACTATCCTCACAGATTCAATGAGCTTGCTACAAAAAGTGAAAAATGGATTGGGAAGCCCTGACTTGAATGTGTCATACTGTCAATCAATCATTCAATGGTCGACATCAGCTTCGAAAACTCCTGTGGGTGTACTGCCCTGGGCATGCCAGAGTGAATGGAAACGACCCCACAGATTGACTTGCAGGCAAAGCAACCCTCAAATGTAGCTTGCGTCTCAGAAAATTTTAAGTATTGAGGAGCTTGAAACACTATCTGCGGGCACAAAGCCAAGGACACCACACCATAGATCGCGTGGAGGAGAGAGGCGTGGAAAACAGAAGCGCTAGAGGATCTTCCTTGAAAGACAAGAAAGGGCCATCGTCAGTCTGATGAACATTGGAACTGTTTCAAGGGCAACGCTGGGAAAACTGAGAGAAGAGGTGGAGCGCATGTGGGCTTTTTCGAGCGCACAGATACCATCTTGAACTGAACTGGACTGCGTAAAAATACTTCGTCTCTCGAGGGTCACGTTGGCCAGAGCCGGTGGGTCTCTGTACTGTATAAACGTCGATTGTGGGGGTAAATGAGCACCCTGACATCGACGAAATGGTCACGGATACATTATTATCATTAATAAACACAAAATTACTCGCCTGCTATACATACACGTCTGACATCACGAGAAAACAACGGAAAAAACAGTGTGTACTTGCCTGTTTTCGATTAACGTCCGCCATGTTTCTCGAAATTTCCAGCATGTGCTGGAGTGCAACTAAAGAGAGTAATCTCCCTTGCACCGTTTGTAGTTCACCGTCGAAGTTTCTGGATTGCCAAATCTTCTCCTTTTAAAAACTCCAAATTAGAAGAAAAGAAAAGAAGAAAAAAAGCAGGGGGGAAAGAAAGAAAAACAACAACGTGTGTCACCAATGACAAATAATAAGAAAGTCTCTAAAGCAAAATCTTAGTCCACTGTGTTTACGCTTTTACGCTTCTAGACAGTTCGGACCCCCCAATAATTTTCCAGAAGTGTGAAAAACGCATTGAGCTACTTTCTAGCTCTGTGGTAAAAATGTTACCGATAATTAGTTACTCATGCAATTCCACCGCACCTTCGTCACCCCAACACCCGTACTGCATAATATGTTTACGTCAGAATCCTTTGATGAGGGCGGACATTACTCAAACAGGTATTGCCATACTTTTGCGGCAATGACCGATGTCTTACTGTGTGACCACATTACGTTTGCTTCAGTCTCTACCGCCGGCGCCTTGCCACAGCACCGTGCCCGCCAACCCTATTAAGCTTCTAGTGTAGTGGCAGAGCAAACTACAAGCACTGGTTTACGACATCCTTCCTTTTGGAGGAAGGTGCCGGAAAGCGGCGCTCGGAGTGTGGCGGCATCACCGACCAGCTTAGTGGTGTAGACGGCAGTGCACTGTGAGCCGAAACTAAGCTCTTTGTGCCGACACCTGCATGAACATCCACAGCCATTAGGCCTACTGAGTGTAGTGGGGAGCGGGGATAGTTCAATGGGAGGCTAGAGCGCGGAACTCGTCAGTGATACTTCAGGAAGGCCGCGGTCAGGTTCCGATTCCGCCCAGCTGAGGTGCGACAGGAGAATTCAGTCAGTTCTTCTCCAGAGTCAGCTTTCTGCGCTGACTTTTATTTCCGTGTCCGTACCCCCCCCCCCCCCCCCCCACCCCATCCCCCCGTACTACCGCAGTGGCAGATTCCGGCAGTTCTGCCAAAATACAGGCGACAGTCGGGTCATCTAAACTGCAATAATAGTTTTTGCTGCAACTGATACGACGGCCGTACTGATGCGGCTCCGAATGAAGTGACACTGAAAACTGATGCTGGTTGTATGCAAACTCGAAGCACCGATTCAGTTATGACATGCTCCCTCCAAGGAAGGTGCCAGAATAATTTCTATAGTGGGCCTATCGGCTTGAGTTGTTGTTTGCGGCTCTGGGACCGGCTTAATTAATGGAGGTTTCTGCAGTCACCGCCGAACAAAGTCTGTTCAGTCCCAGAAGACTGGTTCTGGAAATGACTTCAGTTCCAGAAGATTGATTTTGGAAATTTTTCCGCCCCACTGAGAAGACTGACTTTACTGACGAACTGTTGGTACTAGACTGACGACTGACTTGGGAAACTGTTCAGTCCCAGAAGACCCGGCGTGACTTGGAAAACTGCCCGGTGAGTCAGTCGCAGAACTTACTGACTTGGGAAACTGTTCAGTGCCGGAAGTCTGACTTTGGAAACTTGGTTCATTCGCAAAAGCCGACTGACTTGGGAAACGTTCACGGCCCGGTCAGCCAGCGGAAGACCGTGACTTGGGAAACTGTTCAGTCAGTCCCAGAACTCAGGTGGGAAACCGCTGTTCAGTCCCAGAAGACTGAGGTGGGAAACCGCTGTTCAGTCCCAGAAGACTGACTTCGGAAACTGTTCAGTCCGCCCAGCAGACTGACTTGGGGAAACTGTTCAGTCCCAGAAGACTGACTTGGGGAAACTGTTCAGTCCCAGAAGACTGATTTGGGGAAAATGTTTAGTCCCAGACTGGTCTGATTTGGGAAACGGTTCATTGGCAGAAGACTGGCTTGGCAATGGTGTGAACAGTGGATTTTCAGTGTCAAGACTCGAGCGTTCGAACTCAAAGATTTCATGGCAGTGGGACCAACGGCTCGGTGCAATCGCTCAGAAAGAAAAAACAAAAGATGACTGACAAACTAACACAATACAAGGCAACCTGGCGTGATGGAAATCAGGTGCCAGGCACACTGTCAGTTCAGGAGGTGGGGAAAGAGGGAGATTATATACCTATCGCTACACTGTCAGTTCAGGAGGTGGGGAAAGAGGGAGATTACATACCTATCGCTACACTGTCAGTTCAGGAGGTGGGGAAAGACTGAGGGAGATTATATACATATCGCTACACTGTCACCATCAGAATGACTCCTGCGTTAAAAGATTGACGGGCAGCGATGAGAGCCATTTTAATGTGTCATTAATTGTGAGGGATAAAGTCAAAAGACAGCGTCCACAAACCACAAGTGACCGTGTGTTGAAGAGAAAGGAGAGTCGAAGCGGAATCGAGCCGAGGCCCAGTTCTGCAGGCCAAACAGGCTCACTTGTGCGCGCAGCAGTATCGGGTTGTGAACCGGCATCTCTTCTGGTCTGGCAACAAAATAATGTTCACACAATCCAGCCCGTGAAGCTCAAGAGGTAGCCCGGCCACGACCAGATTTTGCTGAGTGGACTGGCTTTGCGTCTGCACACCGGCAACACAACTGACATACACCTCAGTACAAGACATGCGTATGTGCCGACGAACTGCGCCGCACACACACACACACATACTGACGCCGGTACGTGCACTGACTCGGCAGTACGGACACACGCACTGACACGCACACGCTCTCACGCACCCACGCACGCACACGGCACACACACACACACAACGGCACACACACACACACACACACACACACACACACACCCGCGGCGCACTGGACGCGCACACACACACACACACACACACACACACACACACACACACCGGCGCACTGGACGCACACACACACACACACACACACACAGCCCGTTATGCCAGCTGAGCTAATATGTATACTGATCTAAGTCGTTGTTTGACTGTGTGGTGGGTGTCTGATTGAGTTTCGGTAGTGTGTCTGTGTCCAGTCGATGGCTGAGTGTATCTGGTTGAGTAGGAATTAACATGATTGGCGCGCGCGCCAGTGTGTGTGTGTGTGTGTGTGTGTGTGTGTGTGTGTGTGTGTGTGCCCGGTGCGTGCGTGCGTGCGTGCCTGTGCGTGCGTGCGTGCGTGTGTGTGTGTGTGACAGAGCGAGAGTGAGTGAGCGAGCGACTGAGCGCCGCGCAAGTGTGTGTGTGTGGGGGGGGGGGGGGGTGTATGTGTGCGTGCGTGTGTGTGTCAGTGTGTGTGTGTGCGCGCGCGCGCGCGTGTGTCTGGGTGTCTGTCTGTCTGTATGTCTGTCTTTGTCTATGTGTGAGTCAGTGTGTGTGAGTCAGTGTCACGTGTGTGTGAGAGTGACTGTGTGAGTGTGTGTGTTCAGTTTTATGAATGGTACAACACTTAGGGCACACGCCTGTGGTTCCGTCAGCCTGCACACTGCACGCGCCGGCTCTCAATCTCCGCCGACCGCAAATAACCAATCAGGGCACTGCTGAAAACTGCAGCGGGAACAGCAGCCTCTGAACCCAACAAGCTACACACACACACACACACACACACACACACCAGTCTTCTCCCACCCCCTCCCCTGGCCCCCGCCCCCACCCTCCAACGCTGCGTGTGTCGGTGTAGTTTGGAACTCCGACTAGTCTTCACTTCTTGCCAGCAACTGCACCATCTACTTTCCGCGGGCATTCCTTCTTCAACCATAGCAAACCAAGGACCAGAGTTTGACCGGCCGGCATTCCCGTAGCGTGAAGACTACAGACGCTGCCGGAAGACTTGCGGAAAGTTTGACTAACAGTGAAAAGTTAAGTTTTGCAGGGAGGTTTTCCCCGTGAAGTTGTGTGGTGCCACATAGTCTTGGAATCTCGCTGCTGCTGGTGATGTTATATTAAACCTGTACGTTCCGACAGCCAGAGAGAAGGCTATACTCGGTGTCGAAGCCCCGGTCTTGGGTGTGTGTGCTCTAGCGTGTGTGGGAGGTGTGTGTGCCGGTGTCTCAGCCCAGAGAATTCTCGGGTGCCGTTCAGTGGGCAGGTGTGGACCAGGAAACCGTCAGCAGTTCACAGCTAGAGCCAGCAAGGCCACAATGCCGGTGCGAGACCTCCGCTCCATTTCAACATGGCTGAAGATCGCGCTAATCTGCATCAGTCTGGGAGTTCTCCTCTTCGTCATCGGCTTCGCCACCGAGTCTTGGATGGTGGCGGGAAGTCGCTACAGCTGGATCGGCAAGGGACTGTGGAAAGAGAAGCACTGCAGCGGCTCAGCATGTCGGTCGGGAAAGTACAGCTCCTACTTACTTGAAGGTAACATTAAAGCGAGGCCAGCTCCACCTCACCACGGTACTGGCACAACAATGGTTGGGGGAAGGGGACGAGAGGGGTGGGGTGGGGTGGGTGGGGGTGGGGGTGGAGAGCTCACCCAGGGGTGGGTGGGGCTGGGGGCATGTGAGGGTGGAGGGGAGGGGGGTAGAGAGATAGCAGGCCTAGGTGGCGGAGGTTGAAGGGGTAATTCGATGAAGCTGTGGGGACTTTGTGGGATGTTGTGGCTAATCGACTTGACTGTGCCCGCGTGTCCAGTGCCAAGGCCACAGGCACTGGACTGACACTCGTTTTGTGTGTGTGTGTGTGTGTGTGTGTGTGTGTGTGTGTGTGTGTGTGTGTGTGTGTGTGTGTGTGTGAGAGAGAGAGAGAGAGAGAGAGAGAAAGTTTGTGAGTGTATATATATATATATGTGTGTGTGTGTGTGCTTGCGTGCGTGCGCGCGCGCGCGCGCGCGCGCGTGTGTGTGTGTGTGTGTGTGTGTGTAAAAGAGAGTGTATGTGTGTGTGTGTGTGTGCGTGCGTGCGTGCGTGCGTGCGTGCGTGCGTGCGTGCGTGTGTGTGTGTGTGTGCGTGTGTGTGTGTGTGTGCGTGCGTGTGTGTGCGTGTGTGTGTGTGTGTGAGTGCGGGCGCGCGCGCGCGCGCGTGCGTGTGTGGGTGCGTGTGGGTGGGTGGGTGTGGGTGTGTTTTAACCACATCTGGAGTTTCGGGTCTCTCCACGGTAATATACAAATCTTCTCCCAGTTTATTTGGAGGGTGGCAGGTTTGAGAGGTGACTGAGAGAATCAGCCGATGCCCAGTGTGTGCACACACGTGCGTTGTGTCAGGGCGTGGTGTGTGTGAGCAGCAGGTTTGTGAGTCAGACTGGGTCAGTGAGCGGCAGGTTTGCGAGTCAAACTGGGTCAGTGAGTGGCAGGTTTTGAGTCAGACTGGGTTAGTGAGCGGCAGGTTTTGAGTCAGACTGGGTTCTGAGTCAGATTTTGGTCAGTGAGCCACAGATTTGGTCAGTGAGCCACAGGTTTGTGAGTCAGATTAGGTCAGTTAGTCAGACTGGGTCAGTGAGCCACAGGTTTGTGAGTCAGATTAGGTCAATGAGTCATACTGGGTCAGTGAGCGGCAGGTTTGTGAGTCAAACTGGGTCAGTGAGTCAGACTGGGTCAGTGAGCCACAGGTTTGTGAGTCAGATTAGGTCAATGAGTCATACTGGGTCAGTGAGCGGCAGGTTTGTGAGTCAAACTGGGTCAGTGAGTCAGACTGGGTCAGTGAACGGCAGGTTTGTGAGTCAGACTGGGTCAGTGAGTCATACTGGGTCAGTGAGCGGCAGGTTTGTGAGTCAGACTGGGTCAGTGAGTCAGACTGGGTCAGTGAACGGCAGGTTTGTGAGTCAGACTGGGTCAGTGAGTCATACTGGGTTTGTGAGTCAGATTAGGTCAATGAGTCATACTGGGTTAGTGAGCGGCAGGTTTGTGAGTCAAACTGGGTCAGTGAGTCAGACTGGGTCAGTGAACGGCAGGTTTGTGAGTCAGACTGGGTCAGTGAGTCATACTGGGTCAGTGAGCGGCAGGTTTGTGAGTCAGACTCGGTCAGTGAGTCAGACTGGGTCAGTGAGTGGCAGGTTTGTGAGTCAGACTGGGTCAGTGGGCGGCAGGTTTGGAGCCAAACTGGGTCAGTGAGCGGCAGGTTTTGAGTCAGACTGGGTCAGTGACCATTTAGTCAATGTGCCCCGATGACCTAAACATTATTAACCACGGTTGTCACTTCCTGCTAACTCTGGTGTACGTCTCCCTTTCTTGTACCTCTGTTTCTACACTCCATGTAAAATTGACAAGCCTTAGAATATAGCTTGGTGTAAGTCTCTCACTGAAAGGAATTTCATTTTACTGATTTCTGGTACCCGCCCTCACCCCCCCACCCCCACCCCCAACAGGATTTCTACGGTTGACTGGCTGTTTAGTATGCATAGTTGTTAGAGTGCAACATGCTGTTACAGTTAGCCTATTGGTCGGATGCAGAAAGAGAGAGAGAGATTCTGTATTCTTGTAACGTTTGAATGATCTTTGGGTTATAGGCATATTCACCCACCCCCACCCCTCACCCTCACCGGCTTGTGTGCTTACTACTAGTATGGTTTGTTGTTTGTTTGTTTGTTTGTTTGTTTTCATCCGTCGAACACCGCTTTGAGACACACACACACACACACACACACACACACACACACACACACACACACACACACACACACACACACACACACACACACACACACACACACCACACACACAGATGCATCACAGAGGGATACGTCGAATTAGAAATGTATTACTGATGATTAATATTATTCATATCAGACGTTTCGGTCTGATGTCTCACATCACGGGACTGATGGACCGTAGAACGATGAACGAGTTACATCAGTTCTCTTCCAGCCTTTTATTGGGTGTATCGTCGATTGATGCTATCCCCATTCCACTTAGTGACTTACTGTGCACGCGCCTCGTGCTATTGCTGTTAAGTGCTGTTCGTGCCATCTGCCCAGCCAGTGGCAGCCTGCATGCTTCTCGTGCCAGACCGGGGCCGTGCTTCATGGCCGGGTGTACTTCTGGCTCAGTGGTGAACGTATAAATACAGAGTCTGGGGCATAAGTGTGTTAGTGAGCCGGTTTGGCCTAGCGGTAAGGCGTTAGGCTGGTAAGCAGAAGGGACTCGGTTCGATTCCGCGTTCGGTTTTCCTTTCTCTTCAGAAAGGGTTGTGGTTTGTGGACACTGTCTTGTGACTTTGGCCCTCCCAATTAATGAAACATTAAAATGGCTCTCGTCGCTGGCCGTATTAATGCAGGAGTCATTCTGCTGGTGACAGTGTAGCGATAGACCTGTGTATAATCTCATCCCCCCCCCCCCTTCTTCCATCCCCCATCCCCCCTTCTCCCCGTCCCTAATAAGCCTTGTGGTTTCTGTTGACGCTAAGCACTATGCCTACTTACTGACTGACCTATAGGGTGTGCAAGTGTATATATATATAACACAACGTCTGGGGCAGAGGGTGTGTATGTATACAGTCTACGGCAAGTGTGTATATATATATATAAGAACACAACGTCTGGGGCAGAGGGTGTGTATGTATACAGTCTGATGCAAGTACACATATATCTACAGCATAGGGTGTGCATGTATGTATCTGTAATATCATATATATCTATACGATCTCGAAGAACTGGCTGAAATAGTCCACTGTGACCAGATATTTTCGGCCTTTCATTATGAAAATATCTGCACTAACAACCCCCCAAGGACGGCTTGGTACCTCGTGCATATTCAGAGGGTCTGGAGACTGCTTGCACGGTGTCACAAGAGTCAATGTACTGTCTTATTTCAGATAACAGTATCCGTGTTGAGGTTACGAAAAAAACATAGCCATTCCCAAAGCAAGACCGGTCTTTGTTTCTGAACTAAACTAAGGAACAGGGATGATTTTCAAACAAGTGGTAGGCTACAGCAGGCTTTACTTGCATTCAGCCTATGCATCAAAGAGCGGACTGTGGTGACAGAATGACTGCTTCGCTTCCACAATGGCCTGACAGTGCTGAAAGAGACGTCAAGTTGTGATATCCGGAGTACTCAGTGGATGTCTGTCCACTGTGGCGGAAAGAAAACTCTCGATCACGAGCGGCAGCTTTTGCCGCATGGGCAGTTGATCCGCTTTGATGACGACGACGACGACG
>OY757543.1:26352174-26362174 GCA_963584105.1 Alviniconcha strummeri
TGCATCACTGAGTCCCTCATCGCATTGTATAACCGATTTGTCAGAGAAACAACTGAACACGCACTCATAATTAGCCTCATTCTCTCTCTCTCTCTCTCTCTCTCTCTCTCACTGAGTCTCTCTCCATTATAGCCAGACCCACCCTGTCAAACACACACACACACACACACTGACACACACACACTGACACATACACGAGAGAGAGAGAGAGAGAGAGAGAGAGAGAGAGAGAGAGAGAGAGAGAGAGAGAGAGAGAGAGAGAGAGAGAGAGAGAGAGAACACTGCCTGCTCAGTTTCCTGAAGTTCGCACATTTCAAAATTCCCACGACAGCCTAGCATGAGGTGGGAGAACCGGCCACACCAGCCATTTAATTCTTCATTTCAGTACTGACACACCGTTTGATATTCCACGAGTTTCTTGGCACGTAACCCAGCAGCTGGAGGATCGAACCTGGTGCACTGCTTGTTAAGGGCAAGGACAAGGAGGAATGACTGTATTTGGGTAGATTAATCAGCTCACCTTTCGCAACAGCACAGGAGACGCTAGATCGACAGACTCGTTTCGGAAACGAGGCCATGACCTGCGCGGCAGTTGACCGGGAAAATCAGTTCAGGCACGGCTGTGTGCGCAAGACTACAAATGTAGCGTAGACCATGGCGTAAATATAGGTCGATGGCGTAGACCGCGTCGTTGTCCGCTGAAGCGATTGGCGAAGAGTATTATGCGGTCTTTGTTACTGTGTCATTCGCTGTCTCGGGTCAGGTGTGTGTGTGTGTGTGGGGGGGGGGGGGGGGGGGGGCCGGGGGTGGAGGGGAGAAGTCGTGTTTCACTCGTGCTTTCCTCTTCTCTGGATGACTCACAACTTCGCGGAAAGCTTGCTTGGCACCTGAAAAACCACCAGATAAAAAAGAAGTTTAGAACATTAGTATTCAGTTTGTACACAGAACAGCAACATTTCCCAATGTGCTATTCAGTTACAAGGGCGGAAGCGAAACTTTAGAGAGAGAGAGAGAGAGAGAGAGAGAGAGAGAGAGAGAGAGAGAGAGAGAGAGAAGAAAATAAGAGTAAATTCTCTCTCTCTCTCTCTCTCTCTCTCTCTCTCTCTCTCTCTCTCTCTCTCTCTCTCTCTCTCTCTCTCTCTCTCTCTCTAAGGAAACCAACAAAGAAAGAAAACGTAGAAGTAAATGTAAATAAAAATACTGATGAAAATGGAATATATATATATAGAGAGAGAGAGAGAGAGAGAGAGAGAGAGAGAGAGAGAGAGAGAGAGAGAGAGAGAGAGAGAAGTATGAAGACACAGGTCAGCAGGCATATTCACACTAAACACACAGGTAAACAGCTGCTGTACTCACACTAAACACACAGAGAAACAGGCACAACTCACAATAGTTATAGCAACAACCAAGTATTACACATAAATGCAGCACTGAAGACCTTGCTGCCCCACCCTAACTAATGATACAATTTGATCAAATCAGTTCACATCCCAAGTATAATTTAATAACTAAGACTACATTTAAAATCATGTTATTTTGTACACACACACACACACACACACACACACACACACACACACACACACACACACACACACACACACACACACACACACACACACTGTCAGACTCAAGTTATGAGTCTTTTGAATGTGATCCTAAGCTGCTTGACTAGTGATTCCTTCAAAGACAGTGAGCACAGCTACTGAAAGAAGAGTGGAAAATGTTCAGCTTACAATAAGTGACATAAATAATCACACATGACTACCAGCAATGACAAATTAATTCATAAAGTTAATTCATCAACAGCCAACCTTACCTGCATTTTAACAAATGGCATTGCCTATCAGTTTGTCTATAAAAATTCTCATGAAGGATGAATATGTACACTGTACAATGTCAGAGAACACTGCTACTCTACTAGATGAACCTTTAGTTCTTGTCCCATTTATTTTGAAATTATGTATGGCAATATATTTCTGCTTCTGCATTCAGTTTTGTTAGTTACAAGCCAGGGACTTAAACTCTTTACTAGAAATACGAGTACCCAGACACTGAAATAGTTTGCAATACATTTCTCATTATGACTGATCCAATTAAACATCTGAACAAAGTGAGTGAAAGAACATTTTTTCTCATAACACTGAGCCAGAGAGAGGGAGAGAGGAGGGAGGTGAGGAGAAGATGGAGATTAATTTGTAATTTCTTCACCTACACATTATTATAGACTGGTAAACATGTATATCAACACTTGGAATATATGGACTACTTATGATAAGTTTTAATTCAGTAAGTAATATTAATAATAAAGATATAAAATGGGTGTGTAGAGTGATTTACAACACACACACACACACACACACACACACACACACACACACACACACACACACACACACACACACACACACACACACACACACACACACACACACACACACACACAGAGTTAAGTGATAAAGAAAATGAAGAGATTGAGCAAGAGGTTTAAAATTTAGTTTTTGAGCAGGTGTTTTATGAGGACAGTTTTAAAAGAGGAAGCAGAATCAGTTCCACTCAATCTCTTTATTTGCTTATTTAACAAAACCTTTCATAAATGGTAACAAAAATCAAGTAGATATTTAATGGTTTATTCACATTTACATGTCAGTGTTATTTTCTTCTCAGAACACAGAAGCACACATATGAACGAAACTGAAAAGTAAATATCATTAACAAAATGTAAAACCACAAAACTACATCAGTCACTGAGTGAGGACTACATTTTGTGAATTGCATTAAAAAATATTTTTTTAAATCAAGCACAATGCATGCATGCAGCTTGTGTGTGTGTGTGTGTGTGTGTGTGTGTGTGTGTGTGTGTGTGTGTGTGTGTGTGTGTGTGTGTGTGTGTGTGTGTGTGTGTGTGTGTGTGTGTGTGTGTGAGTGTGTGTGAGTATGTGTGTTGTTTTAATTGTTGTACTCTTAATATGTGGCTGTATTTATTTGTACATTGATTTTTAAAATAAGTAGAATGCATACATACCGGTTGTGCGTATATATATATATGTGTGGGAGGGGGAAGGGTGTGGGGCGGGGTGGGGAGGTGTTGCTATGTGGGTGTGTAAGCGAGAGAAAGAGATAGATGTATGGGTGTACATGTGTCTTAATAGCTGTATTTTTTATCTGTGTCTAAACTCACTTGCATATTTTAGCAGAGTGTATGTATGTGATATATGTACAGTAATACTAATAGTGTGTGTGTGTGTGTGTGTGTGTGTGTGTGTGTGTGTGTGTGTGTGTGTGTGTGTGTGTGTGTGTGTGTGTGTGTGTGTGTAATCAATAGTTAATGCACTAGGCCTACACTATTTGTTATAATTTATGTTTGTTTATTTTGCTTGTGGACATAATTTGAATTTCCTGTGTTTACAGAGGACAAATGAATATTCTTGATTCTTAAAAAGCAGTATATGTAGAGATATAAATTGTATATTGCTGTAATGTACACTTTTGTGATTCAGACCTCTTTTAAGTTTAAAGAAATGTTGATAATTTGACTGAAAAAAAAAAAAAAAAAAAAAAAATGTGAGAAGCCAAAAGGTAAAACTCGGGCCACATTCCTTACACTAAATTAGTAAGTAGCAGTGGGTGTAACATGAAAAGCTATATTCTGAACTACTCCAGGCTTTAAAAAAAAAAAAATGAAAAAAATGTGGTGCTTGTCAGTGGAAAGCAAATGTCTTCAACACCACTGTCTCACTTAAACCTTATATTTACAATCTGCCATATAAAGGCACAAACACATTCAAACACTGACAGGTGGCATACATGCGCCAACAGGAGACTGGTCAGAAATGAAAATTTAAGATTACAAAATAAATTAAAGGCACACTGCTGATAGGGTTAGGGCTAGGATTAGGCCGCATGTCTCATTGTAGCATAGAAACAGTAATGATAGCACATAGGTTTGGTGATTTTGTTGTGAATCCTCTTTAAATATACACCCCCATCCCAATTTTTAAAAGCATCAGGATACTGAAAGAATTCTGTCCGAAATAAAGTAAATAAAATAGTATGAAATAAAGCTGTGCGGATTATAGTGGCAAACATACTGTCACCTTTTTGACCACCTAACTTTCTGCAATTTCTTGTCGGCAGTTAATTTGTGCAACTTTAATTCACGTCCCTCCACCTCCTTTGCTATGTAGTTTAAACAGCACACACAGTATCCTTCCCCATGGTAGTTAATATTTATGTAATGGAGCGGTGGTCAAAGGACAGCTGGCCGGCGGCGTCAGTTGGTCAAAAGTGGAGAGACCACAGCAGGCGTATAGCAGCAATCAGGTTTTACTTGCTCAGCCGCAGACAATTTTCAGCACACCCAAAATCTGACTGACTGTTCGTGTTTTAAGTCCTCTGACACCGTGGCATATACAGGACTAGCACTTAAAATTGTTTAAAAATTCAATCATTAATCATATATCGATTGCACACATATACTATCACAGTCTAGGACTAGCAGCTAAAGGAGAGCGATTACATAAATGTTTACATTATTCGGCTTCCGCACTACACTGGGGTCCACCCGGACCCATAACAACCCTTGGTGGAGCGATGCCTGCGGGGAGGCGGTCAAAAACAAAAGATATTATTACAACTTGAAAAGTATAGGCGGAATTGCACACCGTTAGCTCATGAGGAAATGACTAAAGCAAAAATTCAGTGCAAAAGAATGATAGCCCAGGCAAAATTGGCTCATTGGAACAATTTCGTAGGAAAACTGGACGATAGGGTTGACCTGGGCAACGTTTATAAAGAGATTAAGAAGATTAAGCAGCAGTACTGTCCCCCCGATTTCGACCTTAGGGTGGGGGACAGAGTGATTAAAACTAATCAAGCAAAGGCGGACGCCTTTGCGGAGGTGTTCGCCGATGCCAGCAGCACCTACCACCTCCCCGCGGGCATGCAGGAGTATCGAGACTCCTATGAAACATTAAATCCGCTCCAGGACCCTGCTCCGGCAGACCTGGCTGTAAATTGTCCTCTCACCCGTGCTGAGCTGGAGACTGCTCTTTCATCTATTACAAAACTTAAAGTTTCTGAAGGTGTAGACCGTGTTTCCTATCGGATGTTGAGGGAGTTGCCGGAACCCTACATGGAGGCGTTGCTGGCCCTCTTTCGGCGCTGCTGGGAAGGTGGGGTGATTCCAGACGGGTGGAAACACGCCATCGTCACTCCCATTCCCAAGCAGGGAAAATCCCGGAAGGAGGTCAGTAACTACCGTCCCATCTCCCTCACATCCCATATAGGTAAAATTTATGAACGTATTGTAAAACAGCGACTTAACCACTTCTGCGAGAGTAAGGGAGTGATCCCTCTGTGCCAGGCCGGGTTCCGTACCGGCCGCGGGGTGTCTGACCACCTAGTGCGGCTGGGGGCGCGCGTCAGGAGAGCGAGACTGAGGAGGAGGGCGCTGTACAGTTGCTTCTTCGACGTGCGTCGTGCCTACGATACCGTCTGGCACGGACGGTTGCTCCGTAAAATCAAGGAAGTTGGGCTTTCTGGCCAGATGTATAACTTTGTTAAAGCCTTTCTGTCTAAGAGAACGTTTCAGGTTAGATGGAAGGGCACTCTCTCTAACAGCCAGCGCTTAGATATGGGGGTTCCGCAGGGCTCTGTGATAGCGCCACTTCTGTTTTCTATCATGTTGTACGACATTAATAAAATACAAAAACACGATGCTATCATTACACTGTATGCTGACGACCTGGCCATCTGGAAGGAATCAAGATGCAGGAAATTTACTAATATAACAAAAACAAATTCGTGTTTGCGACAGATCCAAAAGCAGTTCCAAGAAATTATAAACACAGTTAACCAATATATGTTTCAGAATGGGTTTAGCCTGTCTGTTGAAAAAACGGTATTTGTTATTTTTGGTCCCTGGCACCCTGTGTCGCCAGAATTCAGTATTATTATTAACGGCCAGTGCCTGTACGCGGCCAAACAAGTGAAATATCTGGGTGTTACCTTCCAGTGGTCGGGTAGCGTCTCCAAACACGTTCATAGTAATATCCAGTCGGCCCTTCGGGCCACTAACTTAGTTAAATTGCTATCACGGATGCCCTGGGCCAACCAGCCTAAAACCATGATCACTCTGGTAAAGTCCCTGGTTCGGTCCCGCCTTTATTACGGCCTAGAGGCCTGTTATGACATGCCGCCCTCCCTGATCACTGCCATAGAGCAGGCCGAGTGCCGGGCCATTAAGTTGGCCCTGGGCCTTCCGAGGGCCACACCCAGGTACTTGGCCTACAGGGAGGCGGGCATGCTACCAGCAAAGTTATATTTACAATTTATTTGCGCTAAATATCAGTTTCGGTCGCAGACCACTGATAATTCAACGGCCGGGTGTGGAGGTGTTGGGCGACTTCGGGGGCCCTGCCACTGCCCGTTTCTGCGTTCCCTTCCGCGACTTCACCCAGGACTTGGTCCGGGCGGCGGGGGTGGAGGGGCAACGGGCAGCCTGGAGGCCGGTCCACCCGTACCCGCCTTGGGTCGTGGAGGGAGCGCGGGTTGAGTTGGAGGTGGCGGGGCTCCGGAAGTCCGATAACCCTCTGATCTTGCAAGCAGCAGCCAGAGAGCTGATCAGTAATCAATATAACCATTGTATTTGTGTGTACACGGACGGGTCCATGACGACGGAGGGGGTTGGGGCCGCGTTCGTTGTACCACAACTTAGTAATCTAACCAGAAAATATCAGCTGCCTCATGTGTCTATATTTACAGCTGAGTTAGTTGCCATTCTAATGGCCTTAAACTTCTTTAATGACCTTATCAGCCGCCGATGGCGGTGTCGGTTTTTTCTGACTCGCTGTCGGCGCTGCAGGCCATTAAACACAACAGTCAGTCTTCCAGGGAAGACGTTGTTAAAGAAATAGTCGTCGTGTGCCACCAGCTTATTACTCGTGGCACCGACATCGTCCTGCAGTGGGTCCCCTCCCACGTGGGCGTGCCTGGTAACGAGAGCGCTGACCGCGCTGCGAAACAGGCAGCCCGTGGACTGGGGGCCACTGCACTCCACTTGACTTTCTCTTTTACTGATATTAAAACCCTTTTAACCCGAGCCGTGTGGAAACTGTGCGGGGAGGAGTTCGCCGCCAAGGCCAGGGACAGCGGTTACACCAACGATCTGTCCCCTCCTACTGACCAGGCACGGCGTGCGTTTCCCCCCGCTGTCAGTGCACCTCTCTACAATTATGTACCGTCTGCGTTGTGACGTGTGGCGAACCATCTTTGTCCCCAAACTGTGTTTGTGCGGGCAGATGGTCTCGCCCTATCACGCTATTTTTAAGTGTCCCGCATTGGTGGGTCACTTTAAACCTATTATTGATAAGCTTCGGTTGCTTAATCTGCCGCCGGACCTCTCCAGTCTGTGTCGTTTCCGTGACGATGCGGGGTGGGGTCTGGCGGTGGATGCAGCTATGTTGATATTTACCTCTGGTGTGGCTGCTCACATCTAGAGTCTGTTTACTTCCGCGTTCCATCGTGCCAGTGTCGGTGTCAGTTTTGCTCGGGGGGACGGCCGGGCCTAGCAACTGCCTAGCCTTAACTATGAATCGGGACTACGGTAGGCCTGGACTAAACCAAAGTTCCTGACTTTAGAGTCCGAGACTTTGAGTTAGGCAAAGTTCGTATACATGGACGTGGACAATGGTCGAGACAACAGAGTCTCTGACTTTGCGCTGATAAGAAAGTGGTCATCACACGGGTCATCGCTTGTGCTAACTTTAGACGGGGCAATCCCATCTGGGCATGCGCACCGACACGCTTCGTCCACTTCCCTACGACGTTTTTCGTACGCGCAAACATCGGTAAACGTAAACATTAGGTGAAGGCATGTCTGGCAGGCCCTGATTCTGGATGTGATTCGCTATGTTTTACTTCTGCAACACCCAAGCGATCTCGACGAGGTCATTATTCGTAAAAACGCTAATCTATCGACATCTTCGATGGAGTATTCTTCTTCTCATTTACTGAATCGAGTAACCGTAGCATCGTCTGCTACGTCGGCCATTTCAAGTTGAACTTGTCAGAAAGGCGAGTGGACGCTGTGAAATCAGGTAGCCTACGCTGTGCAGATGAATTTAAATAACAAGAAAATAAATCAAGTGATAATGTAAGACGTCAAGCAAACTTGCTGTCATAATAATTTGCGAACATTAAATCATACGATCACATTAATCAGTCATTATGCCGGCGTCGCTCGGCGAGTGCGACCTTTCTTCCCTCCAAAATGAAAGAGCTTTGGCCGACGAACATCTAGTACTCATTTGACGATGCAAACGAAAGAAAATAAAAATATTTAAAATGAGAGAGAATACGCTGGATTCAGACGTAAAGACGCAACAACAGCCCAAAACAAACAAAAACAACAAGAAAAACCAACTTTCCAAGCCCCCTGGGGCCTTAACTATGAATCGGGACTACGGTAGGCCAGGCCTAAACCAAAGTTCCTGACTTTAGAGTCCGAGACTTTGAGTTAGGCAAAGTTCGTATACATGGACGCGGACAATGGTCGAGACAACAGAGTCTCTGACTTCGCGCTGATAAGAAAGTGGTCATCACACGCGTCATCGCTTGTGCTAACTTTAGACGGGGCAATCCCATCTGGGCATGCGCACCGACACGTTCGTCCACTTCCCTGCGACGTATTTCGTACGCGCAAACATCGGTAAACGTAAACATTAGGTGAAGGCATGCCTAGCAGGCCCCGATTCTGGATGTGATTCGCTATGTTTTACTTCTGCAACACCCAAGCGATCTCGACGAGGTCATTATTCGTAAAAACGCTAATCTATCGACATCTTCGATGGAGTATTCTTCTTCTCATTTACTGAATCGAGTAACCGTAGCATCGTCTGCTACGTCGGCCATTTTGAACTTGTCAGAAAGGCGAGTGGACGCTGTGAAATCAGGTAGCCTACGCTGTGCAGATGAATTTAAATAACAAGAAAATAAATCAAGTGATAATGTAAGACGTCAAGCAAACTTGCTGTCATAATAATTTGCGAACATTAAATCATACGATCACTACATTAATCAGTCATTATGCCGGCGTCGCTCGGCGAGTGCGACCTTTCTTCCCTCCAAAATGTAAGAGCTTTGGCCGACGAACATCTAGTACTCATTTGACGATGTAAACGAAAGAATTTTTTTTTTTTAAATGAGGGAGAATACGCTGGATTCAGACGTAAAGACGCAACAACAGCCAAAAACAAACAAAAACAACAAGAAAAACCAACTTTCCAAGCATAACAAGGCCAAAAGCAGTCATAGTCCCGGGCCTACGGCCTTTAGTCCAGCGAAATCGCTAGCCTAAATATCGGCTGTTTAGGCCCGAGGTTCGGCCCGGACTTTGGTGTAGTCCCGGTCCATAGTTACCATTTTGGGGCCATTGTCAATAGCCTTGAGATTTAGGCCGGCCTACCGCTTTAGGCCCGATTCATAGTTAAGCCGGGCCCCTGGCGGCTATCGCCGGTCGGCTGTGTGAAGGCCATGTGGCGTTACGCCACACGCCGCGCTTCAAAATAAAAGTGTCGTCTGCTCCGGTTCCCGGGTTACTAATAGTACAGTAAATGAAATTGCGTTCAGGGTTCCAGGCGAGATCAAAAGATCAAGAGATCTTAGAGGAGGGAGGTGGAGCTGGACCCTCACTTTTGCCCAGAAGAGATCATGAGTAGGGAGGTGGAGCTGGGCGGCTGAGCAAGTTGGACGTCTTTTGCTTCGAGTTGTCCAAGTTGTTCGTCAACAGCGGTGCAACGGACATTGTCTTAGTGACTCTGTCCAGCACAGCAGTTGAAAGAGCAATTGCGCAGTGCACAAGTCGCTGGGCGGCAATGGCGAGGGGACACCGCCTTGGGTCTACGGTCTCTCCGGTCTTTTTCGGGCGGTTTCCGCGGTCGAGCCAATTACCCTGTCCCCTTTCCCACTCTGTCCCCGTCCCTAATACAGTAATAGGTCA
>OY757543.1:26367076-26379922 GCA_963584105.1 Alviniconcha strummeri
TGTGGACACTGTCCTGTGACTTTGTCCCTCACAATTAATGAAACATTAAAATGGCTCTCATCGCTGCCCACTTTAATGCAGAAGTAATTCTGGTGGTGACAGTGTAGCGATAGCCTTCTTCTTTTCCCATCTCTATACCTCCCCCACTCCCCCACCCCCACCCCCTTCTCCCCGTCCCTAATGAGTCTGATGGTTTCTGTGGACGTTAAGTACCATGTTCACTTACTTACTATTAACATTGAGGCGTAGCTAAACTGGCAAAGTGATTTTCAGGAAACTGGCGAGTGTGCGAAGGGCGAATTTCTTCACCCAAGTGCAGTCAGTAGTGGAAGAACCCGCAGAATATTATTTTTCGGAAAGGCGGATATGGATCTCAGCGGGTGTTCATGAATTGTAACGACTGCCAAGCGCATAGTGTTAACTTACAGGCGAGTCTCACAGGTAATAATTACTGGATTTAAAAAAAAATAAAAAATGATGCCTTGTAAACCGCGTGACTGAGGTATCAGGGCGAAACGACAGCCGCAGCTGCGAAAGGCCGTGTGGTCGGCTGCGTGGGTGTAAGGGCCGGGTAGTTTTCCATCCACGTGGTGCTGCAGAGGAAATTCTGAAAAAGGTGGTGTGTGTGTGTGTGTGTGTGTGTGTGTGTGTGTGTGTGTGTGTGTGTGTGTGTGTGTGTGTGTCTGTGTGTGTGGCTATGTCTGTGTGTGTCTATGTCTGTGTGTGTGTGCGCGCGCGCGCGCGCGTGTGTGTGTATGTGTGTGAGCGTGTGTGTGTGTGTGTGTGTGTGTGTGTGTGTGTGTGTTTGTGTCAGCGTGTGTGTGTGTGGTAGTTTTGGCACTGTTTTGTACGATCTGTCCTCTAAGTTAATTCTGCTTCCTTGGGTCATTTAGCCTCCATATAGCCTCCCCCACTCTCCCTATGAGAGCCAGTTTGGCCCTGCAGTAAGCCTATGGGCTGGAAAGCAGAGGGGCATCGGTTCGAATCCGAATCGATTCTTCTTTCTCTTCAAAAGTTGTGGTCTGTGGATACTGTCTTGTGACTTTGTCCTCACAATTAATGAAACATTAAAATGGCTCTCATCTCTGCCCATCTTAACGCAGGAGTCATTCTGGAGGTCACAGTGTAACAATAGGTATATAATCTCTCCCCCCCCCATACCCCCCCCCCCCCCCCACGCAACTTCTCCCCGTCCCTAATAAGCCTTATGGTTTCTGTGGACGTTAAGCACCATGTTTACTTACTTACCAACTCCATACCCCATCCACCCTTCTCCCCGTCCCTAATAAGCCTTATGATTTCTGTGGACGTTAAGCACCATGTTTACTTACTTACCAACTCCATACCCCATCCACCCTTCTCCCCGTCCCTAATAAGCCTTATGATTTCTGTGGACGTTAAGCACCATGTTTACTTACTTACAAACTCCATACTCCCCTCTCCCCCTTCTCCCCGTCTCTAATAAGCCTTATGGTTTCTGTGGACGTTAAGCATCATGTTTACCTACCAAACCCATACTCCCCTCTCCCCCTTCTCCCAGTCCCTAATAAGCCTTATGATTTCTGTGGACGTTAAACACCATGTTTACTTACTTACCAACTCCATACTCCCCTCTCCCTCTTCTCCCCGTCCCTAATAAACCTTATGGTTTCTTTTGGATTGATGATCGCTTATATAGCGCTATTCTCCGCTCTCTTGAGCAGGCTCACTGCGCTCGCATGTGGTGCTACATGAGTGACTAGCTTTTTATATCGTGTTTTTGAATATCCACCGAAGTGGTGTACGTACAATGCTGGCATGGCTGGTGCCACATGAAACTGCAGTCGTCTCGGCGCAAGTTCTGTGTACACCATACAACCACGCACTATGTCACTTCATGCAAAGCCACATACGTAAGATGTATGCGTGTTTAGCTGTAACCTGCCACCTGCACTTTTGGCAGAATGACCGGGATCTTTTACGTGCTACTGCGGTAACACGGGGGTGGAACGGATACCGAAATAAGAGTCAGCACAGAAAGTCGACCCTGAAGAAAATTCACCCCCCGCTCCTGCAGGGATTCGAACCCGCGACCTTTCAATCACGAGTCCGGCGCTCTAACCACTGAGCTATCCCCGCCCGTTTCTGTGGACGTGGTGGTGGTGAAGTGTTGCTTAATGTCCTCATATGTCAGTTGACATATTAGGGACAAGTTGTGACCAATGCCGAAGCACGGTTCAATAAATCTTTACGTCCACGGAAACCAGAAGGCTCGTTAGGACGGACAGCTCAGGACGGCCACCTCGACTCTCACACAGCTCCTGAACTATGTGTGGACGTTAAGCACCATGTTTACTTACTTACTTACCAACTCCATACCCTATCGGCTTCGCCACCCCGTACTTGCTGAGCAACCGTCTAGTCCTTCGAATCACACCTGTAGCCGTGCGTGAGTTACTGCACACGGGGCGTCCTACAGCAAACCCCTTCGACTCAACTGGGGATTTTCCACTCTCGTCGACTGTCGACATATTACTGTCGACTTCTCTTCATGCATCATTTTTCAAAATTGATTGGTGACATCTAACGTGATGTCAAATTTCATAGCGCGCAATATATATATAGAGAGAGACAGACAGACAGACAGACAGACAGACAGACAGAGACAGAGAGAGACAAAGATACAGAGACAGACAGAGAGACAAACACAGAGACAGAGATAGTATAACAAAGTCGATGCATGTCTTGGTTTGGAAACATTTACTGCAAATTTTCGCCCATCTTGGGGCTTTTTCAAGGCCTGCCCGGTCGGCTTGACTGATTCCTACAAAACATACACATATATTATAATAATCTACATTTACGGCACGTTCTCACAGTGCTTAAAGGAAAAGTCCAAGGTTTTTAAGTATGCAAAATGGCTATTGAAATGACTGACAAATGAGTCATTAGTTGAGATTTAATGAAACAAAAACAAAAAATATAAATAAAGTTTATGTTGGTTTTTAATCGATTTTATGTTCTGTAGGCTGGCCGAGACTGCTGTCTCGGGTTCTTCATCAGTCACGTGACTTTCTCGGAAGTGCCGTCAGTCTGGGGAGTCAGTGCGGTTGTCATCTTAGATTGTTCATTGAATGTGTATGCGTGTGGTCGACAAAAAGCTCTGACTAAGCCGGCCTACTGTGTTGCAGCAAACTGTAACAACTCACAAGCAACCCAAAGTATAACTATGTACGAGTTCCCGCGGAATCGACCCGCTGTGAGGTGAAAATAGGTCAAATTTGTACAATTCAAACGAGCTGACTTTGATTCTGCGCCTCAGTTACGCCCATTTGTGTAGCGAGCACTTCGCTTAGCGCGATTTCGTAAACTTTATGACAATACCAAATGGGGTTTGCTTCAAAGCGGAATTTGTAGGGCTGTTCGAATATCCAAGGATGAAGCTGACGAGCAGCAAGCGCACAGCATGATACCAAAAATTGAGAGATACACTGATACCCTGAAACAAGCGCTAACAAGGCAAAGACAAAAAGTCTAACACAAATGCCTACGCAGAAAAGGCCGTGAAAGAAAGAGACTGTACACAAATGCCTATGGCAAAGAAAGAAAGAACAGACCACAAACGCCTGTGGCAAAGAAAGAAAGACCAAAGCACAAATGCTGGTGGCAAACGAAAAATGGCTGCCCTAATCAGGCAAGCAAACAGCCGACACCAAATGAAAGAAACAAAACAGCTGAAACCACCTCAAAACCCCAAACGGTCACTTACCTGCAAGGACTATATAAGGTGAAAAACCCCCACAAAACCCCCACCAAATCACAACATCTAATAGACTACTGTCTGCAACAAAGGAGTGGACGACATACCACGTTCTGCACTCCAGGACAAATTTTGCATGTTTCTCTCTCAAAAAATCCAGAACATCCAACAAGACCTTGACGCTCACCCTTCTGAACCAGCAACATTCTCTCCCTATGATGGTCCTAAACTCTGTCTTTTCCAGCCTGTCACAGAAGAGGAGAGTCGTAAACTCATTGTTGAATCGCCTACCAAAACCTGCATGTTAGACCCCATCCCCACTTCTCTCACTAAAGAATGCCTTTCCGATCTGCTGCCTCTTATCACAAGAATAGTAAACAGCTCTCTCTGTTCTGGTGTCGTCCCACCTCAGTTCAAGCAGGCCGTAGTAACCCCTATGTTAAAGAAACCTGGACTGGATCCGAATGACTTGAAGAATTTCGACCCGTGTCAAATCTGCCCTTCATCTCCAAAATCCTAGAAAAGGTAGTTTTAACACAGCTGCAGAAACATCTATCAGAAAACGATCTGCTTGAAATCAGGCAGTCTGCATACAGAAAGAACCACAGTACAGAGACAGCTCTGCTTAGCGTTGTTGATGGTCTTCTCAGAAATGCCGATGACAGACTGGTCTCAGTGCTGGCTTTGCTAGACCTCAGTGCAGCATTTGACACGCTGGACCATCCCATATTGTTACAGAGGCTTGAGACTACATTTGGCGTTTCTGGCACTGCCCTTCACTGGTTTGCGTCCTATCTGGAGGACCGTGAACAGTCTGTGAAGGTTGACAACGTCTTGTCCTCTCCCAGCCCCCTTCAGTTTGGGGTTCCACAGGATTCGGTCCTTGGGCCAATCCTGTTCACATTGTACTGTCAGCCCCTCTCTGACTTGATATGTCGCCACGAGTGTGATTATCACAAATACGCTGATGATACCCAGTTGTCAAAGGGGGCTCCTCCCGATCAATTTCAGTCTCTTCTCTGTGATATCCAGACCTGCATTGAAAGTCTTGTAGGCTGGATGTACAGCAACAAGCTCAAACTAAATGCAGAAAAGACCGAAGTTCTTCCCGTTGCATCTACCTCCCGCCTTAGTTCGGTTGGCAGAGATAGCGTAGACACAGATGATAAGCGCATACCATTCAGATCTTCAGTTAGGAACCTAGGAGTTCATTTCGATTAGACACTCTCTGTGCAACAACACATCAGCAGTGTATGCCGTGCAGCATACCTAGGACTTAGAAGAATACCTTCAGTCCCACCATACCTGACTCAGAGTGCAACTGCCCAACTCATTTCATCTTCCATAACATCCCGGCTTGACTACTGCAATTCCATCCTTGCAGGATTACCCTTGAAGCAGATTTCACGCTTACAGAGAGTCCAAAACAACGCTGCAAAACTTGTTCTTAGAAAGTCCAAATACGATCATGTGACACCACTCCTGCAAGAACTGCACTGGCTTCCGATTAAATTCCGACCACAGTACAAGATAGTCACTTTTGTCTACCGCTTTTTGGATGGCTCTCTACCAGGTTATCTTTCTCAGACTCTATGTGCATATGAACCAACACGAAACCTTCGTTCATCGTGTGAGAAGCTCCTCAAAGTCCCAAAGCACAACACCAAAACGTTCGGAGAGCGTTCCTTCAGCTTTCTTGCACCTTCTGTCCGGAACTCTCTGCCATCCGATCTCAGAAATTCTTCTACCCTTCCGCTGTTTAAATCCAGTCTCAAAACTCACTTGTTCATGACAGCTTTCTGCCAGTAGGATCTCTGCAGTCTTCAGCCCCCGCCTGCCCTCACTAACCCGGCTTCCATCTAGAAAAACAAAGGCTGCAGACTGATAAAGCAAAACGCTAATCAGGACTACCAATGACAAAGCATCGGGATGTAAACAAATGCAGACAACAAGAGAAATACAAAATGGCTGCCCTAATCAGGCAAGCTAACAAGCGGGTACGAAACGGCCAATAAACCAAAGATAAAAAAAGAAATAAAAAAGAAAAGAAAAGAAGAACGTATGGTGAAAAGGAAGGAGAAAAGAGAGAGAAAACAACAACAACACTTTCTGAAAAGAAAGAGGAGGCAAGTAATGTCAGCGGGCAACGGGACATAGGCTGGATACACGTAATCCGTGTACACGATACAACCCATTGAGCCGACAGCAACACGGCAGGGCAACAGACGCTCACGAACTACCCCACACAAAGAAAAATGAGAGGTCTCGTTAAACATCGAGACTACCCCCTGACTCGTACATCGTAAATGAACGATATAACTCGAGAAACAAAAGGGCAAGCCAAGAGAAAAAAACTGAATGGCAAGGACCGGTAACTAGCCCAACCCCAAGCCCTAACCCAGGGAGGCCACGAAATCGCTAGTCTATTGAACTAGAACGAACAGAACTTTTTTATTTTTACATATGATGAAAAAAACAAGGATAAATTGGGAAAATAAAATGAAACACCCAATAAAAGGCAGGCTCCCTGATGCGGTCTAGCCTGTTGTGAAAGCTAGAGTAAACACAACGAAAAAGACTGAAGCGCTATGCACCTAACAAGGCTCGAGAAAGATGAAATAACAAGGAGGAAATAAGCAAAGACCCAGCTACTGACAATGGCATCGGAGCTTCATCCTTGGATGATTCGAACTGGGATTTTTTCCAAGTCGGTTACCCTGTGGCTACTAGCCATTTTGCAGCGACTCCCCAGGGTGACGTAGAGCGCATATGTGCACATGATTTTCGGCGTCATGGCGACGCTTTCGGTACGACAGAAAATGCCTGTTTTCGTGCCTTTATAACCCTCAGATAACAATTTCACCTACATCATTGTTCTCAGCGAACTTTAACGGAAATCGTGTCAAAAATCACCCCAAACCTTGGACTTGTCCTTTAAAAGGACAAGAGGGTGGGGAAAATAAAGAGATATTGTGGGGGCAGAGAGCGAGGCTGAGTGATAGGGGTGGAGAGACCGAGGGAGAGAGACTGAGGGGTGGAGGGGTGGGGGGTGGCTTGGAGATAATTTATGGGGAGAGAGAGAGGGACAGAGAGAAGGGGACGAGAGTGGAAAAGAGGCTGGGAGATATGGAGAAAGACAGAGGGTGAGAGAGAGGTCGGATAAAGAGAGAGGGTGGCGGAAGGAAGAGATAGACCGAGAGAGAGAGAGAGAGAGAGAGAGAGAGAGAGAGAGAAGGAGAGCGGGAAACAGAGGGAGAGAGCTGCAGAGAAGGAGAGAGAGAGAGGAGAGAGGGAGAGAGGCAGGATTGCGGGGGAGAGCGTGGAAGAGAGAGAGGGAGATAGAAAAAGAGACAGTGAGGGGGGGAGGGGCCGAAGGGGAGAGAGGCGGAGAGACTGGGGGAGAAAGGGGGCGGAGAGACACACACAGAGAGAACTCGAACTCGAAAACTTTATTTTACAAGGATTGGAGTTTAGTTTCAGTCAAAACCCTGTCTAACAACTAGTCCTTGCCTAGCTACTGATGAATAGACATCAAATTACAGGCAGAGAGAGAGAGAGAGAGAACTCCAACTCGAAAACTTTATTTTACGATGGCTGTATTTTTCGGAAAAACCTGTCTAAAAATATAGCCCTTGCTAAGCTACTGGTGACTAATAGAAAAAACAAATTACAAGGTGTCATATGAAGCGTGAATGTGTGAGTGAAACTGTATGCTTGAGTCATAAAAATGCCCAGACAAAACTTGGGCGTTCACAGCGCCATATGCACTCGTGCATACAGTGCATACATCACTCAGTAATACATGCTTTTAACCCTTTCATTGTTATGCTTGCCGCGCCGTCACTCGGAAAAAAATCCAATAAAAGTGCCAAATCTGAAACCGCTGAAGCTTTTTTGCCCCCTTCTCATGAGCACGTAAAAGGATTTCTATCCAAATGCACAGTATTGAAAGTAGTGTTCTGTTACAGGACCGTCAAGAATGCTGTTTGGAGGAGTGTATGTGTGCACTTTTCAGCCCGGAAAATTTTAACAGGCTGGAGCAGTGGCAGTAGGATATCTGATAGAGTCATTTAAGCTATATTACCAATAGAGGAGAGACAGACAGACAGACAGACAGACAGACAGACAGAGCCTGTAGTTCGCATGATATCGGTGCGTTAAACAACGACAAATGAAGAAAACTCCGATGTCGTCCTTTCCTTGTGCATATGTCGGTGATTATTAGTGATGTTCGTTGTTCCTCTTACGCTTGTCGCACTTTATCTTCTTCTTTCTCCCACAGGAGCTCGTGCACCAACGTGCTCATGCCTGTGCACACTCGCATACTGGCGCACACGCGCGCGCACGCACGCACGCACGCACGCACGCACGCACACACACGCACATACATACATACACACACTAATACAAACGCACGCACGCACGCACACACACACACACACACACACACACACACACACACACACACACACACACACACACACACACGCATACATACACACTAACACACACACACACACACACACACACACACAAGCACACACACACACATACACACATACATATACATACATACACACATACACACACACACACACACACACACACACACACACACACACACACACACACACACACACACACACATACATACACACACATATACATACACACGGATACACATACACTCACACACACACACACTCACACACACACGCACGCACGCACGCACGCACGCACGCACACGCACACACACACACACACACACACAAACACGCGCGCGCACATACACACACACTATCAATTTGCCAAAGCGGGGACAGAATCTCGTAAGAAATAAAAGCAAAAGTAATCAAACCTAGCGCATCGAGCAGAGAAAACATAAAAATAAAACATACATAAAAAGTAGAAAAAGGTAAACATCGCGAGGCACCTTAAAATAAAATCAAAGTTTATTTACTCTGGTAAGCTTGCAAGGTTGGCAACCTCCGTGAGTCATAGCACCATTCCGCACTGCACGCGTGGCCTTGACAGTCAGCGCGTCATGACCTGAAAATAATGTGCAGTAAGCTTGCAAGGTTGGCAACTTCCGTGAGTCATAGCACCATTCCGCACTGCACGCGCGGCCTTGACAGTCAGCGCGTCATGACCTGAAAATAATGTGCGTGTACGCTTGTTTACGCTTCAGTATGGCTAGCAAAAGGCGCCAATATTCTTGTTTGCTTTTGTGTACTGTAAGAACTATCACTCGCATAAAATCGTGACAAATCAAAGATTCCTTTTTTTTTTCTTTATGTGTGTGAACATAAACGTTGTTTAAAAGCACAGGGTGTGTTATTTTTCTTTTCCATAACCACACAGCATCCAACTTGACGAGAATAACTTTGATTCTCGTATCCGGCCCTCCTTCTTGGGGTCATCATTCCGTTTTGTTGTTGCTGTTGTTATTTGTTTCCTTCGGTCTTTGTTCAAGTTAGGCATTGTTTTAGAACCATTCTTTCTGCCTAGCTAGTAGCTCTACCGCCTCAAAATAGTTATTAAAATCACCTGCGCTAGTGTAGTTTCTCTCCCCCCCCCCCCCCCCCCCCCCCAGCGGACGTCAGTTTATCATTGTTGTTTCCTTGATTTCGAAAGAAGATGCATGAGGCAACCGACAGTAATAGTTGCTTTGGGGGTTCACTGGTCAGTGTCTTGTCTGTAAACAATTCTGACTACTTAGTTTGGCAATGCAATCATCCATCCAGCTGGAAAGTTTAGTATTACCGCTAGAGACCTGAGAAATGGTGGGTTCTGAAAACGAGCGAACAAAAAAGAATAAGAAAATTTACCATGAGACAAGTTTCCGTCGTGTTTTCCAAATGTGGGGTCCAAAACAAGAGAAAGTGAGGAATCCATGAGTCTTGCGTTTGTATTGTTGGATTTTCAGCATGCGTGTGTCAGAAAAAGAGCGTGGTATACGAGACGGAGTGCAGACATGTAGCAGTTCAGAAAGGTAAGCAGGACCCGAACCGTTTATAGCACTGAAACACATACAAGCGACTTTATACTTAATACGTTTTCGAATGGGAAGCCAAAGCAGTTTGTCTGTTTTCCAGGAGAGATACACGTGTAGAGTGGTGGTGACAGGGTGCCAAATTATGCCGTCACAGTTACTGTAATGTCAACCTAATAAAACGGGACTTAATGACAAAGGGAGATGAAGGCACCGAGCCAGGAGCACAGCACTGTCCAAATCTGACTTCACAACTGATCGTCTTTTCTGTCGGCTACCAGCTAAAGATGACCGAAAAAAGGAAATGATGTTGCCTACGAAATTAATAAGTCAGCTATCAGGAAAAACTTGCACAAGCATGCTCACTCGATGGCCACAGGACAAACGGGCAGAAACCGTGCGCAGATGTATTGTACCACAGCCAGTGGAACATTAACTTCAGAGCAACAACAACAAAAAGCATTCCAGTAGCCTTCCGTCGCTCTACTGAAATGCAGACTGCTGGACCGTAAGACGTAGCTTGGGCTGAAGCCTTCACACAAGTCGTCAGATACTGTACAGAAAATAACAAAACAAATAACCATTACTGACTTGTGTGAGAAGTTAAAGGAGTACTTAAATGCAGACACGCCGTACACAGAGAAATACGTGAGAATGAAGCTCGAGAGCCATTTCGGGGAGGACGTCACCCTTACTGGTATCAGGGGGAAACGGAATGTTGTTACATCCCGGTCAACTGCCGAAAAGATCTTGGAACGGTTCTTAAAATCTGACAAGGAAAAAGACGGGAGAGAAAAAATGAAGCATACAAATAGCAGCAAAGCTACTACCTCTTAATATCAACAACATTGAAACATCAAAAGAGTACGCTTCAGGTGCGAAGGTCGCAGACCTAGCAGCAAATTTAGATTACATACCACCTTCACTTTTAGTTTTTTGTTGTTGTTGCTGCTGGGGAAGAAAGAACTTGAAGTCAAAATAGCTTCCCTGAATAATTTAAGGCTCTATTGCAAGCAGCAAGGCCAAAGGTCCTCATTTCATCCATTCAGACTGGACTTCTCATCTCATCCCTTCAGACTGGACTTGGTGTTTCACTGCACCACTTGACTGGTTCCAGGTACCGCGTTGAACACTTGCATAGACCGGATTTTTTTTCCATCTTACATTGAGGTCAGACCTTTCTTTAACTATTTGCTGCACTCGGTCAAGAAACAGAGCTGGCCGGCAGCCGTCCAAGCAGCTGGACTCAGTTTATCGGCAACAACATGGATCACCAGGTCAGAACAGTAGATGATGCTGGAACATTCAATAGACCACTCCACAGCGCACCGCTTCCAGCCGTAAGCTCCGCCCCTCTGGCAAGCGACCCGAAAAGATGGCTGCAGCCGAATCCAGAAGTACTCTCGATCTCTTGCCAGAAGACCTGTCGCTCTTGTGTTTGATCAAAGCCCGTCTATTTTAAAATAGACGGGCTTTGGTTTTGGTGAGAGAAAACTCACCCAAAGGTTAAAGCGGGACTCTGTGTTGATAATATAACTGGTCTGCAGTTAGTCTTATCATGCCCTCTTTGGTCAGATGGGAAAGGAAATGGACAGTTTACATCCCAGGGAGGGAGTGCCGTCGAGTTGGATCTAAAAATCCAGGTCCGCCGTCACTGTCATCGTCTCCGCTCACCTCCTCTTCCTCCCATACCTCGTCATCTGAACTATCATATGGCATTAGTCTGAAGACTAATCAGAACTCATTTTCGCCAAATATACGCTCGCACTGTGTACGCTGAACTCAAACAAAATCGAAAATGGCGGCAAAATGGAAAATGCTGCATGACGCATTTGCGTTGCGTAATTGTAATCGAAAAACAATCTAAATGACGTCGTTTTGCACACAAACTGCCTAGACAGAGTCTCCTTAATGTATTTCTCGCAGAAAAATACTAGGTTCGTTTTTTTTTAACTGCTAAAATGGCATGTTTGTCCATCGATCACCGGTGATCGAAATTCAAGGGAAAGAACTGCAAGGAGTTAAAGTTACCATTACTCATTTCCTCACTGGGGTATTAGTTTGCTCTGGGCTGGTAACTTACAAAGAGTGCCAGGCGGGCGCTACCGTGCGCAGACACGCACGCACGCACGCACCCACACACACTATTATTAAACCGATAATGCAATGTTCCAAGTGAATGAACAATATTTCGGCCGTTATACGGCACGTATTTTGTGTTTAGCTATATAGTCCTACACTAATAATTATACTTCCACCACATGCACACAGTCATTGACTTTGACAGCTTACAAAAGAGAAAACCGAACGCATGCATAAATTAACAGGATGATACGTTTTGTACTAAGGCTGGCATATCTTGGAACACACGTAGTAGTTCTTTGTTATCACGCTCGGGTTTAGTTGATCATGGGGTCGACCACAGCCTTGATCCAATCTTTACAATCTTTCAGCCTTGTTTTTGGCTTCGGAAGCGGCTAGAATGTGGCACCTGCACATTTGAAAGGGTATCGTTCGTCTGACTTACACTGGCCATAGCAACAATTCCGTTTTCCTGGGGTTTTTTTCTGCCATGTCGAACACTGCCAACTGACCACTTGCACTGTCTGGCACGAAAGCTTGCCAGACCATTTCAGGCCTTGTCAAAACACGTGGGCACCTCATTATGCTGGCGGCACGCGATTGGCTGAAATCTAAGGGTGTGTCTGCTTTGACTGACAGGAGTGGAGTCGTCTATGGGATGGGCATTCAGAACACTGGATGGGGCTGGAACATCCCATGGGATGGGTGCTGGAACATTCCATGGGATGGGTGCTGGAACATTCCATGGGATGAGCATTCAAAACACTGGATGATAAAAGCAAGATACTCTACATTCCTTGGAAGGTATCCTGGCCCTTATCCAGGCTGGTTTCAGATGACGCGGAGTGTGTGCGACGGGATATATCCTGGTCAGAGTACTTTCCTTTCCTACCCATGACAGATATGGACCCAACCAACATGAGCTTCCACACCAGTTCTCATCTTTGACCAGCCCTGTGGTGGAAAGCCACGGAGGTCGTTGACAATGAGCCACCTGACTGTGTCCCACAGTCCATCGTCCTAAGGGTTGGGG
>OY757543.1:26380122-26420122 GCA_963584105.1 Alviniconcha strummeri
ATCAGACGTCAGGAATGGAGGAAGGCTTGTTGTTCCCTAATATTCACCGCGGCTTCAACGGGCGGCGTATCCGCGTCCTGGTCAAGGAGGTGAACCTTCTTGTTTTGTTGGTTTGGTTCCTTTTCTCCTTTTCAGTGTTTCTGCGTTGTTTTTGCGTTTATTGAGAGGACGTTCGTTTGATCAGTTGCTTTCGTTGATTTTTGTTTTTTGCAAACACATAAACAGTTACAAGGAACGCTAATTTGATCATTTTCGGGTTAAGCCCATTTTTTCAAGCAACAAAACAACAGGAAAACAACGGTCAAACGGAGAAAACTAAAAATGTACTTGACCGGTTTCAGTTGTGGTGTGTTCCAAGCGTTTGGGTGAATCAGTTCTTCGGTACCTAGCAGCAAGATACGCAGATGAATGCGTAATGAGGTAATCGTGGTTTTTCCTGTTTATTTATATTTTCTTCTTCGTCGTTCAATTCTTCCAAACACTTGGAAAACACCAAAGCTAAAACAGGATAAGTGCATTTCTCTTTTTCACCATTTGACTGTTGTTTTGTGGCTTCAGAAGGGGGCTTAATTACCCCGAAAATTCGCGCATTTTGTATTGTCATTTTAAATAAGCGTTGCTTTTTAAACTTGTTTGTGTTTAAATCTTTTTCTAGAGCGCTAGCAGTCATCCTCGTTTCAGATTCTGGTTGGTTTTGTTGTTGTTGTTGTTGTTTGTTTGTTTGTTTTTGTTTTGTTTCGTTTCGCTTTTTACACGTACACATCATGTATTTGCGCGACTAGTGAATGTTTACGTCCAGCTAAGCGTCACGGAATGGTGGCTCATAAATCAACTGGATCTGGCCCTAGTGTTACAGGTTTTCGTTCTTTCTTTTTCGATGCTGAGCGTCCTACTGTGTGCGTCTTTCGGGCTTTCTGGTTTACTCGTAACATATATTTTGTGTTGGACTGCAAAGTGCCTGGGGGTAATGTGGTTGGGTATGGCGCTGTAGAATTATTATGAATGTTATTATTATAATAATTATTATATATTATTATTGTTAAGGATTGAACTGTCACCGGATTTGTACAGGCAACGGGATCACGTACACAGAACACGCAGTACGTTACTACTTACAGACGTACCTTTGATTCTGTTCCAGTGGCAGGTGTACGTGACCTTGCATCTTGATGGGATTGGGACCAAGGTGTGGTCTGGACTTCTCGTGGATTACCTGAATGAGGCGAGCCGTGCTCTGACTTTACGTACGTGTTACGCACGCACGCACACACACACATGCACTCTCATACAAGGTACCATAAATTCCACCAGAGGTACACTAGATATCCCTCTGGTTGAGTTCATCCCATGTGTTTTGTATTTATTCGCATGCCAGGTAAGACTTACCATAGGCGATGTACCTCTGGTAAACTTTAAGTAGGCCTATCTTGTATTTACACGCATGCCAGGTAAAACTGTCTACAGGTGATGTACCTCTGGTAAAGTTTATGTAGGCCTATCTTGTATTTGCTCGCATGCCAAGTAAGAGTTGCCACAGGCGATGTACCTCTGGTAAGGTTTATGTAGGCCTATCTTGTATTTGCATGCATGCCAGGTAAGAGTTACCACAGGCGATGTACCTCTAGGTAAAGTTTATGTAGGCCTATCTTGTATTTACACGCATGCCAGGTAAGAGTTACCACAGGCGATGTACCTCTAGTAAAGTTTATGTAGGCCTATCTTGTATTTACACGCATGCCAGGTGAGAGCTAGCGTAGGCGACTCAGGTCTTTGTTGCTGTGTTTGTGTGACGTCTATCGAGCGCGAATTAACTCCCTTAATTAACTCCCTTAATTGTTTGTTGATTCTGCACTGTCGTTCTCATCTCTGTTAAAGTCAGACCCTGGCCAGTGGGTTTGCAGTGCAGCATGTACTTAGCAAGCAACCTCTAGCTCCCACCGAGCTCAGTTCATGTTGTGGTTTGGTGATCGAATCACCGCGTTCAGTCTGTTTGGATATGTCCTGTGGTCGTTTGTAAAGGTTTCTCTTTTTGTATTACATGACATGTCTCTTTAACGTTTCACCAAACGTCTTTTATGTGTTCGGATCTTGTTTTAGAACGCTAACAGTCATTCTTGTTCGAATTTTGAGTAATTTTACCAAAGGGTTATGCTCTCACGTACAAACATGTAGAGCTACATTCGGTACACTGTCCGTGTTGAAGGTATGAACTGGTCGACGCCACAGACGATGAGTGGGGATCCGGAACACCCGATGACCTTGACACGGGTTTCATGGGCTACGTCTTTCGTAAGGTGAGAATGTTTGGCAACTTGTCAGTATACATAATAATGATAATAGTATTAATAATAATGTGCTCTTTCGTGTGTTATTTCTCCAGAGTGGAACACATAGCCCATTACAAAGCAGAGAACCAAAAAACAGTCAAAACAAATCTCTCTCTCTCTCTCTCTCTCTCTCTCTCTCTCTCTCTCTCTCTTCTCTCTCTCTCTCTCTCTCTCTCTCTCTCTCTCTCTCTCTCTCTCTCTCTCTCTCACACACACACACACACACACACACACACACACACACACACACACACACACACACACACACACACACACACACACACACACACACACACACACACACAACACATACACACAGAGTCAGTCAGGAGGATAGCTCGAGGAGATAAAATTCACAGATGAAAGAGTTGACGGGAAAGGACTGTTTTTTTAAGTGTTAGGGTAGGTCCATCATCTTGAGATCGTAGCGTTTGTAAACGCTCACGCTGCTTATGTCCTTCTTCGTTTCCTTCAGTTATGTCTTCCTGACAGGTGACTCTATACTGGATGCCGTTTAAATCCATGAACTAACTACTATTGCTTCAGTTTATGTCGTTTTGGAGCACAGAATTATCGTCAGCCAAACGCCTACTGCATTTGATTGTATTGTTTCTCCCCCCATTCCCCCCACCCCAAACCCCTTCGGACATAGGAAGTTGACATCGGGCTTTCCAATTACGACACAACATGGAGAGATCTCAACACTTCGATTTCATGTGGCCAGTGTTCTACACAGCCATCATTATGGTGTACCGGAAACCGGAAGTGACGAACAGCTTCCGGATACCACTATTGGCCCTTTGAGTTCAGCTGTGTTGCTGGCCGTTGCTGGGGCGATGTTGGTGATTTCTCTCCTGTTGTGGTGTCTGGAGATGGTTTCCTCCGGTCGGTCGGTCAGCTGGTGGGACCGAGGTGAACACAGGTCCGGCGTGGCCCGTCTGAAGAGTACCACGATGCTCGTAACACTGGATAAAGTCTTTCAACTAACCGGAGCGCGATACTCACCGAGCGTAAGTCGTTGACATTTTTTCTCTGCCTGTCTCTTTGTCTGTCTGTCTGTCTGTCTGTCTGTCTGTCTGTCTCTCTGTCTCTCTCTCTCTCTCTCTCTCTCTCTCTCTCTCACACACACACACACACACACACACACACACACACACACACACACACACACACACACACACACACACACACACACACACACACACACACACAGCGCCTGAAAACGGCAAATGCAGTGACGTACGTTCTCCTCTGCACAGCATCTGAGAGAAGAGTGAATTCGCGAGGAGGTCGAGTGTTGCTGTGGAGCTGGTGGATGGTGTCCCTGGTGGTGGCGGCGGCCTACAGCGGAACCCTGACCGCCTTCCTCTCCGTCAGCAAGCAGCCGCCGCCCTTCTCCAGCCCTCGGGACCTGCTGACCACTGACCACCACTACACCTGGGGAACCGTCCTCAACAGTGTCCAGGTGTTCATTCTGAAGGTATCGAGGCCCTGCCGCTGCTGTAGCCTGTTAATACTGTGTTTGTTGTGATAGTGGTGGTGATTGCGGTGGTGATGAGTCGGGTGGTTGTGGTCGTTGTGGGGGACTTCAGTTTTAAATTCATGTATGTTGTGGTGGTGGTGGTTATGAGTGGGTGGTTGTGGTCTTGGTGGCAGACTTCAGTTTTGACTTCATGTGTGTTGTTGTGGTGGTGGTGGTGGTTGTGGTGGTGATGAGTGGGGTGGTTGTGGTCTTGGTGGCAGACTTCAATTTTGAACTCATGTGTGTATTACTTCTTCTTCTTCTTTATATATATATATTTGCACAAGAGATCACCAGCTTTTGCAGGTTTTAATGTTTGCCGTGACGGTTTTAGATCGGTTTTAAATTGACAACGAAAACAAAAAAACTTCATTTCTCCGCATCTGTGTGTGTGTGTGTCCGTTCGTCCGTCCGTCAGTCTGTCCTGTTTTGTTTTACCTCATCTGTCACTGTCTGTGTATGCACCTTTCTCTTGTGCTTTAGATTAAAAAGGGCAGGTATATTCATGATCATAATTGTATGCATTCGCCGACATATTTACCGGGAAGAAATAAAGTTCGCTTTAGATCACTTCTCTGTCTGTCTGTCTGTCTGTCTGTCTGTCTGTCTGTCTGTCTGTCTGTCTGTCTGTCCATGCGGGTGCGGCGGGAGAATTTAATCATTTCCTCTCCAGTCAACTTTCTGTGCTGACTCTCATCGGTCTGTTTCTTCTGAGTTCTCTCTCACTTCAACAGGACAGCCAAAATCCCGTGTACCAGGGCTTGTGGCCGGAATCAGAGCTTCCGTTCTTGTATTTCAGTACCTCTCTTTAACTGTTTCTTCTGAGTTCTCTCTCACTTCAACAGGACAGCCCAAACCCCGTGTACCAGGGCTTGTGGGCCGGAATCCAGCGCTTCCGTGCCACAGATCCCATGGTTTTGAGCGACAATGCCACAGCCATTGCCCAGAAGGTGCGCTCGGAAGACTTCGTGCTCTTCTTGCCCGGCTGACGGCGATGAGCATGTTTCGCGAGGACTGCAACATCATCTTCAAGGAAGCGGGGATGAGCAGAACCTCATGATGGGCCCAATCCTTCCGAAAGGATCGATCCTCGTCAAGCCGCTGTCTGACGTGTAAGTGGATATATATGTTTCTAATATATATATATCCTTTGGGAAGAGTAGAAGGTTATATATATCACCCCAGCCTTCTACTCTTCCCAATTGATCGACCCTCGTCAAACCGCTGTCTGATGTGTAAGTGGGATATATATTTCTAAATTTTATATATATATTATATCTCATCCAAGCTTCTTCTTTTTCTCTTCCCAAAGGATCGATCCTCGTCAAGCCGCTATCTCTGACTTGTAAATGGGATATGTTTCTGAATGATCTATACATCATCCTGACCTTCTCTTCCCTTTCGTTTCGTCACAGACACACACAGTTGAGGGAACTGGATACCAGCTGTAGTTATGGTAGTACTGTGAAAAGAGGATTTAAAAAAAAGAAAATTGAAAGACGAGAGTTGAGCAGTGCCTGAGATCAAGAGGGAATGAGTTCCAAATGTGAAGTCCAAATAGGAGAGAAAGAGAGAGAGAGAGAGAGAGAGAGAGAGAGAGAGAGAGAGAGAGAGAGAGAGAGAGAGAGAGAGAGAGAGAGAGAGAGAGAAGAAGAAGAGAGAGAGAGAAGAAGAAGAAGAAGAAAACACCAACAACGGAGAACAACACATCAAAAAAAAAAAAAAAAAAGTTTTATCTTGCAGAGTCTTGCGACTTCGCGCTGACGGCCAGCTCTCCAGGTGGACAGACAAGTGGTTTCCCCGGGCAGTCTGCCCCCCGACACCCTCGGGCCCCAAGGTCATCTCCCTGCCGCACGTGGAAGGCGTGCTGCTCGTGCTGCCCGTGGGGGCCGGGCTGGCCCTGCTGACCCTGGCGCTGGAGGTCGTGTACCGCCGACGTCACGCTGTGTCCTAACAGTACCGGTTTCACGCCATGTGCTGACAGTCGTACCGCGTCACGCTATGTCACGCCCTGACAGTACCAGCGTCACGCTATGTCCTGACAGTACCGCCGTCACACTGTCATGGCGGTACCGGCGTCACACTATGTCCTAACAGTACTACGTCACGTTATGTCCTGACAGTACCGGCGTCACACTATGTGCTGACAGTATCGCGTCACGCTATGTTCTGACAGTACCGGCGTCACACTATGTCCTGAGAGTACCGCGTCACGCTATGTTCTGACAGTACCGTTGTCACACTATGCCCTGACAGTACCGCGTCACGCTATATTCTGACAGTACCAGCGTCACACTATGTGCTGACAGTACCGGCGTCACACTACGTCCTGACAGTACCAGCATCACGCTATGTCACGGCCTGACAGTACCAGCGCCACCCTACGTCCTGACAGTACCGCCGTCACACTCTGATGACGGTACCGGCGTCACACTACGTCCTGACAGTACTACGTCACGTTACATCCTGACAGTACCGGCGTCACACTATGTCCTGACAGTACCGGCATCACACTATGTGCTGACAGTACCGGCATCACACTATGTGCTGACATTACCAGCGTCACACTATGTGCTGACAGTACCGGATCACCCTATCTGCTGACAGTACCGGCGTCACATTATGTCCTGACTGTACAGGTGTCACATTATGTCCTGACTGTACAGGTGTCACATTATGTCCTGACTGTACAGGTGTCACACTATGTCCTGACTGTACAGGTGTCACACTATGTCCTGACTGTACAGGTGTCACATTATGTCCTGACTGTACAGGTGTCACATTATGTCCTGACAGTATCGCATCACGGTGTGTCCCGACAGTACCGACGCCACACTATGTCCTGACAGTACCGGCACCTCTCAAAATGCTTTTTCTTTTTAAAATAGCCAAGCTTTTTTTCCCTTCTTCTTCTTGTAGTTAGAAATACCCTCCCCCATCCCCCACTAAGTCCCCCACCCCCCGCCCCTACATATCATGTCACTTGTCTTTCCATTGTAATGGATGTTTGGTTTCAGTTCAGACAGTGGGGAAAAAAGGGCAAACTAAACTGCTTGTCTGTTCAAATATTTACACATGCTTTTTAGTGAATGTATGCTGTTCTCTTACAATTTTATCGATTTGTGTGTGTGCGTGTTCCACAGTTTGCCTGAGCCAATTTCAACATTATCTTTGAACTCTTTTTTTTTTTTTTTTTTTTTAAACCTTCTTCATCCTGATGTAAGCTGCATATGTGACAGATGTTAGAAATTATTCATATGTCTGTCTACCTACTTACCAGTCCATATTCTGCCCATGTTTGACGATGTATAGACAATACAATATTGATTTCCAGTCATAATGTTGGGCACTATGGCTTATATTACGATATGTATGCGTACTTTGTAAGTGTGTAGCTGCGTGTATGCGTGAGTTGTTTCTGTGTATATCTGTGTGTGTCAGTGTGTTGCATTTGTGTGTGTGTATGAGAGAGAGAGAGAGAGAGAGAGAGAGAGAGAGAGAGAGAGAGAGAGAGAGAGAGAGAGATGTTTGACAATCAGAGAGAGAGAGACAGCTGTTTGACAGTCAGACAAAAACTATACACACACAGTCATGACACGTACACTTGAATGAAGTCAATCTCTCACTCAAAATAATCATACAGCTTTCTTTCTGCTTAAAAACAACAAAAACAAAAAACTTCATTGCACTATCATGTATTGCAATTTCCATGCACACAAAAAGTGCCAAATATGGCTGACTTCAATTTTCTGACAAAAAAAGCCATTAATATTTAACTGCAATAAATATTTAAAAACAAAAATGTCCACAATTTAACACACACACACAAATGGATCAAGGAAGCGTTTTTAAATTGAAGTGATACACAATACACTAAAATGATGGCCTGTCTTAAATTGAAGGAATACACACTACACTAGCAATGATGGGCTGTCTATAAACGTCATATCTGGTCTGTGTACCTAGTTCATCCAGTGCCCAACAACATCAGAATGGACACTGCTGTCAACACTATTTTTGTTTATTACTATATTGGTGAGGTTCACCTTCTGGGGCTATGTCAGAACCCAGGATGTGTAGAGCTGAGCAACTTGTCTGCTTAGAGAAATGCCCAGATTTCTGGAGAGAAAAAAGAGAAAAACATTTTACTCAAAATATATTGCTAACAAAAACCAACATACATACACACACACACACACGCACGCATGCACACACACGCACACATGCACACACACACACATACACACACAAGCATTCACAGTGCCATTTACTTGAAAAATGGCCAGTGAAACAATCTCCTTCCTTGCACTATGATTTTGTAAGTTAACAAGCAGAGCAACCATTCAGCCAGTGCTCTGTGAGCATGGACATATATATTCACACTCTACAAGTCTTTGCCATCACCATCAATTCGCATTCAATATGGAAAAAAGATGACTCATTATTTTGTCCTGTGACACTGACAATAGGTCGCCAGAAGCAGTATAGACATGTGAAGCTCAAGAAGTGAATAATCCAAAAGGAAACAGTATCAGAACAACATGGATGCATGGCAGAGGCTGAACCTGGTCCTGACGATTTTCTACCAGTTTTTCAAATCTAACAAAAGGTGATGCCTTCCTTCCTTTCATATACTGCACAGCAACCAGTTAATGTAAATTAGAAGCATAGGATTTTCTTTTGGCAGATTTTGCATCCCCAAAAGAGATATTTTGTATACAAAATGTGGATTCCAGCCCTTCACATGTGCCATTGCAACAAGGTAACCAAATACAAACTACAAAACAAAATTATTCATAATTATGCACCATTGCAACAACGTAACCAAACACAAACTACAACACAAACATATTCATAATTATGCACCATTACACCAAGATAACCAAACACAAAAATATTCATACTGATGCATCATTACAACAAGATAACCAAACACAAACTACAACACACATTCATAATTATGCACCATTACAACAAGATAACCAAACACAAGCTACAACACACACATATTCGTAATTATGTACCACTGCAACAAGATAACCAAACACAACTACAACACATACATATTCATAATTATGCGCCATTGCAACAAGATAACCAAACACAAACTACAACACAAACATATTCATAATTATGCACCATTGCAACAAGGTAACCAAACACAAACTACAACACATATTCATAATTATGCACCATTGCAACAAGGTAATCAAACACAAACACATATTCACATGCACCATTGAAACTAGGTAACCAGACACAAACTACAAGTACAACCCAAACATATTCACGTGCACCATTGCAACAGGGTAATCAAACACAAACTACAACACAAACCTGTTCAGCACAGTACCTGAGATTTTTGCCATACTTCAAGTTTGCCAGCAAGGAGTCTCTTTCTTTGTCGGTCATGCATGCGGCATAAGCTTCAAACAAGCTGAGGATACAAAGAAACAAGACAATGATTTACAACAACACTTTAGTCTCTGTTTGCTGCCTGTTTTAAGCTGTGTAAATTCAGCTTTGTATAGTCAGGATGCCCATGTGTGCAGGAGCCTCTGTGTGTGTGTGTGTGTGTGTGTGTGTGTGTGTGTGTGTGTGTGTGTGTGTGTGTGTGTTTGTGTGTGTGTGTTTGTGTGTTTGTGTGTGTGTGTGTGTGTGTGTGTGTTTGTGTGTGTGTGTGTTTGTGCGCGCGCGCAGCGTGTGTATGCTTGGGATAATCTCTATGGACAAGATTTTGCGCTTTACAAAAACAAGGGCAGCAACATGTGAAACTGACTGCTATTACGCTGAGTCGTATCTAAATGTAAACAGCACAATGCCATCTGTACAATCATGCAGAGTCTGGCAGCTGCACTGCTTGAAAAAATAAGGTTTGTCAAGTGTAACAATGAAGAGAATAATTATTAAAACCAAAGCAAAACAAAAAACCTAAAACAAAACAACACTTCTTACACCTCTGGTAGCACAGAGCAAGGGCATTCACTCTTGAAATGCAGCTGCCCCCAAAATACCTCCAGTCAAATTCTGTGTAGGCTCTACAAAAATCCTTCAGATGAGATTATAAATTGAGGTCCCCCATGCACATACAATACCATAAGATCAATGCACATGGAGTTCAGTAGATTACGGAAACACTCAAATAACCCACCAGGTACATGTGAATGCAGCAAAGTCTGCCTGATAGCAGAGAATAACACCATATAAAAATGATCAATCAAAAAAGAATCACCCAGTTGTTCCAACCTAACCCCCCACCCCCACCCCCACCCCACTACACACACACACACATACTTTGTTACGGGGTAAGGGCACCTGTACATGTTGGGAGTAAAGGGAGGAAGCAAGAGAGGGTTCCAGGCTACCTCAAATGGTGGCCAGATCCAAAGCTTTATAAACCATAACCAAGGGAGACAAACTAATGTGGGGATACTGTAACTTGGTGTTTTACGCCGTCAACCATTACAGTTACATCAGGGTGAAGGGTATAATGTAATGCAGAGAAAATCGACCTGGTGGGTATAATATAACACAGAGAAGACTGACCTGGTTGGTATAGGGTAACACAGAGAAAACTGACCTTGCAGGTATAGTGTAAGAGAGAAAACAGACCTGGCAGGTATAGTGTATCATAGAGAAGACTGACCTGGTGGGTGTAGAAACACAGAAAAAGACTGACCTGGTGGGTCAAGGTTAACAGAGAAAACTGACCTGATGGGTATAACGCAGAAAAGACTGACCTGATGGGTATAGGGTAACAGAGAAAACTGACCTGATGGGTATAACACAGAAAAGACTGGCCTGGTGGGTATAGGGTAACACAGAGAAGAATGAACTGGTGGGTACAGAGTAACAGAAAAAATCTACCGGGTGGGCATAGGGTAATACAGAAAAAACTGACCTTGCAGGTGTGGCATAAGAGACAAAACTGGCCTCGTGGGTAAAGGGTAACTGAGATGACTGACTTATGGTTAAACTTAAAGGGTAACAGGGGAAACTGACCTGGTGGGTGTAGGGTACTTGTTGACAATGGCTCTGGCTTTTTCTGCTGACATCCCCCACAACTGAATCAGCTGCTTGGCAAACAGCTCCTTAACTGTCAGAGGCTGTAAACAGATAAAACAAGCCTTAGTAACAACTCTACAGCTACCAGTATTGTAATAATGAAGATGCGCTGGGCACATGTACTGCTATAGCCAGTTATAAATGCCACAGCTGCTTGGCAACGATGTATAAGTGTGCCTTCAGTGAAACAGAGTATTCTCTCAGACAGCCTCTTCCTTTAAATCAGCATTCAAAACTCACCTTTTTCCAACATGACACTGATTGGTGTGTGGTGTGTGTGTGTGTGTGTGTGTGTGTGTGTGTGTGTGTGTGTGTGTGTGTGTGTGTGTGTGTGTGTGTGTGTGTGTGTGTGTGTGTGCGTGCATGCATGCATGCGTGCATGCGTGTGTGTGTGTTTGTGATGAGCAGGTTATATCTGCTTGACTCAATACATCTCTGGCACTGCAAAATGTTAATAACTGTAAAGCACTATAGTATAAGCTCCATTGAGAAAGGATCTTTATAAATGTAAGTTATTATTATCACTAACCTTCAGCCAGTCATAGAAAATGATCCATCACAGATACCCACTGGCAACTTACAACAATACACAATCACGTCACAGGATTAATACCTATATCAACACAGTCAACAAACAACATACACACATGCAGGTGGCTATATTTTTCGCAAGCACACAAACAAATCAGAGAAGCATCCTCCCCCACACCCACACCCCTTTACCATTTAAATAAACGTGCACTGAAACCATATTCAAATCATGAAATATACGGAGAATGATGTTTCGGGGAAGTCTATTCCACACAGTTTGGGACAGACCATGCCGAGGGTATTTTTCAAGGAGGCTTGGTTGAGGTGATCAAACAGCATCAGCTTGGGGAAGTCTATTCCAGACAGTTGGGGACTGACCATGCCAAGGGTAAAGGACACAAAATAAAGACTAACCAACCTTATTTTTCAAGGAGGCTTGGTTGAAGTGATCAAACGGCATCAGCAGCTCCTCTGTGTCACAGATGTCAGACTTCAACCCAAGCTCCTTTATCGAGTCTTGGCTACAGGAACGAAGAGTCTTGTTCTGAAAATGTCCACACCACAACACTAACAGTGATTCAGCATCAAAGACAGCAGTGCAACTGCATGAAAGGGTTATGAAGTTATGATTTGTTTCACAACAAATTCAGGTGCATACTCTTCAGTAGCTCTTTGAAAAACATCCTCCTTCTCTTGCGGTGATGCTCAACACCTTAGGCTAATTAACTAAGGTAATTGTTACCTGATAGAAACTTTGCAGGTAGCGCGTCATCAGTGTCAGATAGGCAGCCGTCTCTCTGGGGTCACGTGTGTGCTTTACTGTGAAGCCATCAATGATCTGGAAAAAAACAAAAACAACAAAGGATGAAGATGAACAAAACATCAATAATCAAAATAACACACAGTAATATAGGATTTTCCCCATAGATTTTACCTGCCCCCAGGCAGAATTATCTGTAAGTGGGGGTGAAAAAATGGAACAGAAAAAAACTGGAAGGAAGTGACATTACACGTCATAAAAATGCACACAAAAACTGCACTTAATGTGGCAGTATTTAGAGACAACACTGCAAAATGTACACTTGTGATTGTGCAAACCAGTACACTCCACATGGCGGTACTTCAAAAGAATGGCAAAATGTAGCCATCAGTGCATAAGCCAATGGGCAAATAACAAAGAACCATGTAAAATGTGGCCATCAGTGTGTAAAGTAATGGGCAAATCACAAAGAATCATGTAAAATGTGGCCATCAGTGTGTAAAGCAATGGGAAAATCACAAAGAACAACCATGTAAAATGTGGCCATCAGTGTGTAAAGCAATGGGCAAATGACAAAGAACAACCATGTAAAATGTGGCCATCAGTGTGTAAAGCAATGGGCGAACCATAAACAACACCCATCGCCTACCTCAGTATTGGCAACAGCCTGCCTGATTCTGTCGGCAGAGATACTGAAGTGATCCATGGAGCCATAACTCTCTATCAAGATTATCTTCTCTTGCAGCCCACTGTGCTTGAGGCGAAACTGAAAAACAAGACATAATTATACATATAATGAGAAATAATTTCTGAATTCCCTGTAGTGATATCAACAGGAAGTGATCCTTCATCTGCAAGGTCACCCTTCCTTCAAAGTTTGATATCAGTCAATACTCTTCTTCAACTCAAACATTCTCCAACAGCTAGGTGAGACTTGGTGTATCCAACTTTGTTCCTGTATAATTAAGACAAAACAAAAGTGTGTGTGTGTGTGTGTGTGTGTGTGTGTGTGTGGGTGTGTGTATGTGCATGTGTCTGTGTGTGTGTGTGCATGTGTGTGTGTGTGTGTGTGTGTGTGTGTGTGTGTGTGTGTGTGTGTGTGTGTGTGTGTGTGTGTGTGTGTGTGTGTGTGTGTGCGTGCGATTGTGCATGTGCGTGTGTGTGTGTGGAGGATACAAGAGGACTAGGAAGAGAAATGAGAGAGGAGAGAGGAAAGAGGGATCAAATGACAGTGCTGTGATTCCATGCTGGGAGAGGCATCAGACATCCTGGGCCTTCCTTCGGGGGAATAAAAAAGTAAAAATAGGGAAAACAAAAAAAATATCCAAACATTTTGTTCACATTTTGTGCACTTTAACACTTTTTTGTTTGTTTTAGGGAAAACTTGCAGTGAACGTTGTTATAAATTTTCTACTTGTCTCCAATTGTCTTCATTTTCTTGCCCAATGCCTTGATCACTAGGCTTTAAAATAACTGTTGGTTTGTCCATTCGCTCCTTGAGAAAGGTAAACTGCTCAAAGCATGCAAGTAGTTTCGTTTGAATAGCATTAAAACCTCAAGCAAATAACAATAACAGCCAAACAAAACTGCCCAAAAGCAGTTTCACACTGCCTCATTAAAAAAGTATTTGTTGTAAAATTTTATCTTTTGAACAGCATTAAAAGCTGAAGAAAAAATAACAGCCGACAAAACTCACTTTCTGTTTATCTACTGAATAGCATTAAAACCTGAAGGAAAAACAACAGCCAAACACAACTTTCTGTTTATTTTTTAAATAGCATCAACACCTGAAGGAAAAACAACAACACCCAAACACAACTCACTTTCAGTTGTTGTTAATTGCGTTAAAACCTGCAGGAAAACCAACAGCCAAACACAACTCACCTTCTGTTTTTTCAATTGCATTAAAAGCTGAAGGAAAAACAACAGCAGCCCAACACAACTCACTCTCTGTTTATCTTCTGAGTAGCGTTAAAAACTGAAGGAAAAACAACAGCAGCCCAACACAACTCACTTTCTGTTCCTTCAGCCTGCCTCCTATCATGCTGCTGACGAAGTCGTCCATCCGTTTCCTCTCCACCACATAGTTCAGCACCAGCTCTCTCCTCGCTGGCTGAGCATTTCCCATCATGCCCAGCGGGGCTCCAGGCGCAGCTTTCTCTCGGGCCACCCACAGCAGGTCACCCACATTCAACAGGCGCAGGTCGCAGGTCACGCCATTCTTGATGAGGTCAGGAAGGAGAGATTTGCTGTTGGATTTACTGTGGGGAAATATTCAGGCACGTATTCTTCAGTGCTATCAGTATTAGCAGCATTATTGATTATAACACAGGATTTAAAAACAAGTAAAATCAGAACTAAAACTGCCATTCTCTTGTTGATTAAAAAAAGAACCGTTTTTTTCAGACACTGTCTCTCTCTCAAAGTCTCAAACAACCTGTACCCCTGCTGCTTTGCAGAAGCCAGGAAATAAATGTGCATTTAAATAAATAAATAAATGCACATTATTATTATTATTACGATTATTACTGGTATGAACCTCCCCACTATCCAAAGGGTAAGGCACTGCCCCACTAAATGGTTGAAAGAGTCCATCACACAACACATACACACACATACAACATACACTGACTATATACATACATATAAATTACAATAGACACATATATATACAATATAAACACATGCAGTATACATGCACATACAGTATACACACCCACACTACACACACATACAACATACACACACACATACATGATATACACACACAATATACACACACATACAATATACATACACATACAACATATACACACATATTACACACACACAACATACACACACAATATACAGTGAACACACATACAAAGCTCCAGCTTTGATGCAGCAAAGGCGTTTGTGCCTGACTACCTCATCCCACTTGGTGTGATTCAGATTCGTGTTCTGTCCATTAAAAAATGGTAAAACAGCAACAGCTAAACACAATAAGGGCAATACAAAAAACTGTTCTGAAGAAGTTCCAAGAACAAGCAAAACTGAAAAAGACAAACTGGTCTTTATAAAGTTTACTGCACAATCTACTGTGCAAGGCTATACAATCAAGGCAAAGGACAATGAAAGAAAAACTACGATGATAAAACTAAAATGATATACGTGCAACGAACAAGCACACAACACACAAAACGCGAGAGACCCACCTGCCATAGAACTCTCTGTTGTCGACGCACAGCACCACCTCAAAGGAGCCAGGATGAAGGACAAAGTGAGCCACATCCTCCGACGCCGACCTCAAGCTGTCCGTGGAACTCTGGGAACTGGGCAGGGAGGTCACTCTTGGCATCGCAGAGCTGCAGGAACCTTGAGAGCTGGTGGCTGGACCAACTGTTGGCACTGTTGCAGAGTTGCCAGCGGAGGTTCCCAGCCTGGTTTTGGCTGCAGGTTTTGGTATGGACTCCTGTCTTTGCAGCTTGGTTTCTGCTGCACATGAGGTGTGTGAGGAAGGAGGTATTTTGTGGGAGGTGGTGGGGACAGAGGAGGCAGCAGGTCTGGAGGGCAGGGGGTCTGGCTCTGAGTCACTGTCACTGTCAGAGATACTGTGGGTAGGTCTGCTGCCTGGGTCGGCATCTGTCACGGCGGATCTGAAAAAATATAAAATATTATAATATATAGTTATAGAAGTGCTACATAATATACACATGTATTATATATTATATACAGTATATGATCTACATGTTTAGAATAACACACACACACACACACACACACACACACACACACACACAAACCTAAGCATACATACAACCCGATAATATAACCACCATAAACATCAACAACAAAACATTCTAAGGGGAGAATATCTTTGACAAGCATGGCATTTTTTATTTTTTTTATTTAAAAAAACAAACACATTCTGATTGATTGATGATCGCTTATATAGCACTATTCTCCGCTCTCTTGAGCAGACTCACTGCGCTTGATTGAGACATTAACTCTTGTCATCCCCCCCATCCAATCCACTCCCCCATCCCCATCCTCTAATCACAGCAAACATGTCCCTGAAATATTTCCAGAAAAATCACAACAATGCTTCTCAACTCACTGCGACTTAATGGGTCCTGATTCAGGACAAGTAACTGGTGGCCACGCCTCTTCATAGCAGTCGATGTCGGACAGGTAAGCGAACACGTAGTCATCACCTAGAGGTCTGTTTGCATTGAAAAATAAAACAGAATTTCATTACGGTCTCAAGTGGCAAGTGAATGCAACAAGTACTGCATTTCTTCTTCCATATAGTGTCCAGCTTCCACATTTTGAAACCTCTGACACTCTTAGTGCATGCTGGGGTATTTTAGTGCTTCTGTTATCCACCAAACTCTGACATGGGCTACAGGACCTTTAATGTGCATGTGTGATCTTTTTGCATGCGCTTACACATGAGGGGTGCCTGGTTTATATCTACATGTTTAGAATAACACACACACACACACACACCTGGTTTATAGTCTCACCGAAAGGACTTGTGTAGAGCCTGCGCAGAATTTGACTCCGGATAAAACTTGTTGCAGGTGCAAAGCCTAGCACATAATGGTCACCATTCGGTGTGTACTGACTGCCTGACCAAAAGTGTTACCTGGTCATGTGAAGTGTACTGACTGCCAGACTGAAAGTGTTACCTGGTCATGTCCAATGTATACTGACTGCCAGACTGAAAGTGTTACCTGGTCATGTCCAGTGTACTGAGTACTGACCACCAGGCAGAAAGTGTTACCTGGTCATGTCCAGTGTACTGAGTGCCAGACTGAAAGTGTTACCTGGTCATGTCCAGTGTACTGACTGCCAGACTGAAAGTGTTACCTGGTCATGTCCAGTGTCCTGACTGCCAGACTGAAAGTGTTACCTGGTCATGTCCAGTGTCCTGACTGCCAGACTGAAAGTGTTACCTGGACATGTCCAGTGTCCTGACTGCCAGACTGAAAGTGTTACCTGGACATGTCCAGTGTCCTGACTGCCAGACTGAAAGTGTTACCTGGTCATGTCCAGTGTGTCCTGACTGCCAGACTGAAAGTGTTACCTGGTCATGTCCAGTGTGTACTGACTGCCAGACTGAAAGTGTTACCTGGTCATGTCCAGTGTGTACTGACTGCCAGACTGAAAGTGTTACCTGGTCATGTCCAGTGTGTACTGACTGCCAGACTGAAAGTGTTACCTGGTCATGTCCAGTGTGTACTGACTGCCAGACTGAAAGTGTTACCTGGTCATGTCCAGTGTGTACTGACTGCCAGACTGAAAGTGTTACCTGGTCATGTCCAGTGTGTACTGACTGCCAGACTGAAAGTGTTACCTGGTCATGTCCAGTGTGTACTGACTGCCAGACTGAAAGTGTTACCTGGTCATGTCCAGTGTACTGAGTACTGAGTGCCAGACTGAAAGTGTTACCTGGTCATGTCCAGTGTACTGAGTGCCAGACAGAAAGTGTTACCTGGTCATGTCCAGTGTACTGAGTGCCAGACAGAAAGTGTTACCTGGTCATGTCCAGTGCGTACTGACTGCCAGACTGCAGGAGGTGCTGGTAGTTGATCTTCACCAGGAAACCCACACCCAGCTCCTCTGTAAACAAACACCTCCCAGATACACATCAACGGCAGAACCACTGCCACTGGTGCACACTATGTCACCAGCTGCATATTTAAACATGTACATTATGTGAAACACTCTAACAGTGAGTGAGAGTAGTCTGACACATTCAGTTTTCAAGTGTCTGTAAGCAACCGACTGATTTTATTTTCATACAATGTTTTTGTCTTGGGTTTTAGTGCCGGTACCCTTATGCAACTTTTTGTTTGTTTACCTTCTTCAGTAGGCAGCCTATTGTCAACCGGCTCAGAGCTGGCAAAAGGAACTGGTTCAAAACTATCATCATGGCTATGTGGGAGTAAAAAAGAAAACAAAAAATCAGTTTTCTGTATTGTTTTTCGCAACATGATGCTGAAATACGAAATGTGGTCAGTCCCACATACAAATGAATGATGGGAAACTAGTAATGTGGCCGGAAACTGACATAGGCAGTAAACTACCACTGGCCTGGCGGCTGTCAAAGTTGATTGGTTTTCAAAACTGACTTTGCACTTCGATGTCAGAGAAACAGACTGAATGAGACACACAGAGACTGCTTGAAGCCTTCAGTTAAAATGCATTCTGTCCTACAGATCTGGACTTTTTAGTGTATAGTATCACATGGGGTTTGAGCAACTGCATGAGAGGGGTTTGTATTCTGTGTGAAAAATATAAGTATTTCTGCATATTTGTGACACCTGTGATACACAAGTATTCATCTATGGCAAACATTCAGAACTTTACTCGTGATTTTGCCTTTTCAGCAGCAAGCATTAAGAACTTTACTTTTGATTTTGTCTTTCAACATCAAGCTTGTCTCACACACTTAGCAGTATCTCACCATCTAGTGATACACAGGCCTGGTCCTTCCTGGTCACCAGCCGGTCACTGTCAGCGACATACCAGTACTGCAACTTCCTGTCCCCTCCACTGCACAAGCAACATACTTTGGTCAATGCGGGCACATTTATGGGTCAACACAATCATACTCATAGTCCTCACCACGACTGGTGTTGCCTTTATTTTGCTTCATAAGTTTTCAGATATTATTCTGAGCATTCATCTCCAAGATTTATTTTTGCCTTTCACCAATATAACATGCGAATGCTGATTCCAAAGGACCAGCCACCCCACCCTGTTCAATACAAATCATCTTGTAAGTCTTTATCCATTTATCATCAAATCAGTACCCTTTCAGTTCCAGTTTCATTACCTATAAAAGTATAATCATGACAATAATGTCACACACCTTTAAGATGCCCTTGCTACACCCATTTACTTCAGTGCTAATCTTGGGCTTAGCAAGACACAGCCATACGATTAGACTCCCAGCAACCTGCGGCTATAGGCAGTGGACCATTCTTGGCACAGACTGGCTTCAACAGTCCTCTTAGGACAACACAGACTGGCCTTATAAGTCCTCTTAGGACAACACAGACTGGCCTTATAAGTCCTCTTAGGACAACACAGACTGGCCTTATAAGTCCTCTTAGGACAGCACAGACTGGCCTTATAAGTCCTCTTAGGACAACACACACTTGCCTTATAAGTCCTCTCAGAACAACACAGACTGGCCTTATAAGTCCTCTTAGGACAACACACACTGGCGTTATAAGTCATCTTAGGACAACACACACTGGCCTTATAAGTCCTCTTAGGACAACACACACTGGCCTATAAGTCCTCTTAGGACAACACAGACTGGCCTTATAAGTCCTCTTAGGACAACACAGACTGGCCTTATAAGTCCTCTTAGGACAACACAGACTGGCCTTATAAGTCCTCTTAGGACAACACACACTGGCTTTATAAGTACCCTTATGACCAGCCACAACAGAACTCATCATCCCTGACTGCCATAATTGTCTCCAAAGGATATGAGAAACAAATCCATGAGACTGCCGACTACAAAACAAAAAAGACAAAACGACACTTCTCTACAATCACTACAGTGAAAATAATGGCATGTGAATGAGGATAACACTAAGAAGTACAGGTGGTAAACTCTGGTACTGAAGCAATACTGTTAAAACTAATTACACTCTCATGTAGGTGAGCTGAAGGCCTACCTGTTTTGAGAAACTGCTGCCGAGACTGAGGCAGGTGTGAATGGGGCAGGCTTCAGTCTTTGTGCTAATGATGGCAGCGGCAATGGCGGCAAGTCAGCATCATCGTCACTCATGTCCCAGTCCTCCACCAGCAAGTGGGCCTCCTTTGCTGAAGCCTCTTTCTCCTCCTCCTCCTCCTCCTCAGTGTCTACACTTTTTGTGGGAAGAAGCTTGCTGTCTCCAGGAACCTCCATTTCCAAGTCATCCAGTGCAATGCAGACATGATTTGCTGAAGTCTCCTTCCTCTCTTTCCCGATGTCTGCACTAGTTCTGGTGTGAAGCTTGCAGTCTCCAACAACACCCTTGTCCAAGTCATCCAGCAAGAAGCAGGCATCATTTGCTGAAGTCTCCTTCTTCTCTTTCCAAATGTCTGCATTAGTTCTGGTGTGAAGCTCATGGTCTCCAACAACACCCTTGTCCAAGTCATCTAGTAAAAGGCATGCATCCTTTGCTGAAGTCCCTTTTTTCTCTTTCTCAAAGTCTGTGGTTGATGCAATGAAAATTCTGCCTTCTCTGGCGGCATTACTATATGAAGGATGGTCTTTGCAGGTACCACTGTTGTTCAAGGGACCTCTGGAAGTTTTCTTTTCTTGCTCTCTACCCTTCTGTGAATCCCTCTTCACTTGTTTGGCAGGTCTGGGGGATGCAGAAATGTCACCATCTGCAATTTTTAAAAAAAGACTTTGTCACCACCTTTAATCAGACAACCAACATTTTATGTCCAATGGCTTCACAGCCAACAACTTTTAGTTTTACCAGCTAATCTAAAGGGGAAAAAATGGACAACCCACGGAAGCAGATATTAGATGGCAAAAATAAAAGAGCTGGCAACAGGGTGAGCACTCACGGACACTGTGGATTTTCATGTTCCCCATGGAAAAGTGACTTCAAACTTCAGAGGAGGGCACAAGTATGCAAACATATTCTGCAACTTTTACCTTTCATGGTTACCAATTTTCTCTGTATGTGAGTTTGTGTAGACCAGAGAACAGTGCTGTATAAAAGTCATCTGTTAAAACACAAGGGAGATAATTACCATTCAAAAAAAACATCACACACACACAACACAGACCCAAGTCACCTACAGCAACTGTCACCTGGCATGCATGTAAATACAAGGTGCATAAACTCCACAAGAGGTACATCCTTTATTATAATTATCATTATTAACTACGAGTCATCAAGCCTGTGTCTAACCTGTTCCTATCTCAGCCAGAGGGCTCTGGTGGCTTCTCCTCATTCCTGCAGCCATCCCTCCATCCCCGCCCCCTTCTCCTCCATCTCCCCCTCTCCTGCCGCAGGGATCCCCAGCGACTGGCCTCCGCTCTGCCTCCTCCAGACGATGGGCCAGCTCGTAGCCCTGGTCCGTCAGGCGATACCTCAAGTCACAGCAACAGGGCATGCTTTCAAGACCTACAGAAAAACTTCAGTCTTTCTTTACAAAAATGTGCTTAAGTTATGCTTCATTTTACTATTTTTAGTGTTTATGTATGAATGAGATATATATATATGTCTGAAAATCTTAAAGGCAAAATGGAGGTTCAGCAAGAAAAGTGAGCACAAAATTCAAAGACCTGGCTTTCTTTCTTTTGTAATTCTACCCATAACTGTGAGGTAAAAATACTGGTTGCAGTAAAAACACTGGTTCAGTGGTTGCATTAACTGGTACAACACCAGGACTTGTCCTTGCAAGCATGGTCTCTCAGAGTGTGAACTGGAATAGGGTTAAATTTCCCCCATGTTTTAGCTTGTGGTCACAAACATGGCAGCCACTTTTTTTAACTTTTTGCACAGACATTTATGACATTCTCAGGGGATTTGCTGCTGATAATGGTGTATGACATGCAGCTTTGTTTTATTTAATGTGCTGATTCTGTTGTGATCAGTACTATATAATCTGAATGCATGCCAGCCTTCTCCTGTAAAACTAAATGTGACCTGATAGCCTATATAATCTGAACGCATGCCAGCCTTCTCCTGTGAAACAAAATGTGACCTGATAGCCTATATAATCTGAACGCATGCCAGCCTTCTCCTGTAAAACTAAATGTGATCTGATAGCCTACATAATCTGAATGCATGCCAGCCTTCTCCTGTAAAACTAAATGTGACCTGATAGCACCAACAAGCAAATGGCGAGGCCTCACTTTGCGGGACTGCTCTCTTTGGTCAGAAAGCCCTTCTTGATGAGGATGGACACTGACGACCACGCTGTGTAGCGGCTCCCAGGATCTGCCTGTTGATGCAGCAAAAGTTGTGGACACACAGGTTACACTGCTGTTGTTATTTTATTTGAATATTAACAACAACACAAGCAGTAGCTAGAGAAATGATTGGCTTTCATTGCTCAGTCAACCATGTAAGTCACTCAAAGTAAAACAAGCAGTAGCACTAGCAAATGGAACAGTTGTAATACTCCTTCCAGCCAATCACCTGTGTGCATGCGTGCGTGCATGAGTGTGCGCGTGTGTGTGTGTGGGGGGGGGGTGTGGGGGGGTGGGGTGGTGCATGCATTCATGCATGTGTGTAAATAGGTGTGTATGGTGTGAATGTTAAATGCCATCATTTTAACTAAAGCCAAGATGTAGTCAGCATCACCACCACCTACCACCGTGAAAGACTTGTCAGCCAAAGGCTGGGCTGCTCGGGATAACTCCTCCTTTGTCATAAAGCCTTGGAAGTCAGGGTCCTGTAAAACATGGCCAGTTTACAAATTACAAAAGCCAGAAATGAAAAACAAGGATGAAAATCACTTTTCCTCATCCCTCTTACTCTTACTCTTAGAGTCTTACAGTCTCAGCCAAGTTACAAATCCAGATATATATGGAAAAGAGGAGAGTCAAACCCACATACCGAGAATTTCAAGCTGAATACAAACAAGAATAACGGTGTGTGGCTGATGGGTCAGGGCTATTTTAATTTTTATCACCTCCTCCTTGCTTCAAAAAACACGCACTTTTTACAGTCAAGCAAAGCAGTAGTAACTAAGTTAATACAAAAATCAAAACAGAGAGGGTTCCCAATAGCAAACACTCCTCCTGAAGGAATTAGCTAAAGTGAGGCAAGGCTACAAATCCGCATCCTGACATCGCTCTCATCAGTCACCCACTGGAAAGGGACCAACCTGGGCCTGTCTGAAGAGGGTCAGCAGTATAGCGTAAGGGCCGGACCGGTGGGCAGGAACATACTCTCTGGGCCGCCGCACCCCTGCCCCTCCCCCAGTCTGCAACACCAGCGTTGAAAGGTCATCAACTCTTTCTAGTCATGCATGTCCGCAGGGGTTCAGCAGAACAGCTTGAATACTTATACAGTTATAGTATTATTAGACAGACCTGTCCAGTGACATGGATGAACACACTCACCAGACCTGTCCAGAGGCATGAACACACTAGCCAGACCTGTCCAGAGACATGAACGAACAGACATGAATGAGCACACTATCCAGACCTGTCCAGAGACATGAATGAACACACTAGCCAGACCTGTCCAGAGACATGAATGAACAGACATGAATGAACACACTAGCCAGACCTGTCCAGAGACATGAATGAACACACTTGCCTAGGCTCTTCCACCACAGCTCCCCTACCACTACCAGTTTGGAAGAAAAGTCAGATACTTTCCAGGTACACACGTGTGAAGAATGCCGGCAGAATACCATGATTACTAACCAGACCTCTAGGTAAGAACACACTCTCAGCCCCCCTCCTCTCCCCGCCCCCCCACCCCCCAACACCTTACCTTACCTATCCTCTCTCCAAGCTCCCTAGTGCATCAGTAGCGTGTTGAAAAGTCAGACATTTTCTTAGTTTCACATCTGAAGAATGCCAACGACACAGCATGGCTAAATTACTTCAACGACCTGAAAGGTAATGAACACAGTCTTAGACTGTTACATCCCTGCTCTCCCAACTGCCCTGAGCACCAGTGGTAAAAAATATTAAACATTTTCAGCCCCCATTCTCCATACGTCAGACCAGTGCCAGGAAAGAATCACCCACGAGATGCTCAGCACTAACTACTAAACTAGACCTGTACAGCTGCAGGCAGGAACATGTATATACTCTCAGCTGTCAGTGTCACCTCTCTCTTCCCCAGCCTGCCTAGAAGAATGGCTGTGAAAATGTGTGTACACTTACTAACCAACACACATCTGAAAAGGGCTCACCAGTACTAGTGGTGGTGCATCGTGATAATCAGAAAAGGAAATATATTAATTAATGTAATTGAGATGAGAGTACAAACCAGAAAGAAGAAATACATCAATATTATATATGTAATCAGACTGAAAAGAATCAACTCAGCACAATGTTTCATTCTTCACCTGCAGAATTTCATTTCCCTTTCTAGTTTATGTTCACTATGAGTATGACCTACTGCTTGTGTAAGTTCTAAATGAATGCCTTTACAAGTCACATATAATGATATCTCTATAGTTTAATTATTAATACATTTCTTAGTTACCTGCTGGGGAGGAGCTACTTGTCCTGCTTCATCCCCATCAGAATCGCTGAAGCGCTGCACCTCAGTGATGGTGACTGCTGCAGCTGCTGGACCAACAGCCCTGACATCCTCCTCCTTTGATTTTTTAACTGGTGAATGCCTCAACTTTGTGACACAGGGCCTGCCTACACTTAGATCTGGCAACGTGGGCAGGGCAGGTAAATCATCATCAGACACATCCCAGTTGTCAACCATCACCGGGGAAGTTTGTCCCATGATCAACACCTCCTCATCACATTGTTCATTAATGCTGACAATGTTCATCAATGCCGTCCGTTTCAAACTGTCTGAAGCAGTACCTGCAGCGGTCTTCACAGCCATGCTGCCAGTGCCAGGAACTCCTAAGCGCACCCCGTTAGGAAGAGAAGCATGGGTCATCTGATGGACAACTTCATCATCAGAGTTGTCGCTGATTTCATGCACTTCGGCAGGAAATTTGGGATGGGACTGAGCGGCACAGGATGATAATGATCCTGACAAAGCATCCGTGTCACTGGCACTGCATCCCAAGGAAGCTTGATTTTCTGGAACATATTTATCACACACAAAAACATTAAACAACTGGTCTACAGCAGCACTTCCTTTGACCCACCTCACACTCTGTGGCAATATCCACTTTTAGCCCCGTCAGTTCAGTGTCCTCAAATGGTTTGAGGATGCGTGTGTTTGTGTGTATACACTGCCATAGTACGGAATAAACTGATATATGTGAAAATGACATCATAGTACATACTTTAAGTTCATTCCATCCACACACACACACACACACACACACACATCACACCATTTGAGGACAGCAAACCGATGGGGCTGAAAGTGGACATTGCCCATTCTGTCGCCAACCCACCTTAAAAAAGCAGATGCTGTGATTCTCACCATCTCCAGTGTTCACTTAATTATATTATAATATAATTTTACTCTAATACTGAGTTAGAAATGCTAGAATACTGCCCAAACTAGATTCTAACCATCTCTAGCATTACTGTTAGCTTAATTATTGATCTAATTTTACTCTAATACTGAGTTTGGGATGCTAAAATACTTCCAAAACTACTCACTGTGGTTAGGAATGCTAAAAATATTATTTTTAAAGTAACAATACTGCTGTGGAAACCGTTCACTACAGAATACTCAGAAACCATGCCCCCCACCCCCCTTCCCCCTCCAGCCATGCAGTTACAAAAGGTAAAACTAATATTAGTAATAATCTCAGCCAAGTTCAAAGATTTCTGAAAAGCACTTCAGAATCTAAATATTTCAAGATTCAAAAATTCTGAGCATGCTTATTGCTTAGCTGACAAATTTACCTGTGGCTTAAAAGTCAAATTCAAACGCTGATGATAGTAACTGAGGAATACTGCTGAAGATGCCACATGAGGAGCTATATTATCAGGTTTACTGGGTGGATGGTGTAACTGAGGAATACTGCTGAAGGTGCCCCATGAGGAGCTATATTATCAGGTTTACTGGGTGGATGGTGTAACTGAGGAATACTGCTGAAGGTGCCCCATGAGGAGTTATATTATCAGGTTTACTGGGTGGATGGTGTAACTGTTCTAGCAACAACAGCTGTGACTACCTTGCTCCTGTTTATATTTGAGCAGCCGGTCATCCAGCATTTTGCAGATCTTGTCACCTGTGCAATGAAACAAGAAGAAAAGTCAGTTGCATGTCAGCCTGCTATTATCCCAGCTTCAAGTTCAGTGTTCACCTGTCAGTGCTGCTTACTGTGTCTGACTGAAACCAAGAAAAGAGAAGGGGGGGAGAAAGAGTGAGAGAGAAAAAAAAGCTAGGCAGACAGGCATACATAACACAGACCAGACATACACTCATCAATACAAAGACAGAAAGAGTAAGAAAAAGAGTGAGACAGAAAGACATACAAAGACAGACACACACTGATAGTGATACAGACACTGAAAGAGTGAGAAAAGGAAAGAGAGTGTGACAGAGACAAAGACATACAGAGAAAGAGATAGACACAGACTTCAAAGTGTAAACTGCTGTTGTAGCATTCCACAGCTGAATGGAAATAAATATCCCAAAGACAGCACCTGGCTGCCCATGTGGTGGGGTAACACAAAATGGCCACACACAACTGCACAGACTGGGTGACCCTAGTGGTCAGAAGGGAACTACATTATTTACAGTTTGTCCCTAATATGTCAGCCTGACATCCAAGGACATTAACTTGATTAAGCCCCACATCATCATCACCAGATAGGGAATGCTATGAATCTATACATGGCACTGACTCTGACTTGCTACTGATCATTATCAGTTCAACATACATCAGAACTCGATAGTCAGACATAGTGTGTGATTGCAGTACAGTTACTTGGTGTGTTTTTGTGGGGGGTTTTCTGGTGTTTTGTTTTTTGTTTTCAGTATTTCATTGTCCCTTGTGAAAAATTGGGGTAACCTTACCTGGGTAAGGCACAGCAGCTGCAAGAGCAGCACTGCCCATTCCCATCAGTGCGTGCAGTATTTTTGTGTGTCCGAACAATGGTACAGCTGCCGGTGCTGTGGATTTTTAACGTGCCCAGATGATGCATCTGTTGTAACTGCACATGGCGACTGTACAGACACCGTAAGAGTCTGCATTTAAAGTTGACTAAGGGAGAAAATCCCAAGGTTCTTGCACAGGGAAATCAAACCCACATCAGTTACATTATTGCACCTGGCTTTTCATTATTTCAGTCAGACAGTCTACCAACTGAGTCATCCCGCTCCTAAAGTCAAAACGAACAACCAGAATCACCATAACTATTAACTGTCCTTAACTCAAATTCTGTTACTTATAATTTATATTGCCCCCCTGCCCCAATCCCTTCTGCTTCACCGTTCACCCTCAGATTTTTACTTTTAGTCTTTTGGGTACATCTGTGCATGTCAGGAATTGCAGTATGCCAGTTGGTGTCTACAGGTAGAACTTTCTGTAAGTTGCAGCTTGAGTTTCTGTTTGTTTGCTAATCTTGGGGGAGGTACTAAAATTGAAAGAGTGACTATCAGTATCACACTCACCAAAGTGTTGAAGTATCTTGCATTCCTTCCCAGTTGCCAGTGGAAGTGGATATTTGTGCAGTGACCTTAATGCCTATCAAAACAAAACGAAAAAAGAAAAGAAAACATAAATGGATTCAGTCAAACTCAGAAGCTGGTACAGTGGTAGCTGTAGTGATCATCAAGAAAAGTACAACATAACTTTTGTGATAATCTTGATGAAACAGTGCCAGTCACAATGTCACAAGAACAAACACTAATTATATAATTATGAACAACATACTTTGTTTCTAATTCTAGTTTGACTCATAGACATTCATAGTCATACTCATGCTAACTCCTATACTTTAATTTTATGAAAAGAGTATAGCAAAAATCACATTTGCATTTTTCGGGGGCAACATTTAAAAAAAGTGTTTTAAAAGGGAGGGGCAGAGAGACAAAGAGACACACATACAGATCTATACAGAGAGACAGAGAGACAGAGAGAGAGAGAGACACACACACACACACACACACACACACACAGAATCAGAGAAAGACACTCAGACAGAGAAAGTGTTTCTCTTCTGTGGGTTGCAATGGTGGATCTACAGTTTTCCTGAACTAGTTACCTAACTAGGAGTACAAGACAATGGTGGATCTACAAAGTTTCCTGAACTTGTAAGTTGTAGTAATTCAAGACAATCTTTACTGCCAACAGATACTAGTACTAGTCCAGAAGTAGTAGTATAAGACGATCTTTCTTGATGATAGGTACAACTAACAAAATGTGTTGACTGTATAAAATGTGCATTCTACTTCTAGATGACTAAACTGCACACACACACACACACACACACACACACACACACACACACAACACACACACCACACACACAGAAACTACAAAGGAAAGAAGTCATAATCTCATAGTCATATATATAAGGCAGTTTGCAACTTCAGGCATCTAAATTTCATTAAAATAAACCAAATTAATGGTGTTCAAAATACTTCAGTATGAACTATTATACTGAACTCCCTCACCTTAGAGTAAATAAACTCGCTTTTCCAGCCTTTTTCCTTTGCTTCATCTCTCCACTCAGCCAACCACTTTGAAAAAAGAGGGTTTGGGTCTGGCTGTTTCTTCCTCTTGCGCTTTCCCAAAAGGGAAGTGGGTGGCAGTGGCACACAACTGGACATACTTTGTTGAAGTGTGGGATTCACATCTGCATCACCTTCATGCGTCAGCTATACTCGTACAGTCGTAGTAAACTAAGTGATGCAAACACACATACTGTATGTTTGCATCTCATTATCTGCAACCAAAAATCAAAAGGAGTTAAAAAATTGTCAGGGTTGTGCTGGCCACTGCAGATTGTGCTGACATTATATTTTCACCAGAAGTCAGAACAGTATAAGTATTATAAGTTATAACCACAGAAGCTAGGCTTATGGCATGCATCACAACATGATGAGACTGCTACTTCTAGGAGTAGGACCGTCCAACAGATCTGAGCTTCACAACTCTAAGTAGTACTTAGTAGTGGTGCTATGCACCTCCTTCACCACACACACACACACACACACACAGAGCTACAATACACTAACAAAGTCACGAGGGGGGGGAGGGGGGAGGGGAGGGGGGGAGGGGGGTGCGGGGGGGTAATAGCCAAGGAGACGGTCGTAAATTCACTTTGGCTTCGGTCACAAGAATCACCCAAAGCATATTAATATTTATTATTCATTCAAGCGAATAAAGCCAAAACTTGCAACAAAAAGTGAGTTTGTCATATTCAGAGTCTAATTTTGAAACAATAAGTGTGCCTTTGTATTTATTACACAGATATGTCTGAATAAAATGTGAATGCAGTTCGTACAAGTTCACTAAATCCGTTTCACACAATTTGTGTTACCCGCCATTTCAAGATGATCCATGGAAAGCGATCGGTATCGGCATCAGAGCAATGAACAAAACAAGGCGCTTAATAAGTCACATATGTACACGTTTAGAAATATGAATCATTGTCCGTGTATTTACTTGCTGCTTTTTATTATTAAAAAAAAAAGTTGCTGGACAACTAGCACTGTATTTTTGCCGTAAATGTGTTCCGCCAAACCGGAAGTTATTACTTTGTACGTAAGCTAGCTCGAGTTACGGGCCCTGTGTTCCCCCACCCCTTCTCTCCAGTTGGACACTGGCTGCCCCCGACGACTAGTGGGTGCGCTTGATTCTGCGTAACTCCACGCCGTGATCCTGTGTAATTTCATATAATTCCACATGACGCAACGTGATTTTGAATAATTCCATGTGGATTTCATATTAAACACTTACCAAAAGCAAATGATTCTAAACTGTGAGATAAAGCTGGCAGTCAAAAGAGTGCTGTCTTTTGTACAATGATAGTGCAGCTGACTGGCTATAATCATGGTCTGTCTTTCAAATCTGGGTGACAGTTCAATTATTAACTGATTCATTAAAGGTTGTTTGTCTGTTTTAAATCAAATTTTATTGAAATGTTCGCAGAAAGCATGAAAATATTGTTAAATGCTGGCTTCCTTTTTAAAGGATATACCAGTACCGGCTGAAATTCCGACAGTTATTTTTTAGTCTTTACTTGCGGAGTGATTTTTTGTTTTGTTTCCTTGTCATCTGATAATATATTTTTCCAGGCACTGTAGTGTAAGTATGTCCTGTAAAATGTTTGAATATCTATTATGAAATCATTTCAGTGACGGTAAAAACTCCTTAAACGATGTTGACTGACTCAGTAATATATCTTCCGGCAGAGAAGCCGCGACAAATGATTTGGCTTCAGTGACGCCTACACTGCGGCGACCGCATGGCGTCCCTCTACACCTTCACAGAGCAAAAAATGAAGTCACACATACAGGCAAACTCCAAGCACTGGTTTACGACATCTTTCCTTCAACCACTGCCGTATTTAGTTGCGCCATAGGGTCCAGAAAACTGTCAGCTAACGAGCAGTTTTTTGTTGGTGCTCAAACAGTAGTTTGTTACAAACAACTCTGATAAAAACAAGGCGTGTCATTTATAGCCGCCAACAAACTTTACACCAGCACTAATAAAACCACAATCGTTTGAATCGAGACAGAACTCTTCTTTTTTCTTTTTCTTTTTTACTCGGGGTGGATGCGTCAGTCTCAGTCATGTTTACGTGCGTGCTTTGGCACTAGGTTGCTTCTGCAGTCATATTAGTACCCGAACCTTTCGGAGGGCGCTAACCGCGTCGCTGGACAGCTGCGAGGAGATAAAGAGTGCCCCTTCTGTGGCGTAGTAAGTATAAATCTGGCAGAGTTTGGAGGAAGGTGCCGGAAAGCGATGCTCGGAGTGTGACATCCAGGCTGATGGAGACTACAAACGCATAGTTTGCAGACCTGGGCACAGGCAGCTACGACATGAAGCTGAAAGTCTACAACTGTGGGTGACCGAAACCGTTACTTGGTGGTCAGTCTGGTTTCTCAGCGTGGACGTTAAGCGCCATGTTTCCTTCACTTGCGTCAAGTTGCTGCTTGTCAGAATTAGTGTGGCTTCACTGAGCCAGTGTCTGGCGCCTGTGCGCTGTCACATATTGTGAACCAATGTCTGGCGCCTATGTGCTGTGCTGTGAACAATGTCTGGTACCTGTGTGCTGTGTGAGCTATGTGTCTGGTGTCTGTGTGATGTGTTGTGAACCAATGTCTGGCGCTTCTGATCACTTGTGAACCAATGTCTGGTGCCTGTGTTGTGTTGTGAACCAGTGTCTGGCGCCTGCGTGATGAGTAGTGAACCAATGTCTGGTGCCTATTTGATGAGAGGTGAACCAGTGTCTGGTGCCTGTGTGATGTGTTGTGAACCATCGTCTGGTGCCTGTGTGCTGTTTTGTGAACCTGTCGTGAAAATGATGGGTCTCTCGGTTTAACCCTGTGTATCCCAGAGCAACAAATGCGGTGCATCGCGGCAAGAGACGGCTGCAACGAAAACTGGGGTGTTTCAGAAAAAAAATTGATAGCTTGCTTCTTCTTCTTTTTCTTGTCTTTTCAAAATATTTTTTAGACAGTTTGCCAGATTGTTTAAGGCAATTGTGTATTTAGGGTCATAGGTCAGCAAAATGTTGAATAGTCCATGTTCAGATTCTCTTTCTTTGTTACAGTGAAGAACAAGTGTACCACCATAAATATGACTCGTCAAAGGGTACAGTGGTAATTGTGACCCCTTGACATTCGGACATGTTGATTTTGTTCCTTTTCACAGACACCAGTGAACGATCAACTGTGCTCAAGTCACAGAGAGAGAGAGAGCGTATGCATTACAGATATATATATTTGGACGGCATATTCAAATGGACACACACAACACACAACACACACAACACACAACACACAACACACACACACACACACACACACACACACACACACACACACACACACACTCTTGCGTGCACATGGGAATTTCAAGTCAACGAAGCTGAAGAAAATATTTGTGGGGAAACCACTGCCAGTAACTTAAGCCAACAGAAAAACCAGGAAAGCTCAATAGCTCAAAAATGAACATTTATCAAGTAAGCAAAGGTATTGTCAAAAGTGGTATGTACTTGAGAAATACATGAAACAGAAGATTACTAATCTTCTGTTTCGTGTATTTCTCAAGTACCTACCACTTTTTAGTATTACGATTAGTACTATTATGATTGGTATGACTATGTGCACACATACTCACTTCCACAAGACTATGACTATTTGCTCCAGGAAGCTGACAGCAAATGACTGTCGCTCAGTGTTGATGTTTCAGTCACCACAATGCTTATATCCGGTTCTTAGCACTCAACTGTCCATGGAGTGCAATGCTTATATCCGGTTCTTAGTACTCAATTGTCCATGGAGTGCAATGCTTATATCCGGTTCTTAGTACTCAATTGTCCATGGAGTGCAATGCTTATATCCGGTTCTTTGTACTCGATTGTCCACGGAGTGCAATGCTTTTATCCGGTTCTTTGTACTTGATTGTCCATGAAGTGAAATGCTTATAGCCGATTCTTCCTACTTGATTGTCCATGGAGTGAAATGCTTATAGCCGGTTCTTCGTACTTGATTGTCCATGGAGTGCAATGCTTTTATCCGGTTTTTTGTACTTGATTTTCCTTGGAGTGAAACGCTTATAGCCGGTTCTTTGTACTTGATTGTACATGGAGTGCCGAATGCTTATATCCGGTTCTTTGTATTCAATTGTCCATGGAATTAAATGCTTATATCCGGTTCTTTGTACTTGATTGTCCATGGAGTGAAATGCTTATATCCGGTTCTTTATACTCAATTGGCCATGGAGTGCAATACCAAATGCATGTATACTACTGCTTACATCTTTCTTCCCTTCTCTTTTGTCCTTTTTTATATATATTTTAATAGTTTTTTTTTGTTTTTTTGTTTTTTTTTTCACGATGAATTAGTTTGTACCTGTTTATTGGGGGGGGGGGGGGGGGGTTAAAATATTGTCACAGTATACCCAAACTGCAATCAGTCTGGCAATGTTGAATATGTTTTTCTCTTAATATGTTTTTAAAAACAAACTAAACAACCACAGACACGTAAGAACATATAGATAGATAGACAGATAGATAGATAGATAGATAGATAGATAGATAGATAGATAGATAGATAGATAGATAGATAGATAGATAGATAGAGATAAACAAAACAGCGCAAAAATATTTAACTGTCTTTTGGATATATATTTGAATGTATCTGAATACAAAAAGGTCTCTGTGGTTCCGGCAATCAACACAATATATAAACGTCTTCTGTATACTGGCAATCGGCAGAATACACAAAAGGTTTCTGTATTTAAAGAGGTAGTTAGCAAACTACATGAAGGTCACCCGTATTTTAACAGGCAGTCAACAAATACACAAATGTTCTTGTATTAAGACAAGACAGCAAAATACACAGAAGCCTTCTGTATTTTAGCAGGCAATCAGCAGACTAAACAAACGTCGTCTGTATTTAAACAGGCAACCAGCAGAATAAACAAACGTCATCTGCGTTTAAACAGGAAATCAGCAGAATACACAAACATCTTCTGTATTTAAACAGGCAGTTGGCAAACGATACAAACATCTTTTATATTAATACAGGAAACCAGCAGAATATATGAACGTCTTCTGTATTTAAACAGAAAATCAACAGAATACACAAACGGTTTTCTGCATTATATAGATACCTCTTCTCTATTTAAGGACGCAATAAGCAGAATAGTACCCAAAGTATTCTGTGATTTAAACAGACAATCAGCAGCTCACACAAAGGTCTTCTATTAAAACAATCAGAAGAAAATGCGAACGTCTTCTGTGTTTAAATTGGAAATAAGCAGAATACACATGCATGTTCTGTATTTAAAAAGGCAGTCAGCAGAATACACCAACCTCTTCTACCTTAAACAGGCAATCAGAGGAGTACTAGAAGTCTTGTGTATTTAAAAGGCCAATCAGCAAAACACACACAAATATTCTGTATTTACAGAGGCAAACATCAGAATACACGAATGTGTTCTGCATTTAAACAGGCAATCAGCAGAAGATACGAATGTCTACTGTATTACAGGCCGAATCAGCAGAATACGCAACAGTCTTTTGTATTTAAACGGGGAATCAGCAAAACATAGTAAGTCTTCTGTATTTAAACAGGAAATGCTCAAAATAGATAGGTCTTTTAGGTTCTGTATAAAAAGAGGCAACCAACGGAATACACAAAGCATCAAATAGAGAATCAGCAAAACACACACCTTCAGTATAAGAACAGCCAATCACCAAAATACACAAGTCTTGTTTATTAAGTAGAAAAGAATCAGCGAAATACACGTCTTCTGTGCTGAACTGTGGAATCTGCAGAAGGCACAAGTTTTTTGCATTAAGCCATGAAATCAGTAGAACATGTACATCGTGTTCCGTGCTAAGAGAGACAGGGAATCGGTAGGTCGGCATATATGTCCTGAACGTAGAATTCCATTTTATTTTTTATTTTTATTTTTTAGCACTGAAGAGGTAGGAATGTAACCATTTTTGGTTGTGCATACATGTCTTTTAGACAATGTGGGGCGTTTATTCAGAAACATTCATCCTCTATTTCTGTAAACAGAAGTGACACATTGTGGCACTGAAAAATTCTCTGTAGATATCCAGAAAAAAATAAAATAAAATAAAAATCTTCTTTTATTTAGCATAAATTTTGAGGGGGAAAAAAGAGCATCCCCCCCCCCCCCCCCCCCCCCCCCGATACCAGACGTGTTTCATGACAAAAATGTCATATAATAATAACTTCTTTCATATGCATGTGACTGATTGAAAAAGAAAATCGATATAGGTAAAGATGTCAGTGATACCATGCGCTTCTTATTTCACTACTTTCTCCTGTTTCCCAGCAGGGACAACCGTAACATCTACAGTACTCACAAGACTTTAGAAAATATATGAAACAAAACAAAAACAAAAACACACACACAAAAAAACCTAATTAATAAACGTTCTTTCAAGGCAGACAACTGATTGGACGATCCGTCTTTACAGCTCCACGTACCAAGGCGTGCTTGGTTCATCGTTTGATGACGCGTCAAACTGCAAGGACAAATCAGAACATGCAGTTAACGGGCGCGTGCTATTATCGTGACGTCAAAGTGTGATCTAGTAGCTACAGCTCACAAACGACCTCTGTTTGCACAACGTGTACATGCATACAAAAATGACCCAGTCTATACAGTTACCCCCACGGACTATGCATTATATTTCGGAAGAGCCGTGACTCATTCTGTCTTATCTGCAACAGAAACTGGAAAACTCCGTCAGTCCGTTAAGTGTACAACGACATTCATACGGCGCTATTCACAGTTCATGCACTCATCCAGAAACTGGTTGACGAGTCGTAACACCTGTGCCAATCCAACCACCAGTGGCACGTCAAGGGGGGGGGGGGGGGGGCTGATAATGTTCCCACCATGGACTGATCAAGAAGAGTCTGATAGAGTGTTGGTCACATGGGATAGCGAAGACAATGCTGACGAGTCCAACTTACTGTGTAATGAGCACTCACATGTATGGTGAAGCTGTCACCCAGATCAGACAGGTGGTTCACCTGTTTGGGGAAGCTGTCACCCAGATCAGACAGGTGGTTCACAAGTTTGGTGAAGCTGTCACACAGATCAGACAGATGGATCACCTGTCTGGGCCAGCTGTCACACAGATCCGACAGGTGGTTCACCTGTCTGGTGAAGCAGTCACACAGATCAGACAGGTGGTTCACCTGTTTGGGGAAGCTGTCACCCAGATCAGACAGGTGGTTCACAAGTTTGGTGAAGCTGTCACACAGATCAGACAGATGGATCACCTGTCTGGGCCAGCTGTCACACAGATCCGACAGGTGGCTCACCTGTCTGGTGAAGCAGTCACACAGATCAGACAGGTGGTTCACCTGTCTGGTGAAGCAGTCACACAGATCAGACAGGTGGTTCACAAGTTTGGTGAAGCTGTCACACAGATCAGACAGATGGATCACCTGTCTGGGCCAGCTGTCACACAGATCCGACAGGTGGCTCACCTGTCTGGTGAAGCAGTCACACAGATCCGACAGGTGGTTCACCTGTCTGGTGAAGCAGTCACACAGATCAGACAGGTGGTTCACATGTTTGCTGAAGCCGTCACATATCGATGAGATAGGTGACTCACCTGTTTGGTAGATGGAGTGGACATACAGATAAGACAGGTGACTCACCTGTTTGGTAAAGCGGTCGGCACAGGCCAGACGGATGCGGTCAGGTGTGGCGGGGGTGGGCAATATGATGAAGGGGTCCAGGCCCGCGTCACGCCTGGCTGAACCCACAGCGTCCTGCACGGCCTGCAGCACTGACGCCGCCAGGAACAACGGGGGCTCGCCGATACCCTGTAGTGTTACCATATACTGTTACCCTGAAGTGTTACCATAGCCTTTTACCCAGCAGTGTTACCATAGACTTACCCTGAAGTGTTATCATAGCCTGTTACCCTGCATTCTTACCATAGACCTACCCTGAAGTGTTACCATAAACTGTTACCCTGCAGTGTTACCATAGCCTGTTACCCTGAAGTGTTACCATAGACTGTTACCCTGAAGTGTTACCATAGCCTTTTATCCAGCAGTGTTACCATAGACTTACGCTGAAATGTTACCACAGCTGTTACCCTGCAGTGTTACCATAGACATACCCTGAAGTGTTACCATAAACTGTTACCCTGCAGCGTTACCATAGCCTGTTACCCTGAAGTGTTACTATAGACGTACCCGGCAGTGTTACTTTAGACTGTTACCCTGAAGTGTTACCATAGTCAGACTGTACCCTGAAGTGTTACTACAGACTGTACCCTGAAGTGTTACCATAGTCTGACTGTACCCTGAAGTGTTACCATGGTCAGACTGTACTCTGACGTTTTACCACAGTCTGACTGTACCGTTAAGTGTTACCATAGACTGGACCCTGAAGTGTTACCGTAGACTGCTACCCTGCAGTGTTACCACAGAGTGTTACCCTGAAGTGTTACCATCGTCTGATTCTACCCTGACGTGTTACCATAGACTGCTACCCTGAAGTGTTACTATAGACTGCTACCCTGAAGTGTTACCATAGACTTACCCTGAAGTGTTACTATAGTCTGACTGTACCCTGAAGTGTTACCATAGACTGAAATGTTACCATAGACTGTACCCAGAAGTGTTACCATAGACTGACTGTACCCTGAAGTGTTACCATAGACTGACTGTACCCTGAAGTGTTACCGTGTCTGACTGTACCCTGAAGTGTTACCATGGTCAGACTGTTCTCTGACCATAGTCTGACTGTACCGTGAAGTGTTACCATAGAGTGTACCCTGAAGTGTTACCATAGTCTAACTGTACCCTGAAATGTTACCGTGTCTGACTGTACCCTGAAGTGTTACCATAGACTGTACCCTGAAGTGTTACCATAGACTACGCTGAAGTGTTATCATAGTCAAACTGTACCCTGAAGTTTGATTGATTGATTGATGATCGCTTATATAGCGCTATTCTCCGCTCTCTTGAGCAGACTCATTGCGCTTGTATGCGGCTCTGCATGAGTGACTAGCTTTTATAGCGCGTTTTTTTTTTTTTTTTTTTTTTTTTTGAATATCCACCGAAATGGTGTACTTACAGCGCTGGCATGGCTGGTGCCACATGAAACTGCAGCCGTCTCGGCGCAAGTCCTGTGTACACCATACAACCATGCTCCATGTCACTTCATGCAAAGCCACATACGTAAGGTGTATGCGTGTTTAGCTGTAACCTGCCACCTGCACTTTTGGCAGAATGACCGGGATCTTTTACGTGCTACTGTGGTAACACGGGGGTGGAACGGATACCGAAATAAGAGTCAGCACAGAAAGTCGACCCTGGAGAAGAAAATTCTCCCGCCGTTCCAGCAGGGATTCGAACCCGCGACCTTTCAATCACGAGTCCGGCGCTCTAACCACTGAGCTATCCCCGCCCCTGAAGTGTTACCATAGACTACCCTGAAGTGTTTCACAGTCAGACTGTACCCTGAAGTGTTGCCATAGACTGTACCCTGAAGTGTTACCATAGACTGTACCCTGAAGTGTTACCATAGACTACACTGAAGTGTTATCATAGTCATACTGTACCCTGAAGTGTTACCACAGACTACCCTGAAGTGTTATCATAGTCAGACTGTACCCTGAAGTGTTGCCATAGACTGTACCCTGAAGTGTTACCTTAGACTCTACCCTGAAGTGTTACCCTAAACTGTACCTTTAAGTGTTCCCATAGCTGTACAGTACCCTGAAGTGTTACCATAGTCATACAGTACCCTGAAGTATATGGGAAGGGAAAGGTCAAAATGCCCTTCCGTCAAAAAGTGTCTGTTTATTTTTTTTATTTTTTTTTTAATGGATCGTTGGCGACAGCACTGACGAGGCTGTTAGCCTGTTAGACTGGCCGCTGACCTTGGAGGAGAAGACTGCTCTGGGGTTGCTGCTGTCGCGGAGCAGCGCCACGTTGAAGACAGCGGGCACGTTGCCCAGGCTGGGGATCTTGTAGCTGCCGGGTCCTCGCGTCAGCAGCGTGCCGTCAGGCCGCACCTTGTACTGTTCCAGCAGCATCATGCCGTATCCCTGCAATGTACAGTGACAGCATGCCGTGATCCCTGCAATGTACAGTGACAGCATGCCGTATCTCTGCAATGTACAGTGACAGCATGCCGTATCTCTGCAATGTACAGTGACAGCATGCCGTAACCGTGCAATGTACAGTGACAGCAGTCTTTAACCCAGAAATGCACAGTGACAACATTCCGTGATCCTGCTATGCACAGTGACAACATGCCGTAACTTTGCAACGTACAACACCAGCATGCTGTAATCCTGTAATTTACAGAGCTATCAAGCACCGTGCCATAGTCCATCATAATCCTATAACTTGCATAGCTGTGTAACTTCATAAATTATTGTAACCCCGAAATATACACGGTTCCCTTCTAATCGTGCCATAATCCTGAAATGTACACAGCTATGCAAAGCCATGCCATAAAGAAATGTACAGAGTCATGTCACCATTATGCCACAGGCCTGAACTGTACACAGAGTCCCGTCACCACTAGGCCTCTGAGGACCCTGAAATGTACACAGCCCCAGCAGCCCCAAACGGATTATCGCTTTGAGATAATTACGGAGTGACTGCCCATGTCCCGTACTGCACGAAACCAGCCTCTGTCTCTCCCCTGTCACCATTCTGCATAAAGCTGTCCTGTGGCATGTCTGTCCTGTAGCCTGTATGTCCTGTAGCCTGTTTGTACTATAGCCTGTCTGTTCTGTAGCCTGTCTGTCTTGCATCCTGTACCCTTCCTGTCCTGTACCCTGCCTGTCCTGTAGCCTGTCTGTCCTGCAGCCTGTCCTGTACCCTGCCTGTCCTGTAGCCTGTCTGTCCTGTACCCTGCCTGTCCTGTAGCCTGTCTGTCCTGCAGCCTGTCCTGTACCCTGCCTGTCCTGTAGCCTGTCTGTCCTGCAGCCGGTCCTGTAACCTGTCCGTAGTATAGCATGTCTGTCCTGTAGCCTGTCCTGTAGCCTGTTTGTCCTGTACCCTGCCTGTCCTGTAGCCTGTCTGTCCTGTAGCCTGTCTGTCCTGCAGCCTGTCCTGTACCCTGCCTGTCCTGTAGCCTGTCTGTCCTGTACCCTGCCTGTCCTGTAGCCTGTCTGTCCTGTACCCTGCCTGTCCTGTAGCCTGTCTGTCCTGCAGCCTGTCCTGTACCCTGCCTGTCCTGTAGCCTGTCTGTCCTGTACCCTGCCTGTCCTGTAGCCTGTCTGTCCTGCAGCATGTCCTGTACCCTGCCTGTCCTGTAGCCTGTCTGTCCTGTACCCTGCCTGTCCTGTAGCCTGTCTGTCCTGCAGCATGTCCTGTACCCTGCCTGTCCTGTAGCCTGTCTGTCCTGTACCCTGCCTGTCCTGTAGCCTGTCTGTCCTGCAGCCGGTCCTGTAACCTGTCCGTAGTATAGCATGTCTGTCCTGTAGCCTGTCCTGTAGCCTGTTTGTCCTGTACC
>OY757543.1:26425122-26435122 GCA_963584105.1 Alviniconcha strummeri
TAGCGGTGGCGGCGGTGGTGGGAATGATTCTGATGGTGGTGGTCTGGAGCGGGGATGATGATGATGATGATGGTGGTGGTGGTGGTGGTGGTCGTGGTGGTGGTAGTGGTGGGGATGATGATGTTGATGAGATGAGATGGTGGTGGTGGTAGTGGATGATGATAGTGGTGGTGGTGGTGGTGATGATGGTGATGGTGGTGTCAGTGTAGGGGGCATGATGAATATGGTGGTGGTGGCAGTGTAGGGGGATGCTAATGATGGTGGTTGTAGCGGTGTAGGGGGATGATGATGATGGCGGTGGTGATGGGGATGATGATGATGATGGCGGTGGTGATGGGGATGATGATGATGATGGCGGTGGTGATGGGGATGATGAAGATGATGATGGCGGTGGTGATGGGGATGATGAAGATGATGATGGCGGTGGTGATGGGGATGATGATGATGATGGCGGTGGTGATGGGGATGATGAAGATGATGATGGCGGTGGTGATGGGGATGATGAAGATGATGATGGCGGTGGTGATGGGGATGATGAAGATGATGATGGCGGTGGTGGTGGTGATGGTGAGGAGAATGAGATGACAGTGATAAAGGGTAGACTATAGTACAACGTCCACCTTGACGGCCATTCCATAGATGTCGGAGGAGACGCTGGCGGCGGTGGCGGTGGCGTTGGGTACGGTGTTGGTGCTGCTCTCCGTGATCAACATCCGTGACGGCGACACACGCAACACCCGACAGGCCACCTGTGACAACGTAATCACCACCTTAACGACAACACCTGCAACACCCGACTGGCCACCTGTGACAACGCGATCACCACCCTTATCGACAACACCTGGAACACTAGACAGGCCATATGTGACAACGTGATCACCACCCTTATCGACAACACCTGGAACACCCGACTGGCCACCTGTGACAACGTAATCACCACCCTTAACGATAACACGTGTGCATAGCTCGCTCTGCCTGTATTATCTTGGTGTGCATAGCTCGCTCTACCTGTATCATCTTGGTGTGCATAGCTCACTCGACCTGTATCATCTTGGTGTGCATAGCTCGCTCTACCTGTATCATCTTGGTGTGCATAGCTCGCTCTACCTGTATCATCTTGGTGTGCATAGCTCACCCTACCTGTATCATCTTGGTGTGCATAGCTCACTCTACCTGTATCATCTTGGTGTGCATAGCTCACTCTACCTGTATCATCTTGGTGTGCATAGCTCACTCTACCTGTATCATCTTGGTGTGCATAGCTCACCCTACCTGTATCATCTTGGTGTGCATAGCTCACCCTACCTGTATCATCTTGGTGTGCATAGCTCACCCTACCTGTATCATCTTGGTGTGCATAGCTCACCCTACCTGTATCATCTTGGTGTGCATAGCTCACCCTACCTGTATCATCTTGGTGTGCATAGCTCACCATACCTGTATCATCTTGGTGTGCAGCCCCTGACCCATCTCCACCCCGCCGTGAGAGATGAGCACCGAGCCGTCAGTGTAGATGTGCACCAGCGCTCCTCCCTGCAACACCGCACCACACCACCTCAATAAACACGTCACCTCACTACACCACCTCAATAAACATGGCACCGCACCACACCACTTCAATAAACATGTCACCTCACTACACCACCTCAATAAACATGGCACCTCACCACAGCACCTCAGTAAACATGGCACCGCACCACACCGCCTCAATAAACATGGCACCTCACCACACCACCTCAATAAACATGGCACCTCACTACACCACCTCAATAAACATGGTACCGCACCACACCACCTCAATAAACATGGCACCTCACCACACCGCCTCAATAAACATGGCACTTCACCACACCACCTCAATAAACATGGAACCTCACCACATTACCTCAATAAACATGGCACCTCACTACACCACCTTAATAAACATGGCACCTCACCACACCAAAACATGGCTCTTCACCACACCACCTCAGTAAATGTGGCACCGCGTCATACCACCTCAATAAACATGGCACTTCACCACACCACCTCAGTAAACATGGCACCTCACCACACCACCTCAATAAACATGGCACCTCACCACACCACCTCAATAAACATGGCACCTCACTACACCACCTCAATAAACATGGTACCGCACCACACCACCTCAATAAACATGGCACCTCATCACACCGCCTCAATAAACATGGCACCTCACCACACCACCTCAAAACATGGCACTTCACCACACCACCTCAATAAACATGGCACCTCATTACACCACCTCAATAAACATGGTACCGCACCACACCACATCAATAAACATGGCACCTCATCACACCGCCTCAATAAACATGGCACCTCACCACACCACCTCAAAACATGGCACTTCACCACACCACCTCAATAAACATGGCACCTCACTACACCACCTCAATAAACATGGCACCTCACTACACCACCTTAATAAACATGGCACCTCACCACACCACCTCAATAAACATGGCTCTTCACCACACCACCTCAATAAACATGGCTCTTCACCACACCACTTCAGTAAATGTGGCACCGCGTCATACCACCTCAATAAACATGGCACTTCACCACACCACCTCAGTAAACATGGCACATCACCACACCACCTCAATAAACATGGCACCTCATCACACCACCTCCATAAACATGGCACCTCACTACACCACCTCAATAAACGTGGCACCCCACCACACCACCTCAATAAACATGGCACCGCACCACACCACCTCAGTAAACATGGCACCTCACCACACCACCTCAGTAAACATGGAACCTCACCACACCGCCTCAATAAACATGACATTGCACCACACCACCTAAAATAAATGTGGCACCCCACCACACCAACTCAATAAACACGACACCGCACCACACCACCCCAATAAACATGGCACCGCACCAGACCACCTCAATAAACGTGGCACCGTACCACACCACTTCAATAAACATGGAACCTCACCACACCACACCACCTCAATAAACATGGCACCACACCACACCACCTCAATAAACGTGGCACCTCACCACACCACCTCAATAAACATAGCACCGCACCACACCACCTCAACGTGGCACCGCACCACACCACCTCAATAAACAGACTGGTTCATGTCTAGCTTGATATAGAACAGACCGCTCCTGGTTCATGTCCAGCTTAACGAAGGACAGACTACCTGGTTCATGTCTAGCTTGATGAAGAACAAACCGCTCCTGGTTCATGTCTGGCTGGATACAGAACAGACCGTTCCTGGTTTATGTCTAGCTTGGTGACGACCAGACCGTACCTGGTTCATGTCTAGCTTGGTGACGAACAGACCGTACCTGGTTCATGTCTAGCTTGATGACGCATAGAATGTACCTGGTTCATGTCTAATTTTTTTAAGGCCATACCGTAGCTTGGTGACGGACAGACCGTGCCTGGTTCATTTCTAGCTTGGTCACGGACAGATTGTACCTGGTTTATGTCTAGCTTGGTGAAGGCCATACCGTACCTGGTTCATGTCTACTTTAGTGAAGGACATACCGTACCTGGTTCATGTCTAGTTTGGTGAAGGACATACTATACCTGGTTCATGTCTAGTTTAGAAAAGGACATACTGTACCTGGTTCATATCTAGTTTTGTGAAGGCCATACCGTACCTGGTTCATTTTCAGCTTGGTGACGGACAGACCGTGCCTGGTTCATTTCTAGCTTGGTCACGGACAGACTGTACATGGTTTATGTCTAGTTTGGTGAAGGACATACCGTAGCTGGTTCATGTCTACTTTGGTGAAGGATATACTGTACCTGGTTCATGTCTAGTTTGGTGAAGGACATATCGTACCTGGTTCATGTCTAGTCTGGTGGATGACAGACCGTACCTGGTTCATGTCTAGTTTGGTGAATGACAGACCGTACCTGGTTCATGTCTAGTTTGGTGAATGACAGACCGTACCTGGTTCATGTCTAGTTTGGTGAATGACAGACCGTACCTGGTTCATGTCTAGTTTGGTGAAGGACATACCGTACCTGGTTCATGTCTAGTTTGGTGAAGGACATACCGTACCTGGTTCATTTCTAGTTTGGTGAATGACAGACCGTACCTGGTTCATGTCTAGTTTGGTGAAGGACATACCGTACCTGGTTCATGTCTAGTTTGGTGAAGGACATACCGTACCTGGTTCATGTCTAGTTTGGTGAAGGACAAACCGTACGTCGTGGGCACAATTGCCAGACCTCGTTTCCGCCACCGGTTTTCACTGAAACAACAACGGAAAAAGAAGGAAAATAATCTGAAACAGAGCTGGTTGTGAGCGTTCTGGAAAAAATATCAAAACATTCAAAGTGTTTGTCTGAACGCACCTGATTGAACGCTCATTTTAAGAGGACAATACAAAACGTGCGCATCGTTTCTGGATAAATGCTTTTTTAAAGCAATAAACAGTTAATCTGCAAACAAGTAATGAAGAAAATGAACATTTTCCATGCTATACATGTTAGAAACACGTATTTATGGCGCAACAAACTGAAAAGTTACAAATTACGTTTTGTCAGTTAACGTATACTGACGCCGTCAAGAGCAGCAGCATGCCAGCGTTAGCTGTGTATTTCACTCACCTGTTAAACTGATCCACCTGCCGGCGCTTGTGGTGAAAGCGACTCCTCTCCATGCACTCCTGCCAGCATCTCTCAATGTTCACGTTCTCCATCTTCTGCTTGTAGTGAGTAAGATCCCCTTCCTTGTAGAAGTTGATCTCCCTTAACTGAAAAAAATACAGGCTGAAGTGAGTGACTTCTCCAGCTTTAGACATTGATCTCCCTTAGCTGAAACACGAAGGCTGATGTGAGTGACATCCCCTTGAAGTGGTTGATCTCCCTTATAATATACAGAGGCTGAAGTGAGTGACTTCCCCCTTTTAGATCTCCTTTAGCCGCTACAGCTGAAGTGAGTGACGCCCCTTTGTAGAAGTTGCATGATCTCCCTTAGCTGCAACATACGTGTTGAAGTGAATGACTTCTCATTGTAGAAGTTGATCTCCCTTAGCTGCAACATACAGGTTGAGGTGAGTGACTTTCCCTTGAAGAAGTCATCTCTATGAGCTGCAACTTATAACAACATCTGTAACAACAACAACGAGAACGACATCAACAGTGCCAAAGTAGACCCAATAGTGGCGACGAACAAACAGCGGATATATGACACGCCACACGCATCAGTTATTTCTCTGCCACTGTCCGGCCTGAAGATCACCAAGCTTATAAACTGCGTGTAGCAGATGATGACAAAGTTCTGAAGCACGTCCAAACTCCACCATTACATCACGAAACCCAGACAGAAGGACCATTCGGCCATTCCCTGAGTGTTGATCTCGGTTACTAGACAGACATTTGACACCCTGCCTGCCATCTACAGGCCGACATCTGACATCTTGTCTGCTACCTTCAGACAGTGACACCTGACGCCCTGCCTGCCACCTTCAGACAGTGACACCTGCCAAACTGCCTGCCACCTTCAGACAGTGACACCTGCTAAACTGCCTGCCACCTTCAGACAGTGACACCTGACGCCCTGCCTGCCACCTTCAGACAATGACACCTGCCAAACTGCCTGTCACCTTCAGACAATGACACCTGCCAAACTGCCTGTCACCTTCAGACAGTGACACCTGCCAAACTATCTGCCACCTTCAGACAGTAACAGTGACACCTGCCACCCTGCCAGTCACCTTCAGACAGTAACAGTGACACCTGCCACCCTGCCAGCCACCTTCAGACAGTAACAGTGACACTTGCCACCCTGCCAGCCACCTTCAGACAGTAACAGTGACACCTACCACCCTGCCAGCCACCTTCAGACAGTAACAGTGACACTTGCTACCCTGCCAGCCACCTTCAGACAGTAACAGTGACACTTGCCACCCTGCCTGCCACTTACCCTGTGTGGCGCCATGCCGAGCCGGGAGGCGACGTGGAGGACGAAGGTCTCAGCCACCACCATAGCCTGGGGACCGCCGAACCCCCGAAACGCGGTGTTGGAGGGCAGGTTGGTGCGGCACATCCGCCCCGTGGTGCTGACGTTGGGGATTTTGTAGCAGCCGTTCACGGAGAACAGCGCGCGGTCCATCACCTGCCGGAAGTGATGCGAAAGGGCAGTAGTGGTACGGTCTTGTGGCAGTAGTGGTACGGTCTTGTGGCAGTAGCGGTACGGTCTTGTGGCAGTGGTGGCACGGTCTTGTGGCAGTGGTGGTACGGTCTTGTGGCAGTGGTGGTACGTCTTGTGGCAGTAGTGGTACGTCTTGTGGCAATAGTGGTACGTCTTGTTATAGTAGTGGTGGAGTCTTTAGCAGTAGTGGTACTGTTTTGTGGCAGTAGTGGTAACAGTAAGTGCAGTAGTGTACGTCTTATGGCAGTAGTGGTATGGCCTTGTAGCAGTAGTGGTACGTCTTGTGGCAGTAGTGGTATGGCCTTGTAGTAGTAGCGGTACGGTCTTGTGCAGTGGTGGTACGGTCTTGTGGCAGTAGAGATAGGCTACGGTCTTGTGGCAGTAGAAAGTGCTAGAGCAGAACTGAAGACAACTTGCCAGCACCTGCGGACAGCAGCCCTGGTGGCATGTATGCAAGTATGCGGAGTACGCAAGCTACTTCACACTGACGAGGTCCCCATCATCTTAAACTTCTGTTAGCCTGCTAGTGGCTGAGGGTCTCTCCTGTCTCTGCGGGTCGGAGCGCTTTGGACGAGCTATTCATAGGTTCCCGACTCCCCCCCCCCCCCCCCCCCCCCCCCGTCCCTAATAGATTGGTTGTGGTCTCTGTGGACATTAAGCCCCAGCAATCATCCTCTGACACTTTGTATCCGAGACCCACAGAGCTGTGCTAGGAGCTAGTTACCCTTAGACCACACAAATAATTTGCAGTCTAAACTATCCGAATCTACAGAGCTATGGCTGGCCTCGGATACCTGGGGACCTGGCAGCTGTTTCCGGGCTTAAGTATCCGAGGTCGAAGGAACTATGCTAGGCTCTGGCTATCTCAGGTCCTCACAGCTAGTCTATAGTGTCTAGTCAGCTGACGTCTAGGGACCTAGGCTCGTGACAACTGACCCCGATGCTGAGGTCGGTGGAGATGCCGGCATTGAGGTAAAGGTCGACGTGCAGGGCCAGAATGTGTCCATCTGCTGTGAAGCCCACGCGGTAGCGCGCCAGGAAGGGGTGGCGGGTAGACGTCATCATCATGTCCTCGTCACGCTCCAGCTGACAGCGCACCGCCCGCTTGACTCTGACACATAGCAGACACTAGACTGTAGACTGACACACAGCAGACACTAGACTGTAGACTGACACACAGCAGACACTAGACTGTAGACTTACACACAGCAGACACTAGACAATAGACTCTGACACACAGCAGACACTAGATTGTAGACTGACACACAGCAGACACTAGACAGTAGACTCTGACACATAACAGACACTAGACTGTAGACTCTGACACACAGCAGACAGTAGACTGTATACACTGACACACAGCAGACACTATACTGTAGACTTTGACACACAGCAGACACTAGACCTTAGACTCTGATACACAGCAGACAGTAGGCCGTAGACTCTGACACATAGCAGACACTAGACTGTATACTCTGACACACAGCAGACACTAGACTGTAGACTGACACACAGCAGACACTAGACTGTAGACTTACACACAGCAGACACTAGACAATAGACTCTGACACACAGCAGACACTAGACTGTAGACTTACACACAGCAGACACTAGACTGTAAACTCTGACACACAGCAGACATTATATTGTAGACTGATACATAGCAGACACTAGACAGTAGACTCTGACACCCAACAGACACTAGACTGTAGACTCTGATACATAGCAGACACTAGACCTTAGACTCTGACACACAACGGACACTAGACTGTAGACTCTGACACACAGCAGACACTAGACTGTAGACTCTGACACACAGCAGACAGTAGGCCGTAGACTCTGACACATAGCAGACACTAGACTGTAGACTCTGACACATAGCAGACACTAGACTGTAGACTCTGACACACAACAGACACTACACTGCAGACATCACACTAGACAGCGTGTCAGACACTAGACTGCTGTCTCTGACACAGCAGTCACTAGACATCACACTAGACATGTCAAACACTAAATTGTAGACATTACACTAGACATCGTGTATGACACTAGATTATCGACTCAGACACAACAGTCACTAGCCATCACACGAGACATCGTGTCAGACACTAGACTTTAGACATTACACTAGACATCGTATCTGACACTAGACTGTTGACTCTGGCACACAGTTGCAGTCACTAGACTGTATACATCACACTAGACATCATGTTTGATACATACTAGACTGTCGACTCTGATACACAGCAGTCACTGGACTATAGACAACACACTAGACATCGTGTATGACACTAGACTGTTGACTCTGACACACAGCAGTCACTAGACATCACACTAGACATCATGTCAGACACTAAATTGTAGACATTACACTAGACATCGTGTCAGACAAGATAAACTGTAGACATCACACTAGACATCGTGTCAGACACTAGACTGTTGACTCTGACACACAGCAGACACTAGACTGTAGACATCACACTAGACATCGCGTCAGATACTATTGACTGTAGACATCACACTAGACGTGATGTCAGACACTATTAGATTTCACACTAGACATCACTATTCGATATCACACTAGACATCACTATTAGATATCACACTAGACATCACGTCAGATACTACTAACTGTAGACATCGCACTAGACGTCCGACGCTATGCTGTTGACATCACACCAGACTACAGACACCACAGCAGCAATTGCGCGCTTGACTCTGACAATGCGACATCAACAGCAAGCACACAAGGACGTGCATATCCTGGGCAACAAACATGCAACCTCCACCACCCACCCCTCTAACGACCGACCCTGTTCCTGAAGCACCACAACCACAACCCTGCAATGTCCTCCCTGCCACCACCACCATCCCTACCAGAGTCCACCCCACCACCATCACCTCCTCCAACGTCGTCCCAAAACCTTCACCACCACCCCTCCAACACCCGCTCCACCCCCTACCCCCACCCCCGACTCCCCTCCAGTCCGTAAGGACTCACTTATTAGCAGCCACAGCCATAGGAACGGTGAGGACACTGTTCCTTGTCTCCTTGCCACCAAAGCCTCCACCTGAACACACATCAACAACACTGACAACGACCTCCACCTGAACACACATCAACAACACTGACAACGACCTCCACCTGAACACACATCAACAACACTGACAACGACCTCCACCTGAACACATCAACAACACTGACAACGACCTCCACCTGAACACACATCAACAACACTGACAACGACCTCCACCTGAACACATCAACAACACTGACAACGACCTCCACGTCAACACACATCAACAACACTGACAACGACCTCCACCTGAACACACATCAACAACACTGACAACGACCTCCACCTGAACACACATCAACAACACTGACAACGACCTCCACCTGAACACACATCAACAACACTGACAACGACCTCCACGTCAACATACATCAACAACACTGACAACGACCTCCACGTCAACACACATCAACAACACTGACAACGACCTCCACCTGAACATACATCAACAACACTGACAACCAGCTCCACCTCAACACACATCAACAACACTGACAACCAGCTCCACCTGAACACGCATCAACAACACTGACAACGACCTCCACCTGAATATACATCAACAACACTGACAACGACCTTCACCTGAACATACATCAACAACACTAACAACAACCTCAGCCTGAATATGCATCAACAACATTGACGACGACCTCCACTTGAAAATCTATCAACAACACTGACAACGACCTCCACTTGAACATACATATATCAACAACACTGACAACGACCTCCACTTGAACATACATCAACAACACTGAC
>OY757543.1:26440122-26442622 GCA_963584105.1 Alviniconcha strummeri
CTGGCCATGATGTCTCACCTGTTGTCACAGATACATGACATCACAATCACCTGGCACTGATGTCTCAGCTTTCGTCACAGATACATGACATCACAATCACCTGGCCATGATGTCTCACTTGTCACAGATACATGACATCACCACCACCGGACTGTGACATCACCCTCACCTGGCCCTGCTGTCTTACCTGCCGTCACAGATACATGACATCACCACCACCGGACTGTGACATCACCCTCACCTGGCCCTGCTGTCTTAACTGCTGTCACAGATACATGACATCACCACCACCGGACTGTGACATCACCCTCACCTGGCCCTGCTGTCTCACCTCTCGTCCCAGAGTCAGAAATACAAACTAAAACATACAGGAACAGAGAATCACGGTCCTCGGAAAATAGCATCGTCGTTGATGCACAAGTGTATTGAGAGGTAGATCCTTTTACTGCCGTTGCTTGTTTGAGTTCGTGAAACGGATGTGGCCTGCATTCCACTGTGCACCTACCTCTGTGGAAGCAAAGACCTCTTCTCCCGCCCCCCAGACGTTGGAGCCAGGTACGTCCAGGTGAGAGACGAAGTCCACCACGCCTGCCATGGCCAGGGCCGGCGCCGGGTCCACTTTCACCAAACGGGCGTGTGCCTGGGTGCTGAGAACACAGCCCACGTACAGCTCACCTGTATACAACACACGATTTACCTGTACAGAACACATAGCTCACCTGTACAGAACACACGGTTCACCTGTACAGAACACACAGCTAACCTGTACAGAACACACAGCTAACCTGTACATAGCACGCAGCTCACCTGTACATAACACACAGCTCACCTGTACATAGCACACAGCTCACCTGTACAGAACACACAACTCACCTGTACATAGCACACAGCTCACCTGTACAGAACACACAACTCACCTGTACATAGCACACAGCTCACCTGTACATAGCACACAGTTCCCCTGTCGTCACATATATAAACCCCCCCCCCCTGTACAGAACACAGAGCTCACCTCTACAGAACACCCAGCTCACCTGTACAGAACACAGCTCACCTGTACATAACACACAGCTCACCTGTACAGAATACACGGCTCACCTGTACAGAACACACGGCTCACCCTGTACACAGCACACCCACCCTATGCAGCTCACATGTAGGTAACACAGTCCCTACACAGCTCACATGTAGGGTAACACAGTCCCTGCACAGCCCAACTATGAAGCCAAATACTTCTTTATTTCATTTAAAGGAAAAACGTGGATGCCACATATGAATTTGTTTTAAATAAAAACACATATGTATAAAGGTAACACAGCTTAAGAGTGTGCAATCGCAGGACTGTGTGAAAGTGGAGGTGGCCGCCCTGGGCTCCCCGTTCATAATAGTCCTTGTGGTCTCTGTGGACGTAACGCAACATTAGAAGAAGATGACTGCGCAACAACGCACGGGCAAAGTTAATACCACAAGCAGTATTGTTTGGAGTACACATTACTGACGAAAATACGCTTGAAATAGACAATGTCAAACACGTTAATATGATTTGTACACAAGCTGTTAATAGCAACAGTTTCAATACCACGAGGAAGGAGGGGGGGGGGGGTATAGGAGATCGAGGGGTGACCGCCGAAGGTGGCTGACCTTCCAGGAGGGGCATATCGTCCACGTAGATGGCCTCCCCGCTGGTCTGTTTGTAGGCCGATGTGTGCACCAGCGGTCGATGAAGCGCGTCTTCTGCTGGCTGGTCAGCTGGGACGCCGCCTCGAAGAGCTGGGTGCCGTGCGGAAGTTCACGCTCCAGTGGCTGCGTGGCGCTCAGGCACGACGTGTGAAGAGGGATGTCTAAGGCCTTGTTCTGCAACATTGTCATCATCATCATCATCATCATCATCATCATCATAATCATCATCAGATTGTCGTCAGCCGGAGTGACGCTGGACTGGTTCACACGACACGTCTCTTTCGCGAAGTCCCACGTCCGACTCAACCTCTTCCCACAATGTAGACGTTCAGTAGTTTTCAATGTTTGGTAAAGTACAGTTTCCAACGTTTGGTACAGTTCCAAAGGTTCAATTCCCAATATTCAGTACTGTTCCCAATATTCAGTACAGTTCCCAATATTCAGTACAGTACTGTTCCCAATACTCAGTACTGATCCAATATTCAATACAGTTCCCAATATCCAGTACAGTTCCCAATGTTAGGTACAGTTCCCAGTGTTGAATACAGTCCCTAACTCAACACAGTTCCCAAAGTTCAGTACAGTTCCCAACGTTAGGTAAAGTTCCCAACGTTCAGTACAGTTCCCAACGTTCAGTACAGTTCCTAACTCAACACAGTTCCCAACGTTCAGTACAGTTCCCAACGTTCAGTACAGTTCCCAACACAACACAGTTCCCAACGTTCAGTACAGATCCCAACGTTCAGTGCAGTTCCCAACGTTCAGTACAGATCCAACGTTCAGTACAGTTCCCAACGTTCAGTACAGTTCCCAACGTTAG
>OY757543.1:26448574-26453574 GCA_963584105.1 Alviniconcha strummeri
GAAAAGTGGCAGGGCTTCATTGCATCCTGGTGGGCAGCGCGCGCTGATACTTGTCAAGGGTTGCACAAGGGAACAAATTCTATCGCCCAAATTCACTGGGAAATCGAAGGACAAACTTCGCCGTCTCCTAGCTGTCACCAGCAAGCCATACAGAGGCGTCCACCGTCGCTGGGACTGTTCGATGTTGACAGTTTGTCATCGGGACGGAGGCCTTTCTTGATTTTGGACTGTTTCCGGAAAGGCGGCCCGATCTCCGAGGACCTTTAACCTTCGTGAGAGATGCACGATTGATCTGAAGAAGCCTTTCGGTTGTTGTTCGAGAAGCGCCAAAAGTTGCCGAAGTGTTCGACTGTGCCTGAGGCGTCAGCAGTGAGGTCTTTGTCACCTGCTGCAGATTACGGTGCTCCCTGCTTCCGGTTCTACCGCTGTGTTTCAAGTAAGTGGCTCGTGTTCTGTAAGTGGCTCGTGTTCTGTGCGTCACTGGTTTTTGCTTCGCTTTTTTCTTATTTCTTTTCTTTTCTTTTGGTGTGTGTGTGTGTGTGTGTGTGTGTGTGTGTGTGTGTGTGTCTGTTTATGTGTGTGTGTGTGTGTGTGTGTGTGTGTGTGTGCGTCTCTCTCTCTCTCTCTCTCTCTCTCTCTCTCTTTGTATCTCTCTGTTATGCGTTTGTTTCAGTTTGTGTGTGTCTCTGTCTCTCTCTGTTTATGTGTGTGTGTGTGTGTGTGTGTGTGTGTGTGTGTGTGTGTGTGTGTGTGTGTGTGTGTGTGTGTGTGTGTGTCCGCCTCCCTCTGTCTGTATCTCTGTTATACATATTTTCAGTGTGTGTGTGTGGTTACATGTCTTGTTGTTTGTGCGTCCGTATGTCTGCTTCGCGCTCGTGTGAGTGTTCGTATGTGCGTCTCGTTATATAAGTCTTCTTGTCATATCTGTGCAATATCACATCATTTTGGCCTTTTTAATATCCACGCTGTCATTGTAGTGATCTGATCAGCTTTCTCTCATCATCATAATTATGATTATGTGGCCATGTCTGTTTTACGGTATCCTTGACCCACGCACGCGTGCACATCGTGCACTCACACGTACACGCAATCACACGTGAAGAAGAAGAAGAAGAAGAAAGAGGAGGAGGAGGAGGAGGAGAAAGAGAGAGAGAGAGAGAGAGAGAGAGAGAGAGAGAGATGCAACAAATACAAAATCACAAGAGAGAGAGGGGGAGAGACAGAACCAGACAGACAGAGTCACAGATACACACAGAGACACGAGAGATTGACTGAATATGAAAGACAGAGCCAGAAAGAGGAAGAGACCGAGGGGGGGTGTGGGGGGAGAGACAGAGAGAGCACGCTGATTACACAGCTGGCTTTACCAGGACAGAACTGCTGGCGTTCAATACGAGAAGCACAGCAGTGAATATGGCAGTCTAGAGACAACTATCGCTCTGCACGCCAGCTATTCTGGGTGTCTCCACCCCACCCCACTGCTGCAGTACTCCTTTCCGCCCAACCTAGCACCTGCTCCAGGTGTGGCAGGCAACATGCCTGGCGTGTCAATGAACGCAGACACAGTCCAGGCTTACGTACCGCCACGTTCCGAATCTGGTCCCCGGCGAACCACTGCAGCATCTCCACCACCGCCTGGAACACCCCACTCTTGAACTCTGCAACAAAACAAACGTGTCGTTATCGGTCCGAGTTGGAGTTGTGCATCCACCTTTGTTGTACTGACACAGGAAGGTGTGTAACCAGTCGACTTTAGACACCGTGCCCAGCTCTGATTCTTCTGCAGCACACCCACCTGACTGTAATTCTTCTGCAGCAGATCCATCTGGCTGCAATGCTCCCACAGTACACCCACCTAGCTGTAATGCTCCCACAACACACACACACGCGCACACACCTGGCTGTAATGCTTCCACAACACACACACACACACACACACACACACACACACACCTGGCTGTAATGCTTCCACAACACACCCACCTGGCTGTAATTCTCCCACAGCACACCCACCTGGCTGTAATTCTCCCACAGCACACCCACCTGGCTGTAATTCTCCCACAGCACACCCACCTGGCTGTAATTCTCCCACTGTACACCCACCTGGCAGTTCTTTCATCGCCTTCTTCAGCACAGCGTCCACCGTTGCCAAGGTGACGGAGGATCCGAACCTGATACCGCTGTCCGTATGGTCCACAGCCAGTAGTTCCGGCACGTGAGTCAGGGCCACCAGCACCGGGTACAGCTGTCGCTTCAGCTTCGTCTCTATGCCTGCAACACCGCCAGTCACACTCACCGTCAGTCACACTTACCGTCAGTCACACTCAGCTTTAGTCACACGTCTTTATGCCTCCAATACTGCCAGTCATACTCACCGTCAGTCACGCTCATTATCCGTCACGTTCATCGCCAGTCACACTCAGCGTTAGTCACACGTCTTTATGCCTGCAACACCGCCAGTCCCACTCACCGCCAGTCACACTCACTGTCAGTCACGCTCACTGTCCGTCACGTTCACCGCCAGTCACGCTCACTGTCCGTCACGTTCACCGCCAGTCACACTCAGCGTTAGTCACATGTCTTTATGCCTGCAACACCGCCAGTCACACTCACCGTCAGTCACATTCAGTGTCAGCCACACTCAGCGTTAGTCACACGTCTTTATGTCTGCAACGCCGCCAGTCACACTGACCGTCAGTCACACTCACCGTTAGTGGCAAGTCTCTATACCTGCAACACCGCCAGTTACACTCACCGTCCGTCACGCTCGTCGTCAGTCACACTTACCGTCAGTCACACTCAGCGTCAGTCACACTCACCGTCCGTCACACTCACCGTCAGTCACGCTACCGTCAGTCACACGTCTCTATGCCTGCAACACCGCCAGTTAGACTCACCGTCTGTCATACTCATTGTCAATCACACTCACTCATTCGTACTTACCGTCAGTCACACTCACCGTCAGTCACACACACACACACACACACACGCACGCACGCACGCACGCACGCACGCATGCACGCACACTATCAGTCACACTCACTGTCAGCTACACTCAGTGCCAGTCACACTCACTGTCAGTCACACTCAGTGTCAGTCACACTAACCGTTAATCGCACTCAGCGCCAGTCACACTCACTGTCGATCTAACTCAGCGCCACTCACATTCACCGTCAGTCACACTCACTATTAGTCAGACACACCGTCAGTCACACACACTGTCGACAAGACAGAGCGTCAGTCAGACTCACTGCCTGTCAGACTCGCTGCCAGTCAGACACACCGTCAGTCACACACACTGTCGGCAAGACAGAGCGTCAGACTCATTGCCAGTCAGACACACCGTCAGTCACACACACTGTCGGCAAGACAGAGCGTCAGTCAGACTCACTGCCAGTCAGACTCACTGCCAGTCAGACACACCGTCAGTCAAACATTCTGTCAGCAACAAGCAGCATCAGTGCTGTCTGTGTACATTCTCTTCAACACATCAGGTCTTAATAGACGACAAGCTGTTTTTTATGCCCACCTATTTCCGAGTTCCCGATGACAAACTTGCAGTCCGGGTGTTTTCTTTTGAGATCCAGCACTTCGGCCATTGACGTAGGTCTGTACCACGTGACACGCTCACTGCGAAACTGCAGAGACTGGCCATGGAGGTGCTTCCCCTTGGTCTGAAATTTACCGAGTGGATTCAAGATGGCGACAAAGGAGTTAGTTAGTTAGTTCGTGGATTTGAACGTGCCGTCAACCGCACGGGACCAAAGGCGACAAAGAACCCATCGTGATCAGTCAGTGTAAACAAACAGATTTACTATTTGCCTGATACTGCTGTTTTTCTCTTCACAGAAAACCGTTGAAAATCTTATTGAAAGTAGCATAATTACTGGAAGTTTTATTGCCTCGTTCGCTAGTGCTTTGAGCATTACAACGCTGTAAGCACGTATTACAGATGCAAACTGGGCCAGTTGATTCGATGTGAATAAATTAAGTAACCCAAGCGAATCAAAGCTGCCGACAGACACCGTTACCTTCAGATATGGAGGAAAGACGGGTTCCTGTGTTGGATCACACACTGTAAGCACGTATTACAGATGCAAACTGGACCAGTTGATTCGATGTGAATAAATTAAGTAACCCAAGCGAATCAAAGCTGCCGACAGACATCGTTACCTTCAGATATGGAGGAAAGATGGGTTCCTGTGTTGGATCACACAACGGTGTCTGTGGAGCCGACACTTCGCCATTCTGCTGCACACACAACATCAACGCATTAGAGCAGGTGACATTGTAACATCAACACGTTACCAAAACACAACACCAACAGGCTACAGCAGCTGGTAACACTGCAGTATCAACAGGTCACGACATGCTATACTGCAACATCAAACATTACAATAGGTTACATTGAATAATTAGCACGTTACAATGCACTGTCATCACGTTACAACAGGTTACACTGCAACATCAACTTATACATTACACTGCAACAGCGACAGGTTGAAGATATTACTACAGGTTACAATAGGCTTCCGCAACATCAAAAGGCTGCTGCAACGTCAACAAAACATCAACAGACCACTGCAACATCAACAGACCACTGAACATCAACAGACCACTGCAACATCAACAGGTTACTGCAACATCACAAGCCACTGCAACATCAAGAGGCCATTGCAGCATCAAAAGGCAACTGCAACATCAAAAGACCACTGCAACATCAAAAGACCACTGCAACCTCAACAGGCCACTGCAACATTAACATGTTACTGCAACATCAACAGACCACTGCAACATCAAAAGGCCACTGCAACATCAGAAGACCATTGCAACATCAAAAGACCACTGCAACATCAAAAAACCACTGCGACATCAAAAGGCCACTGCGACAGTAACAGGTTACTTACTGCAACATCAACAGGCCACTGCAACATCAACATGCTACTGCAACATTTCAGGCCACTGCATCAAAAGGCATAACAGTTTCCCGTCGCAAACTG
>OY757543.1:26458574-26466216 GCA_963584105.1 Alviniconcha strummeri
TAACTCGCTTTTCGCACGCCACGTTCTTTTTATGTTCTTCAAACGAGAAATATCCAGAAGTGGCGGTACTACAAGCAGTTGATGGAGTTTTACGTCTCCGATCGGCTAAAGGGCTATCAGATTCTTCGTAAGCAGACATCTTACCGTCAAATGCAGTCATCAGCTGCTGGGGTGTGGGTGTCGGGTGGTTCCTAAGCAACGTGTACATGGACATGACAAAGCCGGGTGTGCAGAAGCCGCACTGCGAACCGTGGGCCGCTGCCAGCTTCTCCTGAAAACCACACCGCCGTCAGTCACGCATGTGGTGTTCACCACACGCTGTCAACACAGTCTTCAGTCGGGTGGGGTGTGAGTGGTGTTCACCACATGCTGTCAACACAGTCTTCAGTCAGGTGGAGTGTGAGTGGTGTTCACCACACGCTGTCAACACTGCCTTCAGTCAGCTGTTCGGTGTTCACCACACGCTGTCAACACAGTGTTCAGTCAGCTGGGGTGTGAATGGTGTTCACCACGCGCTGTGAACACAGTCTTCAGTCAGGTGGGGTGTGAGTTTGTGTTCACCACACGCTGTGAACAGTCTTCAGGCAGGTGGGGTGTGAGTTTGAGTTCACCACACTCTGTGAACACAGTCTTCAGTCAGGTGGGGTGTGAGTGGTGTTCACCACACGCTGTGAACACAGTCTTCAGTCAGGTGGGGTGTGAGTGGTGTTCACCGCGCTGTGAACAGTCTTCAGTCAGGTGGGGTGTGAGTGGTGTTCACCACACACTGTCAACACCGCCTTTAGTCAGCTCGGGTGTGAGTGGTGTGCTCCTTTACATGCGCCATAGACAACTATCATGAATGAACCAGCCAGTCACTGAGTGAACCTGTCAGTAAACCAGTCAGTGACTGAGTCCAGCAGTCAGTCACTGAATGAACCAGTCAGTCACTGAATGAACCGGTCAGTCAACCAGTCAGTGATTGAGTCCAGCAGTCACTCAACCAGTCAGTCACTGAATGAACCAGTCAGCCAACTGGTCAATCACTAAATGAACCAGTCAGTCAACCGGTCAGTGATTGAGTCCAGCAGTCACTCAACCAGTCAGTCACTGAATGAACCAGTGAGACAACCATTCAGTCACTAAACAAAGCAGTCAGCCAACCAGCCAGTGACTGAGTCTAGCTGTTAGTCAACCAGTCAGTCACTGAATGAACAAATCAGTCAACCAGTCAGTGATTGAATCCAGCAGTCACTCAGTCAGTCATGTAATGAACCAGTCAGTCAATCAGTCAGTGATTGAGTCCAGCAGTCACTCAACCAGTCAGTCACTAAATGAACCAGTCAGGCAACCAGTCCAGTCACTAAATGAACCAGTCAGGCAACCAGCCAGTCACTAAATGAACCAGTCAGTCACTCTGTCAGCCAAGAGGTCAATGACAGCGTGCATCAGTGAGCCAATACCTGCACGGGGTGGAGACGCGTGGAGACACTGCCGATGCCTTCCACCGTGGTGACGGCCAGCCCGTGTAGCGAGCAGAGCGGGGCCAGGCAGGCGTTGACGCTGTAGTGGCTGTAGCCGGTAGCAGGAAAACACGGCTGCAGAGGGTGGGGTCACGGCTAGGGACCAGCTAGGCTGTCACTAAAACTAGACTCTGGCTGCACCTTCACCAGGCTGTCACTAAAGGTAGTCTCTGGCTGCACCTCGCAGCAGGTTGTCACTAAAACTACGCTCTGGCTGCACCTTACACCAAGCTGTCAAGAAAACGAGGCTCTGTTTGCACCCTAAACCAGACTGCCACAAAAACTTGGCTCTGGTTGCACTTTACACCATGCTGTCAGAAAATTAGGCTCTGTTTGCACCTTACATCAGACTGCCACAAAAACTAGGCTCTCGTTGCACCTTACACAAGGCTGTCACTAAAATTAGTCTCTGGCTGCACCATACACCAGGCTGTCACTAAAACTAGGCTCTGGTTGCACCTTATACCAGGCTGTCACTAAAACTCGGCTGTCACTAAAACTAGGCTCTGTTTGCACCTTACACCAGGCTGTCATTAAAATGGGCTGTTACTAAAACTAGGCTCTATTTGCACCTTACACCAAACTGCCACAAAAACTAGGCTCTGGTTGCACCTTATACCAGGCTGTCACTAAAACCAGGCTGTTACTAAAACTAGGCTCTGTTTGCACCTTACACCAGGCTGTCACTAAAACTACGCTCTGGTTGCACCTTACACCAGGCTGTCACTAAAACTAGGTTCTGGCTGCAGCTTACACCATGAGGCTGTCACTAAAACTAGGCTCTGTAAGCACTTCGCAGCAGATTATCACTAAAATTAGGCTCTGGTTGCACCTTACACCTGGCAGTCACTAAAACTGGGCTCTGGCTGCAGTTTGCATGCAGCAGGAAAACCACGGCTGTTTGACGGACCGCATGAGTGACGTGTAGGACTAGACACTTACAACACGTGTGTCACAGAAGCTAAGCTCCCACTGCACATTCCAGCATAAAAAGCTACCGCTGTTGGAGGTGACTGAACCAGCGGTGAATGAACCCGTTTTGGGTACTTGCTACAGCTTCCCATCGAAACTGTCCTAGGGCTGTATCTAGGCACCGGGTACATGTCAGTAAAATATAGCCTATGGCTGTATTAAACAATGGGTACTAACCTTGTCACTAAAACGATGCTGTGATTGTATTTACACGCTGGGTACTACGCCTTGTCACTAACTGACTAGCCTGCCCGAGGCTGTATTTACACACTGGGTACTACGCCTTGTCACTAACTGACTAGCCTGCCCGAGGCTGTATTTACACACTGGGTACTGCGCTTTGTTACTAACTGACTAGCCTGCCAGAGGCTGTATTTACACACTGGATACTGCGCTTTGTTACTAACTGACTAGCCTGCCCGAGGCTCTATTTACACACTGGGTACTGCGCTTTGTTACTAACTGACTAGCCTGCCCGAGGCTGTATTTACACACTGGGTACTGCGCTTTGTTACTAACTGACTAGCCTGCCAGAGGCTGTATTTACACACTGGGTACTACGCCTTGTCACTAACTGACTAGCCTGCCCGAGGCTGTATTTACACACTGGGTACTACACAGTATTACTTTAAACCTAGGCTGTGGCCGTATCTAGGTGCTGTGTATACCTACACATTGCCACTGAAACTAGGCTGTGGCTGTATCTAGGCAGTGTGTATTAAACATACACATTGCCACCGAAACTAGGCTGTGGCTGTATCTAGGCAGTGTGTATTAAACATACACACTGTCACTGAAACTAGGCTGCACTGAAACTAGGCTGTGGCTGTATCTAGGCAGTGTGTATTAAACATACACACTGTCACTGAAACTAGGCTGCACTGAAACTAGGCTGTGGCTGTATCTAGGCAGTGTGTATTAAACATACACGCTGTCACTGAAACTAGGCTGCACTGAAACTAGGCTGTGGCTGTATCTAGGCAGTGTGTATTAAACATACACGCTGTCACTGAAACTAGGCTGCACTGAAACTAGGCTGTGGCTGTATCTAGGCAGTGTGTATTATACATACACACTGTCACTGAAAGTAGGCTGATAGTAACGAGATATAACAAGGGTAGTAACCAGATGAAATTAAAGCGGTATCATGTGTCAAGGTTACAGCACGACAGGCTCGCTGTTAGGGCGCAATCAAAATAGCACAAGGATAGTAGTGAAACATGACTACTAGGTAACGAAACAGCACTAGGGTGGTAACGAAACAGAACTAGGATGGGGGCGAAATAGCACTAGGGTGGTAACGGGCCAGCACTAGGGTGGTAACGGAACACTAAGGTGGTAACGAAACAGAGCTAGGGTGGTAACGAAACAGCACTAGGGTGGTAACGAAACAGCACTGCGGTGGCAAGGAAACAGAACTAGGGTGGTAACGAAACAGCATTAGAGTGGGAACGAAACAGCATTAGGGTGGTAACAATACAGAACTAGGGTGGTAATGAAACAGCATTAGGGTGGGAACGAAACAGCATTAGGGTGGTAACAATACAGAACTAGGGTGGTAACGAAACAGCGCTAGGGTGGGAACGAAACAGCATTAGGGTGGTAACAATACAGAACTAGGGTGGTAACGAAACAGCATTAGGGTGGGAACGAAACAGCATTAGGGTGGTAACAATACAGAACTAGGGTGGTAACGAAACAGCATTAGGGTGGTAACGAAACAACATTAGGGTGGGAACGAAACAGCATTAGGGTGGTAACAATACAGAACTAGGGTGGTAACGAAACAGCGCTAGGGTGGGAACGAAACAGCATTAGGGTGGGAACGAAACAGCATTAGGGTGGTAACAATACAGAAGTAGGGTGGTAACGAAACAGCGCTATGGTGGCAGCGTGTGCACAGGATACTGAACACTGTCGCGGTCAGGGTGGTAACGAGACAGCATGACGGTGCAGGCGCCACACCCGCCTTCACCACAACCCAGCTTGGTCCCCGTCAGCTGCACTGCTCACCGTTAAGGTCGTGTTGTTGTACCACAGTCATCACACACACACACACACACACACACACACACACACACACACACACACACACACACACACACACACACACCTAGTGCGCGCTCACGCACACACACACATACACACACACACACCTAGCGCGCGCGCGTGCACACACACACACACACACACACACACACGCACGCGCACACACGCCTAGAACACACACACACACACACACACATAAATGCACACGCCCCCCCTCCTCCACACACACACACACACACAGATGCACACACACACGCACACACGCACGCACGCACGCACGCACATACACACACACACACACACACACACACACACACACACACACACACACACACACACACACACACACACACACACACACACACACACACACACACACACACACACACACACACACACACACACACACACACCACACACACACACACACACACACACACACACACACACACACACCACACCAAACACTCACACACACACACCACCACTACCACCACCACACACAGTGAGGGACAAGGATACAGTGACGACGTAAGTACTGCAGCAAGGTCATCTCTGGATCTGGACTGGAAACCTCCACCTGATAACAAACACAGTGTGAGAGTGAGAGTGTGTGTGTGTGTGTGTGTGTGTGTGTGTGTGTGTGTGTGTGTGTGTGTGTGTGCGTGCGTGCGTGCGTGCGTGCGTGCGTGCGTGCGTGCGTGCGTGCGTGCGTGCGTGCGTGCGTGCGTGCGTGTGTGTGTGTGTGTGTGTGTGAAAGAAAGGAAGAGATCGCACGTTTCTCAAGAAATCGGGACAGTTCGGAGAAGAAAGAAAACGCTCCGTGATTATGTGAGTTTAACTGACAAGATGGAAAACGCAAATGTCTGTGTGAATGACAAGACGGAAACGCCAGATGATTGGATGGGTGACAAGACGGAAAACGCCTGATGATAGTATGAGTGACAAAATTGAAAACGCAAATGATTGTATGAGTGACAAGACGAAAAACGCCTGATGATAGTATGTAGTGACAAGATGGAAAACGCCTGATAATTGTGTGAGTGACAAGACGGAAAACGCCTGATGATAGTGTGAGTGACAAGACGGAAAACGCCTGATGATAGTATGAGTGACAAGATGGAAAACGCAAATGATTGTGTGAGTGACAAGACGGAAAACGCCTGATGATCGTGTGAGTGACAAGATGGAAAACGCCTGATGATTGTGTGAGTGACAAGACGGAAAACGCCTGATGATGGTGTGAGTAGCAAGATGGAAAACGCCTGATGATTGTGTGAATGTCAGTATGGAAAACGCTTGATTAATGTGTGAGTGACAAGATGGAAAACGCCTGATGTTTGTGTGAGTAGCAAGATGGAAAACGCCTGATGATTGTGTGAATGTCAATATGGAAAACGCTTGATTAATGTGTGAGTGACAAGATGGAAAACGCCCGATGAGTGTGTGAGTAACAAGATGAAAAACGTTTGATGATTGTGTGAGAGACAAGATGGAAAATGCCTGATGACTGTGTGAGTGCCAAGATGGAAAACGCCTGATGACTGTGTGAGTGACATGACCTTTCTCCCATTGACGAAAAACACCAGTCGGTCCTCCATCCTGATCTTCTCCCTGCTCTCAATCTCAGCACCGCGGACGTTAGTCACAAATTTCCGTTGACACCCGGTCCGCCCGATTGTTTCGCTACCTCTGTGGCTCCTGCAACAATGCAATGCCTCGTGCGGTGGGTTAGCGAATCACAAATCAGCGCCGCTTACTCCAGAACTAGTTCAAGGTCAGGAGCAGTGGTGTTCAGAGGCCAACCTGGTCACGTGAGGTTTGTTGGTCTCAGAAGTCTGGCTGACATATCAGAAACAAACAGGCTCACCTTTCTGTGGGGACTAGAGTCAAAAGCACATAACTTTAAACATGTCCACATAAGTAACTGTACATAGCACCACATAATTGTCATTATTACTTCATATTTACATATGCTGATTATCGTGTTTACATGTTTACAATTACCTCTCGCGCATCATTGTAATGATGTGCCATGAACGCTTTTCTGTAAGCCGTTGGATGCAACGTCAAGAGAAAATAAATAAATGATGCTGTGACTAAATTATATGTACTGACATTTGTACAAGCAAAGAGCTGGCGAGTAGCGTAGACAATGTTTACATTCTGAGCTGTTCCAAAGGACTATAGCACGTTTTTCATCGTGTCAGATTACATGTTTCCACATTTCCACGTGGTTTAGGTAGGAATCTGACTCCACGTGCCCCACGTGCTAGTTGCTTCAGCACCGTGTGTGCGAGTTACACAAGTTCCCATGCACACCTTTTCACCTTTGCTGGTCGTCTGCCTTCGCTACTGTCAAGTTTCGGACGTACTTAAACTGTCGGAAGTACGTAGAAATGAAGGTGTGCCTTTCTAGCGTGTACTGATTCGCTTCACGCCAGTGTCAGTCATATGTCAGCGACACGTGAATCGTTTCCCTGCCAGATAATTTGTGTCACTGCTGGTGTAATTCCCTCACAGTGAGTTCCGCACACCGGTTAAGCCAACTAGACTAAACTGATCATTGTCTAGAACTTGCCGTCTCCTGAGCAAGCGTGACCAGTCAGAACTGTCTTCTGGCAGACGGGGAATATCTAGGCATGGGCGTCATGTGATGTTATAAGAGTACAGAAAGGGTTAATATGAGGTGTTTAGAGAGAAGAATGAACGATAAACTAAGTTTAAACTTCAGTGGCACCGAGAGACAGGAAAGCGGGGGGGGGGGGGGGAGGGGGGGGCAAGGCACAGAGGGTATGATGGGGTCCGCAGAAGGGAGTGGGTGTTTAATTGTCAGTGATGGACAAAAGGGCGGGAGAGCGCGGAAAATTCCAGAGCAGAGTGGATGGTATAACAATATACTTTATTCATCCCAGCGGGAAATTAAAGCTGTCGTCCGATCGCACAACGAAGAACGTATCTCAATAATTCTAAGTCATGAAACACACGCATATACACACTCTTAAACATACGCCCCCTTTCTCTCAATCTGCATACACTAATAGCAAACCCAAAATTACCCGGAATAATGCTTTCTCTGTCAAACCAAAACGTAAAAACTCTCAAATAAAAATCATTAG
>OY757543.1:26466416-26498916 GCA_963584105.1 Alviniconcha strummeri
ATTTGTTTGTATTGTGCAGTGCATGTAATCATGGCTTCATACAACTTCTCCGTGTTTGTCGCGACGGAAATGATACTTGTGGCATTTCCCGCCAATGATAGTACAAAGTCCCTAGGGCGTTAATTAAGTGAGTGTACCATTTGTGTAATATTAATATTCAACCCCTCGCATTCAGTGTTAACGCTTATGTCAGTAAATAAATACTCCCTCGTTTCATAACTCAGAAACTCTGTTCCAGAAGTTCGGTCATTACCCCACGAATTAATGCTGAAACTGGTCTTATCCTACACTCATCGTGCCTTCGCCTCAATTGCGAATCAGTCGAATGAGGGCGAGTTCCTTGTTTGCATATTTACATATGCACATATACATATCCTTTTACTGAATGTGTATCTCAGAATAGTTCATCGTAGCTAGTCTGTCTGTACAGCAGAACAATGAGAGTGTCGCAGAGTCTGGCGAGAGTCGGTGGCGCAGAGCAAGAGTACTCGCTCTCGAAAGCCAAAGTTAAGCACGACTGAACGTGGTCACCGAATGGATTCAAGATTCAAGATTACTTTATTATCTCATCAGAGAAATTAAAATGTGGCTGAACATTAACCACATCACAGCACAAAATATTACATATTGTATATTTTAAAATTCAAAGAAGAGTTACTGAAAATACAAAAGTTACATAATAAACTATTAATGTACGTAATTCACACACACACACACACACACACACACACACACACACACACACACACACACACACACACACACACACACACGCACGCACGCACGCACGCACGCACGCACGCACGCACGCGCACACACACACGCGCACACGCACACACTACCGAAAAGAACGTCGACGAGAAACTATATCGGTCAAAAATACTGTTTGAAGTCAAAGCACGTGACGGATGGGTGACCGTTACGTGCTTTACGCCCGTCCTGGGATTTTTTCGGAGTCAAATAGACGATTTCCGGAAATAACAGGCGTAGATAAATTTACAGTGTTTTCTTATTCCTGGAGAGTGAAGTCCCCTGAATGGAGGCGGCAGCGGAGAAGAGCCGATCTGCGACAGTTTTAGATATTCAGGCATGGACCTATTATAATTTATACTAGACTACCAGCTGGTGGAACCTAATATCCAATGTGCATGTTCCCCACGAACAGTGAGTGCTTGATCGGCATTTCTGATGCTTTCTCTGCCTTTTGTTTACGGGTATTCGTCATCTTCCCCACGTGCTCACCGGCTGTACCCCCAACAAAAGCCGCGTGCCTACTCTGCACTACACCCGCAGGCATGGACCCATATATACAGGTCCATGCCCGTATGCATGCACTTACCGAGTGCAGTCCCCTGGATTTCCGAAGATCGTCTATTCTGTGCGGACTCTACAAAAGTCCTTCCGGCGAGACTACAACCCCCGTGTGTATACGCGTGCAAAAAGATCACATACGCACGTTAAACTTCCCGTAATCCATGTCAGAGTTCGGTGGATCATGGAAACATTAAAACATGTACACTATGCGGAAGAAGCAGGAGTGTACAACTATAGTGTACAGCTATAATTTTTAAAGTAATCTTCTGTTTTATCACTTTGGAAAATTCGGGCGTCGCTTCCCTGTAAGCACTATCCCTGCCCGCAAATATGATCAATCCTGGAAGATCCTGAAGATTAGGCCTATTGCAAGCCTTAGAAAAGCCGACTAACTGAATGTCCTGTTGACATATTCATAACCTATATAGCTCTCTCTCTCTCTCTCTCTCTCTCTCTCTCTCTCTCTCTCTCTCTCTCTCTCTCTCTCTCCATGTGCTACTCCAACCTGTGTTGTGCTGTTCAGGTAGCCCATACATTTTGTGTGTCTGTGCTTTATGTGCATGTATGTGCGTGCGCGCGTATATATATATGTTTACCCCAGATGAAGCTAATATATTTATTTTTTTATTTATTTTTAATGCTCATTATCTACTCGTTTCTCGGTTTACTGATGTCCATTTCAACATGAATTGTATGAACATGTACTCAACATACTGTAGCTCACTGTATCCTTGGTTAATAGTAGATTCCCTCATGGGCGAGGGCTGGATGTAAAAAGACCTCGAGTCTTCTCCACTACCCTCGTAAAATCAAGTTTATTCATTCATTCATTCATTCATTCATTCTCTCTCTCTCTCTCTCTCTCTCTCTCTCTCTCTCTCTCTCTCTCTCTCTCTCTCTTGAAAGAAGTGGTATGTTTTTTACGTTCTTTCGATATTTTCTCCTTGTCTGAAACGTTCGTGGATTCAAAACAGCAGTATGACTCGTTCTGTGATTATGACGTTTTTCTTTCAAAATCTACAAAGCTATCACTGCAAGGTAGGACGTCGGGAGGTGTATTAGTCTTTGTGCGCAAACATCTGTCATCATTCATAAGACACATAGACGTTCCCTACGAAAATGTTATTGTACTTGAAGTATGTAAAACTTTACTTGGACTATGTAAAAATGCCTTTATAATCAGCACATACATTCCCCCCATGACAGTAAATTTTGGAAGATAACAAACAATGGATACGGACTGGAAATACTAGAGCAATGCATTGTTGATCTATATCAAAATTTGGATGACTTCTATTTGATTATTTGCGGGGATCTAAATGCGCGTACTGGAAAAGAAAACTACATCATTAATGACCCTCTCCTTTTTGATAAGGAAAATGATGACAAGGATGAGCTGATTTTTGAAAGAAACTCTGATGACGGTGAAATCAACTTGTTTGGCAAACAGTTGCTTGAAGTGTGCAAAATGTTTGACTGCGTTATTTTGAATGGATTATGTCAGTGGGGGTTCGACAGTTCTTACACATTTATTTCCTCTTCTGGTTGTAGCACAATAGACTATGTACTGATTTCTAGCGATCTCTGTTCGGGTGATTTTGTCCAATCATTTAAGGTGTTTCCGTGTATTGAATCCAATCACTTACCTGTTGGAATAGTACTAAAAATGAACACAGCATCTTCAGTTAATTCTGAGCTAAAGGAAAACCCTAAGCCAACGTGGATAAATAAACTGATCTGGGACAAAACAAAGGAAACAGATTTTCTAGCGAATTTTAATTCTGATATCATACGAGACATGTGTGCACGTGCAGTGGCGCTAATTGATTACAACATTGACCAGGCACTCGAATTATTCACAAGTTCGCTTTTGCGTGCCAGTGAATGCAGGAAACAGACCGAGAGATTCTTTATGGTTTGATGACGAATGTCGAAAGGCAAAAACAGACGCGAAGCTGTTGTTGAGAACATTTAAACGCTCAGGTTTTCAGAGCGATAGGGTCGCCTACGTAGCAGCTCGGAAAATATATAAGACATTGATTAGAAAGAAAAAGATGGGATACAAGCGTGAAAAAGCCAGACGCCTTGCTTCTTTTGACAAGGATCCGCGATCGTTCTGGAGGGAACTAAGACAATTGTCTGGCAGGAAAAACCGTGTTTTAAGTAAAGATATAAAGGACTGTGAGTGGTATGAACACTTCAAATGTGTCTTCAGTGAAATTAACACGCCTTTCAGTAATCTCACATTCGGAAATGATGCTGTAAATGATAACATCGAAACTCTGGCCGATCTGAATCGCTCAATAGATCCTCGGGAGGTTCGTGAAGCTATACGCAAGCTTAAGACAGGCAAGGCACATGGTTCTGATGGCATATTGGCAGAAATGCTAAAAGTGGCTGGTGAAACTGCTGTGCAGTTCCTAACAAAACTGTTCAATGTTCTCTTTGATCAAGGTGTGTATCCAGAAGAGTGGTCAAAGGCAATCATTGTGCCGATATTCAAGAAAGGAAAAGAGAATATCACAGACAACTATAGAGGCATATCACTCCTTAGTTTGATTAGTAAATGCTATACTTCAGTACTGAACAAAAGATTGGTTACATGGGTGGAGGAAAATGGGAAGTTGTCAGAGGCACAGGCTGGGTTTAGAAAAGGTTACTCAACGACCGATCACATTTTTACACTAAACGCTATTGTTGAAAAAAGCCTATCTAAAAGAGGAGGTAAACTATATACGTGTTTTGTGGATCTAAAGAAAGCATTTGATTCAGTTCAACGTGGACCACTCTTCCACATTCTATGCCAAAATGGACTGTCTGGGAAGTTTCTGAATGCTCTTGGTGCTATATATAAATCTGTGGTATCGTGCGTTAGAATAGGAGACAGACTGACCGAGTTCTTTGACTGCCCGGCTGGACTGAAACAAGGCTGCATATTGAGTCCGATGCTCTTTTCCTTATTTATTAATGAAATTGCATCATCCGTTGAACAACAGGGTATGCATGGTATTCAGCTACTGCCAGGGTTAGTGGAAATATTTCTTCTGCTTTTTGCTGATGATATTGTTCTCATATCTTATACACCAAGGGGTCTCCAAAACCAGCTCGATGTGCTCAGTTCAGCTTGCAAAGATCTTTTTCTCCACATAAATACTGACAAAACAAAAGTCATGGTGTTCAGAAAAGGGGGCTTTTTGGGCAAACACGAAAAGTGGCATCTTGATGGAAATAATATCGAAGTTGTCAATGAATATACTTATTTGGGGTACACATTTACCACAAAAATGAGTGTAACAAAGGGTGTTGATGTTTTGGCAGCAAAAGGAAAACGTGCTTGTGTAGAGTGTGTCAGATATATTGGTAAATTGAGTGAGATATCAAAAAAATGCTTTTTTAAAATATTTGACACCCAAGTACAACCTGTCATTCTGTACTCAGCAGAAATTTGGGGACTGCATCGTCTGAGTAACGTAGAAAGAGTTCACCCTTTTGCTTGCAAGCGTTATTTGAATGTCCCGCTCAAAGTACCCAAAAAGTTTGTGTACGGAGAAACGGGCCGCTACCCGTTGTATGTTAACAGTGCGGTCAGATGTATCCGATACTGGCTGAGAATCCTCAAATTGGATCCTGCTCGTCTTCCAAAGCAAGCATACACTATGCTATTCAACATGGATGAAAGAGGAAAGAACTGCTGGGCTACTAGTGTCAGAAACATTCTGTTTAGCCTTGGTTTCGGATACGTTTGGCTGCAACAAGGCGTTGGGTGCGACAGAGCTTTCATCTCAGTATTTAAGCAAAGACTTACAGATATATATCAGCAGGAATGGAGTGCATCTATACTGCAAAAGGATATGTATGCAAAATATCGAGATTTCAAAAACGTTTTTGAGTCTGAGAGGTACTTTGAGTTTGTTGATATAAAATGTTTTAAAGATTACCTGGTGAAGTTACGCCTAGGTTTGTTGCCACTAAATAATTCCGCATTTAGCAGCCTGTTTTCTCGTGACACTCCAGATGGCTGTGACTACTGCGGCGAATTTGAAGATGAAAAACACTTGATCTGCTTCTGCCCATTGTATGAAAACATTAGAGTTAAGTATCTCAGTGGCCTACTGACGGGACTGCAGTGTTACAACAGCTTGTTGCGATGTGATACCATTCATACCGCAAGGAATCTTGGTGCGTTTGTATTTTATGCAATGCGCATTCGTAAACATTACGCTGAAAACATGACATCAGAAAATGAGTAGTTCAGTTACCGCTTGATTTACTGTATTAGATTGTTTGTTTTGACCATGCTGGAAATGATAATGTACAATGTTCTCCTCTTTCCAGGGGCCGGAGGCCTAAGGAAATAAACTGTTGTCTGTCTTCTCTCTCTCTCTCTCTCTCTCTCTCTCTCTCTCTCTCTCTCTCTCTCTCTCTCTCTCTCTCTCTCTCTCTCTCTCTCACGCAAGCACACACGCACGCACCCACCCACCCACAAAAACACACACAACACACACACACACACACACACACACACACACACACACACACACACACACACACACACACACACAACCGAAATGATCGTCGAAAAGAAACTATACCAATCAAAAACACTGTTTGAAAAGGTGAGTTTGAAAGACTGACAAGCTTTGAAGGCAAGTGAGAGAAGGGCCGCGACAGAGAGTGAAAAGGAGAGAATTCAAGATGTGTGCATTAGAGTTGTAGTTAATTATTGTGGCAGAATGGTTGTGACAGTCACACTGAATGAACCAGCACCAGAAAGTATTCCTTGTACTTTCATCTGGCGTGCGCGCGTGCGCGCGCGAGAGAGAGAAAGAGAGAGAGAAAGAGAGACAGAGAGAGAGAGAGACAGAGAGAGAGACAGAGAGAGAGAGAGAGAAAGAGAAGAAGAAAATACATTTTGTGTTACGTCTCTTCACTAAGACAGATTTCATTTGGCTCTGCTTTTTCGTAAAGAATGCAGCTGCTGACGCAAGCTTTCTTGTGCTTTGAGACGAGCAACAACCAAAAGACAGAAAGAAACAAAGAGACAAAGGAGACGATGATATGCAGATAGTGCATGCAGAAAGACTGGGTGTTGTGGTCCAGGATAATTGATCCAGATCCTAAAAACGAAACACAATAACAACAACAAAACATTTTTTTTTTTAAATACATGCAGGTCAGTGGGCCGATTTATTAAACGTCGCAGCGACGTGGGAACACGCCTAGGACACATGGACTGACACATGAGGCTACCTATGGGAACACGCCTAGGACACATGGACTGACACATTATGCTATGAGGACACGCCTAGGACACATGGCCTGACACATTAGGCTATGGGGCTACTTATGTGGACACGCCTAGGACACATGGACTTACCTATGGGGACACGCCTAGAATACATGGACTGACACATTAGGCTATGAGGCTACTTATGAGGACACGCCTAGGACACATGGACTGACACATCAGGCTATGAGGCCACCTGTGTGGACACGCCTAGGACACATGGACTGACCTATGTAGACACGCCTAGGACACGTGGACTTACCTATGGGAACACGCCTAGGACACATGGACTGATACATGAGGCTATGAGGCTACCTATGAGGACACGCCTAGGACACATGGCCTGACACATTAGGCAATGGGGCTACTTATGTGGACACGCCTAGGACACATGTACTGACACATGAGGCTATGAGGACACGCCTAGGACACATGGCCTGACACATTAGGCAATGGGGCTACTTATGTGGACACGCCTGGGACACATGGACTGACACATTAGGCTATGAGGCTACCTATGAGGACACGCCTACGGCAAATGGACTGACACATGAGGCTACCTATGTGGACACGCCTAGGACACACGGCCTGACATATTAGGCTATGGGGCTACTTATGTGGACACGCCTAGGACACATGGCCTGACACATTAGGCTATGGGGCTACTTATGTGGACACGCATAGAACACATGGACTGACCTAAGGGGACACGCCTAGGACACATGGACTGACCTAAGGGGACACGCCTAGGACACATGGATTGACATAAAGGGACACGCCTAGGACACATGGACTGGCATATTAGGCTATGGGGATACTTATGTGGAGACGCTAGGACACATGGACTGACACATGAGGCCATCAGGCTACCTATGAGGACACGCCTAGGACACATGGACTGACCTAAGGGGACACGCCTAGGACACATGGACTGACACATGAGGCTATGAGGCTACCTATGGGGACACGCCTACGACACATGGACTGACACATGAGGCTATCAGGCTACCTATGAGGACACGCCTAGGACACATGGACTGACCTATGTAGACACGCCTAGGACATGTGGACAGACCCAAAAGGCTGCCTAAATGACTAAGAAGGGGAAAAAGAAGAATAGAAGGCCGAGAAGAAGAAATTAAGAGAAGAAAAGAATATCGAAGATTCAAATGGCGAAAGCAGGAGATCACTGAGTTTCAGTGTGACAATGTCGCATGGTACTGGGGTTACAGAAAATCAGTGTGAGTCTGTTTAACTGAGTACAATCTTGGTGTTTATAAAGCCGTCGACTACGAAAGTCGGTTATCTTAGGCTTGACCTAAAAAAAAAACTAAAAAAAACACTGCTTCCTTTTTACATTCAGCACGAAACATCGATTTCACTTACTAAAATTCGGAAATAAGTAAATAAAGCAACTTTCTGAGTAAGTATTTTGGAATTTTACGCCCAGTCAGCCAGGACGGTTGTATTAGGGGGAGAGCACACAGTTTTGTGTGTGTGTGTGTGTGTGTGTGTGTGTGTGTGTGTGTGTGTGTGTGTGTGTGTGTGTGCGTGCGTGCGTGCGTGCGTGCGTGCGTGCGTGCGTGTGCGTGTGCGCATATATGGGCGCGCTATAATATATAAATACTTTCATATACGTTCTCTAAGCTTAAGAAACCAAAACGCAAACTTACCCAGGCCAAGTGAAAGAGATGGTCAGAACTGCAAACAGGCCTTGCGCCCGATGACTCTCAAAGCGCAGCCCAGTTAAAAATAAAAAATAAAAGGCAATGTGTATGCAAGTATCTGTGCTTTCACGCGGGCTGCCTACGTGGAGTGTCGACAGCTATATGGGACAGAGGACCCCGAGTCAGTGACCCGCTGTGTCCTCTCTCCGGTCGGCTTTGACTGGGATTCACGCACGCCCTGAGATTCACTTGTACTTACGCCCCCAGTGACGTCTGAGGACACAGAGCGCAGAAAAAAAATACAAGTTAAATCAGTCGCCTCCACTCGACGATGTCGTATACATCGCACCGTCTCCCTGCGGGTCAGAATGAGGCCACGTCGCTGCACACGGACGCACAGTCAGCTTGTAACACTTACCGACATACAGGCTGCATGTCCACGCCCCGCACCCAACCCACAAAGCGTACGCGTGCTGTATCCCACACCCATTCGTATCACTCCATACGGCCTGCAGTTGTATCCGACATCGTGGCTCCAAGCGGCGTACAGTTGTAGCATAATAATAATAATAGATTATTATATGGGTCCCCATCTCGTAAGAGCCCAGAGCGCTTACAAAGACATAAGAGTACACTCATGCCATCACACACACACACACACACACACACACACACACACACACACACACACACACACACACACACACACACACACACACACACACACACACACACACAGAGAGAGAGAGAGAGAGAGAGAGAGAGAGAGAGAGAGAGAGAGAGAGAGAGAGAGAGAGAGAGAGAGAGAGTACAAATACATCATTACTGGTGATGGACTGGTAAAACGACAAATCGGTATGCAGAGAAGAGATGGGTTTTCAGTTTTGACTTAAAAGAAGAAAGTGAAGACGAATGCCTGACAGAGAGAGGAAGTGAGTTCCAGAGCACAGGTCCAATGTCTTGAAAGGATCCCTCCCCCAGGGTCCTTCTGCCCATCCTAGGAACACGGAAGATGCGAGTATCCGCGGCTGAGTGAAGACAGCGAGACGGAGAGCAGAAATGAAGTAACTCAGAGAGGTATGGAGCTGTACCAGAAACAGTATGGAATAAGTAAGTAAAGATGGTGCTTAACGTCCACAGAAACCATAAGGCTTATTAGGGACGGGACAATATGGAAGCAGATGAGAGCTATTTTATATTGAATCCGGCTCCTGATTGGTAGCCAGTGGAAATCAGTCGTAGAGAAAAGGAGTGATGTGGGCAGATCTAGGAACTTTGAAAATGAGGCGAGCTGAGCACTTGATCACTCTTTGAATTTTATCAAGGAGAATCCATTCTTATGACTCCATTCGGCGTATACTTGTATACTTCATACGGCGTACACTTGTTGTATCCTACATCCATGACTCCATACGGCCTACAGTTGTTGTATCCTACATCCATGACTCCATACGACCTACAGTTGTTGTATCCTACATCCATGACTCCATACGGCCTACAGTTGTTGTATCCTACATCCATGACTCCATACGGCCTACAGTTGTTGTATCCTACATCCATGACTCCATACGGCCTACAGTTGTTGTATCCTACATCCATGACTTCATACGTCCTACAGTTGTTGTATCCTACATCCATTCTTATGCCCCCATACGGCTTACCGTTGCTGTATCCTACATCCATTCTTATGATTCCGTACGGCATACTGTTACTGTAACCTACAGCCATGACTTCACACGGCGAATGACTCCATACCACGTACACTTGTATCCTACAGCCATTCTTATGACTCCATTCGGCCTACACTTGTTGTATCTTACATCCATTCTTATGAATACATACGGCGTACAGTTGTTGTATACTACGTCCATTCTTATGACTCTATACGGCGTACACTTGTTGTATCCTACAGCCATGACTTCACAGGGCGAATGACTCCATACGTACACTTGTATCCTACAGCCATTCTTATGACTCAGTACGGCGTACAGTTGTTGTATACTACAGCCATGACTTCACAGGGCGAATGACTCCATACGTACACTTGTATCCTACAGCCATTCTTATGACTCAGTACGGCGTACAGTTGTTGTATACTACAGCCATGACTTCACAGGGCGAATGACTCCATACGTACACTTGTATCCTACAGCCATTCTTATGACTCAGTACGGCGTACAGTTGTTGTATACTACGTCCATTCTTATGACTATACGGCGTACACTTGTTGTATCCTACAGCCACGACTCTATACGGCGTATAGTTGTATCCTGCATCCATTCTTATGACTCCATACAACGTACACTTGTATCATACAACTATTCTTATGACTCAGTACTGCCTACAGTTGTTGTATCCTACATCCATGGCTCCATACGGCGTAAAGTTGTATCCATTCTTATGACTCCATACGACGTATTGTTGTTGTGTGGTTCTTGCAGCCTGCAACATTCTTATGACCCCATACAGCATGTAGTTATTGTAACCTACAGCCCAGTTCATGTGGGTACCCACGAACGCAGCAATTTAGATCCTCCTCTCCTGAGTGAGACCCCAGCGCTATGAAGCGTTCTGTCTTAGTCAAGAGACGTGCCTTTCAAGTGAAGGATTTTATAGAGGCCTATCTTATTACTGGCATATTCGGGTCTGTTGTATGTCTGGTTATCCATACCTCTCCCAGCTCTGGGTCTGTGTTGTGTCTCTTGGCATCCATACTACTCCCAGCTGTGAGGTATGTCTGTCTGTGAGTGAGTGACTGACTGACTGACTCACTCACTCACTAAAGCAAAAGGTGACTGACTGACTAAAGCATAAGGTGACTGACTGACTGACTGACTAAAGCACAAGGTGACTGACTGACTGAATGACTGACTAAAGCACAAGGTGACTGATTGACTGACTGACTGACTGACTGACTGACTAAAGCACAAGGTGGCAGACTGACTGACTGACTGACTGACTGACTGACTGACTGACTAAAGCACAAGGTGACTGATTGACTGACTAACTAAAGCACAAGGTGACTCACTGACTGACTGACTAGCTGACTCGCTAAACACAAGGTGGCTGACTGACTGACTGACTAAAGCACAAGGTGACTCACTGACTGACTGACTAGCAGACTCGCTAAACACAAGGTGGCTGACTGACTGACTGACTGATTGACTGACGAAAGCACAAGGTGACTGACTGACTGATCAAAGCACAGGGTGACTGACTGACTGACTGACTGACTAAAGCACAAGGTGACTCACTGACTGACCAAAAGCACAAGTCAACCAGAGGGTGACGGGAGGTCAGTTCAGTAACCCGGAAACTTAGGTAACCATACCTGTAATAATTCAGCTCGGGCAAATCAGCCCAACGCCAATGAGACAGACAGACAGACAGACAACCAGAGAGAGAGAGCGAGAGAGAGAGAGACAGACAGAGAGAGAGAGAGAGTGTGTGTGTGTGTGTGTGTGTGTGTGTGTGTGTGTGTGTGTGTGTGTGTGTGTGTGTGTGTGTGTGTGTGTGTGTGTGTGTGTGTGAGAGAGAGAGTGAGAGAGAGTTAGACGAGAATTTATAATACATTTGCTGATTTACTTCACCCAACAGTTGTATGTGGTTAGCCTACGTAAACCTTCGCTTCTTGTCATCAGGCTGTGTCCTGATAAACAAGCATTCAGAGGCCTCCAAGGACGTTATTTTAAATATTAAATCTTATGACGTATGTGAAGGAGGTTTACCTTGTTAGACAAGTGGCTTTTGATTCGTTTCACCATGCTCACCTGTTTCTACAGCATAACATTTTAAAGTTGTGTAAGGTAAAAATCTCTCTCTCTCTCTCTCTCTCTCTCTCTCTCTCTCTCTCTCTCTCTCTCTCTCTCTCTCTCTCTCTCTCTCTCTCTCTCATGAACCTACGCAAACAACTGCAATACAAGGGGTTGTTCATGTTCGGGGTCCTTGACAATGAGGCCACTGAGTGTGAATGAATGAATGAGTATATATGGTGCATGAAAACGTCCACACAAAACCTTGCGTGTTCACAGCGCCAGATACACACAGTGCATGCATGTAAGCTCTCACGAGCTAAGACTACCAAAGATATTCATGCCAATAAAGCACAAACACCCACCCACCCCCCTCCCACCAGCCCACCCCGAAAGTGCAACTATACATAGCAGTTAAATGTAGAAATATATACAGTTTTTAAAAAGCGTTTATGGGAATGTACATCACTCCACACACACACCCACCAGCGCGAGCGCACATCACACATTTGCATCGACTATCCTGCCTAGGTAAAGAAATAAGTCCTCAGAGAAGCTCTGAAAAACTTAATGGAATCCTTCTCCTTGATGCTTTCGGGAGGACATTCCAGAGGGAAGGAGGGACATACCTGAAGGTTCACTAGCCGTACCGCTTTGTCTTAGAATCCCTAGGCCTGGGAACATCAAGGAGAGATCTAGATGCTGAGTTGAGAAGGCGAGAAAAGGTGTGTCTATGGAGAAGATCAGAGAGGTAGAGGGGGTGTTTTTCTGAACTGACAGAGGGACGTGGCAGAGTGAATTTTGCGCCAGATCCATTTCTGAACCAGAAGCCAATGAAACTGTCTAAGAATGGCACTGATATGGTCAGTGGTTGTTGTTGTTGTTGCTGCTGCTGCTGCTGCTGCTGCTGCTGCTGCTGCTGCTGCTGCTGCTGCTGCTGTTCAGTTCAGTGTTGTTGTTGGTTTGTTTGTTGGTTTTTGCATTTTATTACAGTTCTTGCAGGCATTTTTTGCACTGCCTGTAGATGTGTAATCGGCTTTTGGATCAGTCCCAATAGAAGGCCATTACAGCAATCAAGCCTTGACAATAATTATTAGACAGACACCACTGCTGGTAGGCATGAGCACAGCTCGGAATCGTCGGCAAAACGTGAGTGTCTATGCAGAACTTTTCAATAAGTTCTGCCGACTGCCTGGTGTGAGGAGAAAAGAGAAGAGGACAGAGCACCGATCCTTGCGAAACACCTCAGAGAAGGGGAGTTTCCGCTGAAAGAGCAAGGATTTGTTGTGACCTGCATGACAGGTATGATGAGAACCAATCAAGAGCGGAACCATCCAAGCCGATTTCTGCATGAAGTCTCTGGAGGAGCAGTGTGTGATCGAGAGTGTCAAAGGCAGCACTCAGATCCAGCAATGCAAGAAGAGCATAGTTCCCTCCATCAGTCATTACTAACAAAATGTGCGACAGACGGCCGTCTCGGTGTTGTGGCCACGTCTATATGCTGATTGACTGAAACTTGACATGCAAATTGTGTCCAGTTTGTCTGCAGCCGGTCGGCAACCGCTTTCTCAAGAAACTTTGACAAATAGAGTATATAATTAATCTGTACCCACGCCGTCCCTCACGCTATTCCAGTTCCAGGAACTATCACCTTAGTTTGCCTAAGCCAAGGATAAATATATTCAATTTGAATAAAAACAAGTATAGCCTTCTCTGATGCCTTTCTATGGAACAATCTACCTCTGACAGTCAGATCTTGTCATTCACTCAGCTCCTTCAAGCAAAAACTTCATGTTCGCCTTGAAGCAGTTACGTTTAATGGATTGTGACAGAAAACTGCTAGAGACAGAATGGAGAAAGAGGGGGTGGGTGTCAAGGGGGGGGGGGGGGGGGGGTCGAGTGATTGGCATTGCAGTGACTGGTCATTTGAGACCTACGGTCTACACCTATTGAATTCCGCCCACAGTCCTCCCGACTGTTTGTACGGTTGTTGTTTTTCTTTCTCTCCTTTCCCTTATTTTTGGTTTTATAACATAAGCATTAACTGTTTTTGTTTTCTTCTCCGATACTAGTCATACTAATTTATTTATCAGATGTTCTACTGCCTTATCTGCTGGATATATGCTCAGACACGTATAAACTGAGTGATGTATGCATGTATGCATCTGGCGATAGTAAACGTGCTGTTTTTCGTGTTACGTATATGAATTTTCAAGTATTCAATTTCACTCACTTATTTACGCTTATATATATGTAAATGATGCCCTGTCGTTTTACATTTACTCATCAGTAGCTTACCAAGGACTAGTTGTTAGACAGGCTTTTGACTGCACCTAAACTACAATCCTTCTGAAATGTTTTCGAGTTCGAGGTCTCTCTGTCTCTCTTTGTCTGTCTCTGTCTGTCTGTCTGTCTGTCTGTCTGTCTCTCTCTCTCTCTCTCTCTCTCTCTCTCTCTCTCTCTCTCTCTCTCTCTCTCTCTCTCTCTCTCCACACCCCGAAAGTGCAACTATACACAGCAATTAAATGTAGAAATATATACAGAGTTTTTAAAAAGCGTTTATGGGAATGTACATCACTCCACACACACACCCACCAGCGCGAGCGCACATCACACATTTGCATCGACTATCCTGCCTAGGTAAAGAAATAAGTCCTCAGAGAAGCTCTGAAAAACTTAATGGAATCCTTCTCCTTGATGCTTTCGGGAGGACATTCCAGAGGGAAGGAGGGACATACCTGAAGGTTCACTAGCCGTACCGCTTTGTCTTAGAATCCCTAGACCTGGGAACATCAAGGAGAGATCTAGATGCTGAGTTGAAACTCTCTCTGGCTCTCGACCAGAGCGGACGTGTTACATTTGCTCCGTCAGTTTGTGTCTGTATCCAGTGTAACAGTACTGTTACCTTTTGGAAAAATGCATGTGCATAAAGGTAAGGTTTTCGGCTTTCGGACAGTGTGACCCTTTTGAATTTTCAACCATGGCCGACTGAAGTATCAGTGAAATAGTGAAATATTAGTTGCCTTCTCATTCACTACAATCCTTTGTTCTTTGACAACACCCGCGATGGCCATCGCGGCCATGACATAACCGCATCCTGCGCCGGCGTGAGGCTGCGGCGAAAGGATGTCGTAAACCAGTGCTGGAGTGTGCGTTTTATCTTTTACGCAGCGTGCAGTCCTCGGACACTCAGTGTGCGGTAATACCATCTGTGCCGTCCGCGTTGTCCTCAGTGCTTGTAAAGAGATATATTAAAATGTATGTGTACACTGATAGATTGTCACAAGGTAGGAATGTCAGTGGTTACGAGAACGATGGCCTTGGCTGCCCAAAAGTCAGATAACTTCCTCGGCGTCACCAACATCTCTCCAAAGCTAGCACCAGAAAAACTTGTAAACACTCTTGATTCCAAACAGAAGACATTTCCAACAACACACGCACGCATCCCACTATGGAGGTCAGTACTTCATGAAAGATACTAGCTATGTATTACTATTAGCTCAAAATGTCCACCACGATGTTCACGTTTCCTGGAAGGACTATACCAGGGGGTCTGATGGGAAGCTAACTTTAGTAACACTGTGTTCCGGCGCTGACCATGCTGACGTTGTGATTCGACAAACTTCCGTCCAAGTTTTCCGTCGGTTCAACTAGGATTGGAGTAAACGACCAGAGACTAGAAAACTCATCACGTTTCATCTATACAACCCAGAAAAGGCCTCTCCCAGTGTGCTAATTCAAGGCCATGACACAATGAAATGGGCGCAGGAGGAGTTTGACAGGGTGCGGTGCCTGGTGCACAATCTGGACGCCCGTCGGGCTGACAGTGCCACGTGTCTGTCTGAGTGCAGAGACCTGCCCCTCGTTCTGCCCGACTTCCATGGATACATAACTGTAATAACAGAACAGAAATGCACGCACACCACACCCAGGAAGTCGGTAATCCTCTCCGGGGAGGAGGCTTACCGGCAGTCACTGCCTGCTCATGGGTCGCCAGTACTTCTGCCGGTGCAGACTGCGGCTGCTGCCACCTCCAGCCCTCTGCCAGCCCTCGTCAACACCTCGACTGCAACCACCACCACCTTCACTTCGGCGGCCGCCACCCACACCTTGGCTGCAGCAGCGACTACCCACACCATGGCAACGACCACCTCGTAAAGTGAACTCATTGCACCATGAGAGAAGTCCTGGTTTGATTTGGTGAGTTTGTTTCGGCGGGCATACCCCGGGGCCTCCCTGCGAGCGTCCAGCATCCTTCCGTCCTGCAGGGCCAGTCGCTCATTCAGGCTGAACATCTCCCAGTCAAACAACACACTGCTGTCAGTGTGCGTTCGTACAGGTGTTCAGTACATCGACAACACCGTAACATTCCAGACACAAACCGGCGCCCCACGACAAGCACTCTATAAAGACCAGAAACATCCGAGTCACAGAGGAGTAAGGGGGCGGGGATAGCTCAGTGGTTAGAGCGCCGGACTCGTGATTGAAAGGTCGCGGGTTCGAATCCCTGCTGGAACGGCGGGAGAATTTTCTTCTCCAGGGTCGACTTTCTGTGCTGACTCTTATTTCGGTATCCGTTCCACCCCCGTGTTACCACAGTAGCACGTAAAAAAATCCCGGTCATTCTGCCAAAACTACTGAGTGCAGGTGGCAGGTTACAGCTAAACACGCATACACCTTACGTATGTGGCTTTTATTGAACCGTGCTTCGGCATTGGTCACAACTTGTCCCTAATATGTCAAATGACATCTGAGGACATTAAGCATCAACTCATCATCATCAGTCACAGAGGAGTAATCAGTCTGGCCTGGAACTTCAGGTTTGCAGGAAAGACAACAGCGAGGCTCAAAGAACAAGATGTGCCTCGCCACTCTCCTCGCCACCTCAGTACCAAAGTCGTGTCCCATGACACCAGTCATTCCAACAAAAACACTCCACAGGAACAACGGCAGCTCTACTCCGAAGCAGTAAAAAGTCGTGCTAACCCGATTGTTTACCAGCCTGTTCTCAGTCAAACGTCCCACTCCAAACACCATCCGACGGGAAACAATGGTTCGCCAGTCGAACAGCTCCGCCATGAAACATTACGCTGTCCGCCTCAGGCTTCCTCACCTCGTGATCAGGGATCGTGTCACCTCCAAACATCCTCTCGTCGGGAATCCCCGTCTTCCGATAACCCTGAGGCAATATTACAAATGATTGCGCAGCTTTTGGTCCCAATTTATCAGTCTGCCTAACGTTGCTGTGTTGTTGTTTTTGGTTTGAGCATCCTTCCTTAATTGACGTTGTTGTAGCACGGTCGTGAAGACAGGTTGAGTTGCTATTGTCAGGAGTTTGGTCCCGTATTCTAGTCTCGGGAAAGTGTCGGGTACAGGATTATCCAACGAACTTCCGCTGTATCTTCTCGTGATTTTTGTGACTTTCTCTCCCGCCGTTATATATATATATCTTCTGCCTGTAGTACGATATATATATATGAGTTGTTTTACACATTTTTTATATATATTATTGCTATTGTCAGGAGTTTGGTCCCGTATTCTAGTCTCGGGAAAGTGTCGGGTACAGGATTATCCAACAAACTTCTGCTGTATCTTCTCGTGACTTTTGTGACTTTCTCTCCTGCCGTTATATATATCTTCCGCCTGTAGTACGATATATATGAGTTGTTTTACACATTTTATATATATATATATTATTCAGTGTTGGATTTTCCCCGCATCTTTCGTGAATTACTTAAATTTGTATTTGTTATAGCTGTTTTTGCTTGTTTGTTGAATTTTTGTTGTTTAATGCTGAATATTACTTGTATAAATCTGATCATTATGACTTATGCCACTAGCGACCATTGGCCTCTCAAGGATGGTCTTCGTATTGGGCACCTGAACATTAATCATCTGATAAATAAAATGTCAGATGCCTCTCATCTTGTCCACAATAGTAAACCTTATGGCAGGGGTTTTCATATATATATACAACACAGGTTGGAGCAGCACATGGACAGAGATATATATATCTATGATCATGGTTTCACGTAACACCTAAGAGGGACAACATATGAAGCGTAAGATGCTTTTTAAACACTGAAGGACTGACTGGAAGCCTCAGTTCGCTGGGCAGTGAGTTCCAGAGCAGGCTGGACTTGAATAAATCTATCCTTGGTATTGGCACATTTAGCTTCCTTGATGAATTCCTCGAACTTTGATTAATCAATAATTTTGTTGATAGATACATCGGTGCCCAACCCGATATAATTTTGTGCACAAAACGCGCTTGGTTACTCATTAACCTAGAAGATAGCGGGAGAATTTGACCTGCTTTGTAGTCTTTATCGGTAAGGCTGGTTCGTTTTAGAAGAACAGTTTTGATTGCTCGCCTGTGTAGTGACTTCAAGGGTTTTTGCAAAGAGTCACTTGCTGAGTCCCAAAGAGTTGAAACATAATCTATACCTGACTGAATGTGTGCTTGGAAAAACGTTTTTCTGGCATGAAAGTTAAGAAAATGCTTAATTTTTGCTGATTGGTAGACTTTTTTAGCCGTAGTTTTGCACAAGTCACGAATGTGGGGACCCCAGGTCAGATTATTGTCTATTCGGTAACACCTAATACTTTGTGATCATTACTACCTCAGTTATTTGTTGGTTACCAACGGCGGAAAGGTGCGCAGACGGCGAGTGAAGCAGCTGTCGCTTCTGACGCGTCGTTAGAATCATGTACTTCGTTTTTGACGGGTTAAGAGACATATGATTAAGATGTGTCCATCCTAAAGTCAGTCCGCCCACGTTCAGTTACGTTACCTTTTACCTTATCAAACCAGCCAGCCATTCAATGATGGCGAGGACATCCACAACACACTGGCAAACCACATTTTCACTCAGTCTCTGTATCTATAGTCATATTTCACAGAGCTCACAGAGCTACGGGCAGCACTGAGTAGCCTCGTAGTCTATGTATACACAAAGCAATACCGCGGCAGAATCACTGAGTTTCAGTTTAGCGTTGACTGAGGCGGGGATAAGTGACAATACACAACTGACGATACTAGTCAACACGCGCCGCCGGAGCGTGCTGTGCTACGGCCGACCGTGCAAATGCACATAGTCCGCCAACACACACACACACACACACACACACACACACACACACACACACACACACACAGTGACTATGACACACACACTGACGCACAGTGACAGTGACGTGACGTGCCAGCCCGCTTATCATTCACGGTCACGAGTGCGCGCAAGCACTGACGTGCCGCGCGCGCCGGTGGGCACACACTGACTCAAACACATACACGTGGTGCGTGCACACACACACAACGAGGGAAGGGAAAGACAGATTATAGTGTTGCTGGCGAAGGAGTGAAAACGTGCAGCGGAGTGGACCTTTCGGCACGTAGTTTTGTCACCACTGACGCCAGTGACAAAACGTGCCGGAGTGACAAAATGTGCAGGCAGTGCATCAAATTGGACACAAAACGTGCCGTAGTGACAAAACGTGTCGCAACAGGGTTGTTACTAAGAATGACCACTGACGCGTTAGCTGCTATGCATTCGAGGCTGGATTTCATGTTTTCGTGCAGACTGGCAGACCGGAAAATGTCACGTGACATTGTACGCCGCAGTTTGAAAATCATGCTGTCCCACAGGCTGTAAATGAATCCTACGGCTGTTTGCGATGACCATTTCAGAAATAAAATGTGGGTTTTCGGCTATGGTTCGCTGATATGGAAGGTGGACTTCCCGTACGAAGAGAAACTGGTTGGCTACATCAAAGGCTTTTCCAGGAGATTCTGGCAGGGAAGTGAGGACCACCGGGGAGTGCCGGGCAAGGTGACGAAGCGAAAGTTACCATATCTTCTTGATCTTGATCTTGATGATTACGTCGACTAGGGCCATGTCCTAGATTGAGTCAGTCTCACTGTGTGTCTGCCACTGACTTTTTATCACAAATTTCAGAACAGCTGATTGTTTCTTTCTCTTTTTTTTTTCTTTCTTTTCCAACTTACTTTCTTTTTGCGTCCAGGAACTCGCTCTGCAATGACTGGTTCCTGAGCACCGTAAAATCGCCATAGTCACGCACACTAGCCTCTGTTCCAGACAAAAGACACCATTCTTTTATTTTTTTCTGCCAGATAGTTTTACCAAAAAATAACAGTGACCTATAATTTAAGAGCATATAGGTTAACCCAGTAGATCACCGCTTTTCTGAAATTTAGCAATGTTATACATAATTCACACCACATAGCTCAACATAATTTACAGGACCCTTTTTTTTTTTTTTTTTTTTATTGAAGACAAGTGATTACTATGACTTGTATGCAAACTTATTATCAATCCAAGCATCATCAATCCATGGTATCATCAATCCATGACATAAAAGACACTTTGGTGATGTCAAATATGAAAAAGATTTGAAAATGCTGGCAAGAGCCAGTGAACAATTGTCAGTGATTCAAGATTCAAGGTTACTTTATTATCTCATCAGAGAAATTAAAATGTAGCTGAACATTAGCCACATCACACATAGTGATGCTGACAAATTACAAAAATCAGTACTACAGGAACTAGCCTTCCCGGGCTACGATTCTCATGGACATGGTGCTTGGAGCAGGTTAAAAGAACATGATCCTCAGTAAAAAAAAATATTGCAACCGATCATGCCATTGATTTCATACCAATTTTACATTTAGATTATAAATATAAGGTATTTTTTTGGACACTGTCACTGACACTTGTCTCACGAATTCACTACGGTGTGGTTCCCATTCATCTTTGGTGTCAGATAACACCAGGAAGCTCTCAATTTTGCATACAGGTCTTGAAAGAAATGCAGATGGACTGCAATCATTTTTGTCACTGATTGTTTTTATCTTTGTGGATGGACCTTCTGATGACGTAATGCAGCATTCTAGAAAAAATGTAAGTCTGCAGGAAAAGGTGTGGTATATTGGATTTTCCCCAATCAACTTTTTTGGTTGGTAATTTTTGGGGTAAAATTAGCCAGCAGATCAAAAAATTATGCAAAATGTATATTACCCCAGATTATATAAATCGTGACTAAAAATAGTAAAATAAAAAATTTAAACAAAAAGTCATTTTTCACCAAATACGAGAAAGCAAGTTCAGTTAAATCAGTGATATGTTTAATTACAATTTTCTTTTTCTTGTGTTCTTTTCAATCAGTTCCAAGCACTATTTTTGATTTAAAAGAATCAAATCTGATTCTTTACAAACCAAGTACAGCTAGTACCTGAACTAGCCTTCTCATACCTTTACTTGGTTTGTCCAGAAAGAATTTTTTTTGTCCAACAGGTATATACTTAAAAGATCAAAATAAAATCTTAAAAGCGGTTGTTGTTTTTAATGCTTGGTTGATTTTATTTCTAATTTACAATCCTCTCATTAGTGACATCTTGTGGGACCCTACTGTAGAAAATGCCATAAAGTGTCGCAGCTGACTTCCTGCAGCTGTATTTCATCCTTGTCATTATGTGGCTGACACAAGCAAGGGAGGCTTTATCCATCACTATCCAAACTAAGTTGTTTTGTTTTGTTTTGAAACGTGATCAAAGGAGCATTTAAAAAAAATATATATATAAAAAATCTTGATTTTTTTGGTGATTTAAAAAAAAAAATCTCTTCCACTTCTAGTTCTACCTCTTGAATGAAACATGTGTGAGAAGCCTGAGCAACAAATCTGAACTTGATCCCCCAGAACATTTAAGGAAGGACATAGTTCAGGCTCAGCCAGCAGTAAAAACTAAAATATACTTATAAAATGTAACAATTAACATTATGAAATGATTGACAATATGTAACTTCATGTAGATGATTAACAATAATGTAGCCATCTTCAAATTGTAACATCATGAAAGGATTAACAATGTCTTTGAATTTTCTGTGTGGTGTTGTTTTTCAGCCTGGTCGAGTTGCCACTCTGGTGCCTTCAGAGGACCCAGAGGAGTGCGTGTGGGGCGTGGCCTATAAGATTCCAGCAAAGGAGGTCCAGAAAGTGCGCTCACACCTGGACTTCCGTGAAAAAGGCGGGTACGAGGCAAAGGAGGTTACTTTCATCCCTGATCCTCCTCACCTCAAGTTTGGCTACATCCGTCTGACGGTGTACATAGGCACCGACAAAAATCCCTTCTTCTTGGGACCAGCGCCGATCGAAGAAATGGCACAGCAGATCTACCATTCTGTGGGCCCCAGCGGAAGCAACAAAGACTACCTGCTCAATCTTGCCGAAGCTGTCCGTTCCATCGCACCCCATGCTGAGGACCAACACCTCTTTTCTTTAGAAGCAGCAGTGAAAGCAGCTGAGCGCAGAATAGCTGATGAACATGCCAACACAGAAGTGAACCATATATGATGCTGGAGTCATTTAGGGTAAAAAGTCTGAGATAATATATGTATATATGGATGTATTTGAGATGATATATAAGATAAATTAAAAAGGAGATAAAAAAACACAAATTCTTGGTAAATTGTGATATATATATAAATAATGTGCCTGGTGTCAATTGTAATGTAAAATGCTCTGTTTTAAATCTGAGTTTTCACTCTTGAGATGGGCTTTTTCATTAGGGACTGCAACATATAATTATCATAAAAAGTATTGGGTCTGGGATAAAACAGCAATCAAAAAAATCAAATTAGAAATCTCGTTAGTAAACTGCAGTACAGCCACGTGTGTAAATTGCTAACTGTCTAGCGCTTCATTTCTTCAAAACGTCAGACAAACAGAGTTAGATTTTTCTCAGGAAAGATGCTGGGAGGTATTAAATTAAAATGTTTATGTGACTGTAGGACTGGCAGGCAGAGTTTGGAGTGCTTACACTGCCACAGGGTTACAGTGACACCAGACATAAGAGTACAGGTCACACATCCAAACTCTGTCAGGACTGTAAACTGTGTCACTCAGTAAACATGGGGGCCACTATGAGTGACTATATCAATATCTAACCAGGAAAGAATATAAAAGCTGAGAAGTGAGTGGATCACTGGATGACAGGTGATGGGGGAGTGGGAGGAAGGGGAGGGGGGGAAGAGAGACTGAGGAATTCTTTCATTGTGATGTTTATACAAAATGCTGGTTTGATACCTGTATAAATTATAAAAATCATTTTCTTTTAAAAATAAAATGAGAGTTGTGTCCCTTCTTCAAAACCACCATCATGAGGGGAGTGACAGGAAGAGTTTTTAAAACATTGGCAGTTTGCATACAGGCAGGGCTCCGAGGAATGCGCAGTCAGATGTGTCCCTGCTGAAACACAAACTAATCAGGCCACACTGAACTTATACCTTCAGGGTCTTGTGGGACACACAAAAGATTCCAAGGAAAGTTTATATTTTTTCCCAAAGTCCACATAGATGAGCTTTACAAGTGAAACTTATTTTCAGAGTGTTGTCCATGGAACTTACTTAGCAGTTTATTAAGGAGGCTTTGCTTCCACTGAAACCCACATGGAAAGTCCCCAAGTTTGGCGATTTATTTCCCAACCAAACTGGCAAAACATCACTCCTAAGTTGACCAGGCAAACAGAGCAGAAACTTTTGATGTGCTGAGAAGTATACTTTGTACAAATGTCGTTTTATGTTGGACTTGATCTTTTAAAATTCCCCAGGGACCCCTCAAGCTGGGAGTTCCATTGACCCTCTGGAAATCCTAACTGGAAGCCCCGGCAGTAGTAATGTATGGAATACACATGTACGCATGGGTGTTATAGAAATCAAAAGGTCAGACACTGTTTAAACTAATAATTATTATGGTTATTTCTTTAGTGTAAATCCCAAGAAGCTGCAAGCACCTTACAAAGAACAACATAAAGGAGGAACTTAAAACAGAAGTCAATGTCTCTTTTCTTTCAACTAATGCAGAAAGTCCAGAATATTCTTGCATGCCTTATTCTCAGAGCACCACGCCATCAAAACTGCACACCTGTCCTACACAGCAATTCCACTGGCTCCGAATTTCAAAATGAACTAAAACACAAAACTGCTCACATGTGTTACAATGCAGTCACATGTTCTGCCCCCTTACCTTTCTGAAAAGTTCTACTGTACTTTACAATCCTTCCTGCTCTCCCCACTCTTTGTCAAACGCATGCATGCTCAACTCCAACTTCAACCCATGGCTTTCGCGCTTTGTCACACTTTGGTCCCCACATCTGGAACAATCTCCCCCAAAACATCAGGAACTCTGCTACTCTCTCTTCCTTCAACACCAAACTCAAGACATTTCTCTTAGAATATTTAAGTTGAGCAACACTCCTTCACCACCATCTGTCTGTACAATATGTGTGGGCATGCATGTGTGTGTGCATGCATGTGTGTGTATGTGTGTGTGTGTGTGTGTGTGTGTGTGTGTGTGTGTGTGTGCGTGCATCTTGCCCAGTCATGTTTTAAATCTCGTTGATATACATGTACAGTATGTTATAGCTGTTTGTTAAACTGTAGATAACATTCTCTGTCTCGACATACATTCTCTGTCTCAACATACATTGTGTGTGTTATGTTTGCTCAGCACTTTGAGCCACAGGGTAGGCACTCTACAAATTTCTATTATTATTTCTGCATTAGTGTGAGCAAGGAAATCAAATGCAAGCATTTGACATTTTTGTTGCTAAAATGTATATTGTTTGTATACAGCTGCACTATTTCAGAGATCACAAAACTCAACATATCACTTGGGTCATTACAGTACTGTGTGTGGTTTGCACATTCTTTGTGTACATGTGTGCATGCATGTGTAGACTTTGTGTAGGTAAAGACTTGCAAACACATACATATAATATATAATTTACAAAGCAAACAAAGCTGTACAAAGAAATGAGAAACTTAAAAATTTATTCAAATCAGAATAGTTCTGGGGGAAGTAGATGCTGGTAAACTGCAAATGCAACAACAGTGACACTAACAGCAACCATCAGTCTGTTTTGGACAGTTTCAGCATCACAGAGGACAAGTTGAAACAATATATATATATACATACAATTTTGTTTAAAACATTTAGATAGCTGATTAGCTTATTACATAGCTGAATGAATTGGGTTTGTGTGATGTTTGTTTTTTAATGTTTGAGTGTTATTGTACGTATGCATAGTACTTGTTCATTGATTGTTATAATTGCTTATGTTTGTAAAACTGTACTGTGCCCTTTTCTTCACAGGATATAGCACTATAATTTATAAAAGAATAATAATACAGGTTTCATCATATGCAAATATATGCTGTTCATCACCATTTATCGTGAAAATGACAGGTGGAGGGAAAAAATCTCTGCTATTTATATAGCAGTCCATTGCATATCTTCTAAAATAAATATTTTCAGTTCTATTTATGAATATGTTTTGAGTGCCTCAGCTCAAAATAAGTGCCTCACAATGGCAACTATAGAGCACTGTTCTCGGCTTCTGGTCAGACCCACTGCGCTCTAGTTGTATGCGACTGAATGAGTGACTAGCTTTGTACAGCACATTTGGAATACATCCACCGAAATGGTTACAGCACTACAAATATTTACTTGTATGGCAGTGTGTGTCTGTGTGTGTGGTACTTATACAGTTTACAGTGCACTACCACTGATTCCATGCACCCCAAATTCAGGGCAATATCCTGTTAAATATGACTCAAAGAGGAACAAATATTTACCCGTGTGTGTGTGTGTTATGCTGTTTACATTGCATGAATGAGATTGGTACGTTGTTAAATTTGTACTGTTGTGTTCCGTTTGTTAATGCACTGCATAAGATGATAAATGGAACTTCACCACTGTTTGTTAATGCACTACATAAGTGGAAAATCACAACAAATCCCTGTGCAGATTTTAATGTCACAGTCAAATAAATCTTATATCCTTGTCTGTACTAAATCAAAAATAATATCTGCAAGTGCAACTTGAAATTAAGTATTTATGAATGGTAACACTTTCAATCTTAAGTGTAAACATCCAGTAAAGGAGCATTCACCCAGCAAGGTTTAAATGCTTTGTTGACCCAGTGGTGGAAAGCACCAGCACAACAGCTGATGTGCATTGGGTAATCAGTCTTCTGAACAGCTTATAGTGATTCACAAGATTCATGGTGGGGGTGGGGGGGGGGGGTATTTAATCCAACAAATGCCATGGAAGGAGCGTAGGAAAGTTGAAGTGGGTCCCTCTAGGGGTGCACTGGTGTACCAGACTTTTGATTGGCTGAATTTGGTCAACAGCGTACTGTATCCAGACCCTTGCATTACTGACCAGAAGCGAAAACGGCTAGTGTTACCTTCCAGGTACATCCATGAAGTTCTGAAGAGTCTCAGTTCTGAAGTCGGACACCCAGGCAGACATAGAACCATGAGTTTGCTGTGGGATAGGTTCTACTGGCCTGGAATGTCCGATGATGTGAATGACTGGAAATGACCACCACACTGGCACAAGCGCTAATTATAAGAGTCTAACAGCACTACTGTTGTGCTTACAAGTTGGAGAACCTTTGGTAAGTAAGCACCTTGGTGTTTTACTCCTGTTCAACCATTACAGTTATATCAGGGCGAAGAACCTTCAGGTTGTGGCACAATGTATATGGTTAAATAAGTGGGTTTTTTTTAACCTTTTATGTGTTTGATTCTGCAGGTTGTGGGTTCAAATCCATGCTTCAGTTTACTGTCCTTCAAAAATGCGTTTTACAGCAACTCTCTTCCAAACGACTGCACGTCATGAGGCTGCTCACTTCTCACCTTGTCCTGAGAGTACCCAAAATTTACCATATCTCTACTCATCTAGCTTCGTTCCACTGGCTACCCACTGATTCATTAATAGAGTACAAACTCGCTTCTCTGTGCTACAAACTGCCTCGAGTCTACTGCTCTCATCTATTTGACTGAACTCCTGAAGGTTTACACACCAAACCGTCAGCTACGCTCTTCTTCTGATACTTCCATTCTTTGTCTTCCCTCTGTGTGTGCATGCACTTACTTGGTCAGAGATCTTTTTCTTGTGCTGCACCGTCCATCTGGAACAATCTCCCTTTCAAAGTTAGATTGTCAAGCACGCCTGCATCTTTTAAATCATCTTTCAAATCTCACCTCTTCAAGCTGTCCTATTGACTGTGTGTGTGTGTTCTTTGCTTCGTAATGGGCTATGTGCTCCAATCTGCAGACATAGTACATAAAAGATAGTAGTAGTAGTAGTAGCAGTAGTAGTAAGATCAGTATTCAGACTGTTTAGGCACTCACAAAATATGTACCTGGATACTTGATGCACTCTCAGATAGCTTTTCTGAGTTCATCCACTCATAGATGGGTTTTCAGAGAAACTCTTCATGCATTCTCAAGACAGATGTTCATCCATTTACACACTAACAATATCAGTATTCATACTAATCAAGAACTCAAAAGATCAGCATTCAGACCATTCAAGCACTGATAAGATCAGTTTTCTTGCTATTCAAGCATTCACAAGGTCAGCATTCAGACCATACAGTCACAAGATCAGTATCCATGCACTAATCAGATAGGGGCACAGGCTATTCTGTATTCAAGCACTTGTAAATCGGTGTTGAGACTATAATAATTCATATAAATATATTGTAAAAAAGATCAGTATGCAAATTATCCATACACTCACAAGATCAGCATTCAGACCATTCATGCACCCACCACATCAGTATTCAGACTACTTATACAGTCGCAAGATCAGTATTCAGACTATTCATAATCACAAGATCAGTATTCAGACTATTCATAGTCACAAGATAGTATCCAGACTATTCATATAGTCACAATGAGAAAGTATCCAGGCTAATCATATAGTCGTAAGATCAGTATCCAGGCTATTCATGCAGTCACAATATCAGCATTGAGAGAATGAGACTACTTGTACACTCACAAGGTCAGTATTACAACTATTCATGCGCTCACAAGAATGATACTTTGACTGCTCACGCACTTCCATGATGTAATCAGAATATTCATGCGCATATATAGGATCCCAACTATTCACACACTCCCAAGACAGGTTTTCAGATGCACTCGCATAGGAATTGATATTCCTTCACTAACATGGGTGTTTGTTGGAACCCAGCTCCAAAGAGTGACTCAAATGTCCCAGTTTGCAGGTTTATTGCAGATGTTTGTGCATCCAAGTGACAGCATTGGGGTCCATGCGAAGCACATGTCGGCTTAAAGCGCCTGTACAACTGCCTGACTGTGATGGTGGTGGTGGTGGTGGTGGTGGAGGCGGTGGTACCACTGGTGCTGGTGGTGGTGGTGGTGGTGGAGGTGTTGGAGACTGCAAAGCGGCATTTGTATTTTGGTTGACTGGCGGTGATTTAGCATCAGACTGGCTGGATGACACTGGTGTTTTGGTGCCCAGAAGTTTTTCCAGCTGTTGTCAAAACAAAACAGAAACGGTCACAGTCTATACTCTCCTCAAATGCATGCACTAAATGGTTCACCCTTATCAACACTGAAAGCCAGACATAAAAGGTATTTATTTGGATAGCTATATCTAGCCACACAAATATCCAACTCAAATGACTTCTTTACATCTGCTAAGTAACTTCAAGGGGGGGGGGGGGGGGAGGAGAAGAATCTGTAGGTATCCAAATCCAGTCAGACATCAAATGATAACATACAAAAAATGAACAGTATCTTGGTACACAACAGCTAGGTACTGGAGAAAGTGGACTGCCTGTGGTGGGGCTCATTTAGTCATTCATAATCAAGAAATGGGGGGGGGGGGGGGGGGGGGTAGTGCCACAGAATTGCACCACCAAGCGTTCTCATTAATTCCCAACAGTGCAGCAGTTTCTGCAAGGGCTATGCCAGTCAAGTCAAAATATTGTAATCATAGCACGCATGGCAATTGAATCAACTACTGAAGGCTCAATCATTTTTCAAAATGTGTGAAAAGGACCTCAAAAGCAACCAGGGCAACCTTTTTAAGCTGTCATGGACTTTGTAACATGCCACAGCTGCAGCACACAGAACATAGTTTTATTGCCTGTTTTGAAGAACTAGCTGCTAGTGCTGCACTGTTTTAGGCATATGTCGGTCCCTATGTCTGCTGAGCCCTATGCAGGAGTGGCAGTATCTACCGCACTGTTCACACAGAATGCTGAGGCTGTCAGTGGCAGTCTCTACCTGTTCACACACAATACTGAGGCTGTCAGTGGCAGTCTCTATGGCACTATTTACACACAATGCTCCCAGGTGCTACATCAGCAACGCAAAACCACACTGAAGCTAAGGAGAGGGGGGAAGAAGGATTTGAACCCCTATGCTCTCAGTCCCAGTGTCTTACTGCAGTTATCCATCTACCTGTCATCGTGTTCACAATGGTACTTACAAACTGCTGTGAGACCCTGCTGGCATTGGCACCCAGGCTGACCACAGGCCCACAAGGTGTGTATCCCAAGTGTGAGTAGAACCCTTGCTTGTCCAGGGTGTTCAAGTAAACTGTCTTGAAGTGTAACCTGAAAATGACAAACTGCTATACAGTCTCTCTCTCTCTCTCTCTCTCTCTCTCTCTCTCTCTCTCTCTCTCTCTCTCTCTCTCTCACACTTCCTCCCTCCATCTGTCTGTCTTGGCTAGTTAATGAGCTATAGTCTACGATAGGCAGCATGCTGTTACAGCATGGATATGTTTACATGCTGATTAAATGATCACCAGTGTCCGCTGCATTTGTCACATGCTCTTTGTTCTCCACCATAATCCGTACTGTGTTTGTCACAGTCACTGCGATTAGTCATACTAGTGCTGCATTTGCCATTATATATGTTCAGTGTTCTCCACCATAATCTGTGCTGTGTTTGTCACTGTCTCTGTGATCAGCTGTACTACTACTAGTGCTGCATTTGTCATATATATATATCTGTTCTATGATCTCCACCATAATCATAGTTCAGGAGCTGTGTGAGAGTCGAGGTGGACGTCCTGGGCTGTCTGTCCTAATGAGCCTTCTGGTTTCCGTGGACATAAAGAATTATTGAACCGTGCTTCGGCACTGGTCACAACTTGTCCCTAATATGTCAACTGACATCTGAGGACATTAAGCATCACTTCATCTCCACCATAATCTGTACTGTGTTTGTCACAGTTTCTGTGATCAGCTGTATCAGTGCTGCATTTGTTAGGCAGGCTTGGATGCACCCAGCTGTGGATGGCAGACCTGGGACCTAACCCACCTACATCAGTACATGTATGTAGGCAGCGGCTGTAATTTCCTAGTAATGCAAGGCACATGTTTTTAACTTAACTCACATACGCCAGAGTGCAGTACTAGTAATATGCTGAGCAAAGTAAAGATTTGGGAAAATCCTGGTAAGTGTGCCGTATTTCTGGTACATAGACAAGGGAATGGCATAAGCAAGAATAAGATGGCAACATTACAGATGACACGACACACATCACTGACACTTTACAAATCAATACAAACTTCTTAGCAAACTGCTCCGTGGCTTCCATCAGCCTGCGTCCCAGTCCTGTGCCCCTCAGGTCCTGTCGTATGATCACTGAAATCACACCATTGAGCAGCAATGTCAGGCACTGAAATCACACCATTGAGCAGCAATGTCAGGCACTGAAATCACACCATTGAGCAGCAATGTCAGGCACTGAAATCACACCATTGAGCAGCAATGTCAGGCACTGAAATCACACCATTGAGCAGCAATGTCAGGCACTGAAATCACAGCAGTCAGAAGCAATGCCAGACACTAAAATCACAGCATTCAGCAGCAATGTCAGACACTGAAACCACAGCAGTCAGCAGCAATGTCAGACACTGAAACCACAGCAGTCAGCAGCAATGTCAGATGCTGAAACTACAGCAGTCAGCAGCAATGTCAGACACTGAAACAACAGCAGTCAGCAGCAATGTCAGACATTAAAATCACTGCATTCAGCAGAAATGTCAGATATTGAAACCACAGCTGTCAGCAGCAATGTCAGACACTAAAATCACAGCATTCATTGACAATGTCAGATATTGAAACCACAGCAGTCAGCAGCACTGTCAGATATTGAAACCACAGCAGTCAGCGACACTTTCCAGACACTAAAACCACAGCAGTCAGCAACAATGTCAGACACTGAAATAACAGCAGTCAGCAGCAGTGTCAAATGTTGAAATAACAGCAGTCAGCAGCAATGTCAGATATTGAAACAACAGCAGTCAGCAGCAATGTCGGAAGTACTGACCAAGTTGAAGAGCATGTGGTCAGCATGAGACACTGTGGAGGCAGAGAATAATAACTGCCATAATCTTCAGCTTGGAGTTGGAGTGTTGCCGGGGTAAAACAATATTAAAATTAAACCAAGAAGGGCCGCCTCATACATAAATGAACAGGACATTTGTCCACCTCCTGCAATAAGTAATCAGACCGATTAAAAATGTTTAGACTGTCAATCAGTCAGTCAGTGACTGGTGTCTAGTGTCTAAGTACATCCCCCCAAAAAATACCCCAAAATGCTTCTGTGAACAGTTTTGAAGCAAGCTCACTAGACACAGCATAATAATTTACTGATCAACTTTATCAGTAACTTCACCTGGCTCCAGGAGACAAGTACTGTCTTTCTCTTGCAAGTTGCATGGCTACTAGATCCCTTCTGCTGGTACACTGACACATTTGTAGACGCTAGATGGAGACAGTCACTGTTGTCTGCTACTGCTGCTACTGTTTACCTGCCTCCTGGAGGCTGGCAAGTGCTGTCTTTCTCTTGCACGGCTGCCATGCCCTTGCTGCTGGCACACTGACACACTAAGTGACTAACTCAAGACACAGCCAGTCGCTGTTGTTGTCTGCTAACCACTACAGAGCTCTACTGTTACCTGACTCCAGGAGACAGGCTTTGTCCTTTCCCTGCACAGCCACCACCTGACTGAATCCCACCACATCCTTGCTGTCAGCCCGTCGATACACCAGGCAGCAGGGCAGGTCATCACATGACTTGTTCAGTCCGTGTTCTCTGCGGCAATAACATTAACATGCATTGTTATGCATTATAACTTTTATGTTATGTCTACAAACATCTATATATGTATTGCTACTTAGAGCATTTATGTAATACTTCAAATACATAGAATTTCATTTTGCATCAATTCAGTTTATTTGTCAGCAACCTTCTTCTTTTTCTTCTATTATAGACAAGCTTCATGAACTTAAACAGTTGAACTTGAAGGCTCAGTCACCTTTTTAAAGTCGCATGACTTTCATAGGAACAGACTCAAAAGTAATGTCATTTAGCTAGTTGTTCTCTGGAGGAAGAATGAGTATTTAACTTTTAAGCACTAACTGCGTTATCAAAACACATGGAGTAAAAATTGGGAAAAACCGCGCAAATGGTGAAGTCCTATGAACTATTCGTGAAAAACAAGAAGTTGCGGGACATCTTTCATCACTCTAAATGCCTGTACTGCCCTGTAAAACACTGGATCCAATCTAGGCGAATACCCATGGCATTTGTGCTGAAAACTGAAACGATACCATGTGGCG
>OY757543.1:26501968-26641747 GCA_963584105.1 Alviniconcha strummeri
GAGAGAAAATACTCCTGCTGTAAAGGTATGAATAGGACTTTAATGTGCGGTGATATTATTTTGACTGGCTTTAGTTTGATAGCATTTGGTATATTTATTTTATTTAGTGACACGTTTGTTGTTGTTGTTGTTTGTTTGTTTTTGTTGTTGTTGTTTTTGTTTTGGTGTGTGTGTGTGTGTGTGTGTGTGTGGTGTGTGTGTGTGTGTGTGTGTGTGTGTGTGTGTGTGTGTGTGTGTGTGTGTCTGTGTCTGTCTGTCTGTCTGTCTGTGCTTTTGTTTTTTGTGTTTGTTTTTTCTGATTGATGATCGCTTATATAGCGCTATTCTCCGTTCTCTTGAGCACTCGTAAGCCGGTTTGGCCTAGCGGTAAGGCGTTAGGCTGGTAAGCGGAAGGACCTCGGTTCGATACCGCTTCGGCTCTCCTTTCTCTTCAAAAATGGTTGTGGTTTGTGGACACTGTCTTGTGACTTTGTCCATCACTTCCTACTGAAACATTAAAATGGCTCTCATCGCTGCCCATCTTAATGCAGAAATCATTCTGGTGGTGACAGTGTAGCGATAGGTATATAATCTCCCTCTCCCCCCACCTCCATACCCCCTTCCCCCCCCTTCTCCCCGTCCCTAATAAGCCGTACGGTTTCTGTGGACGTTAAGCACCATGTTTACTTACTTACTTACTTTTGAGCAGACTCACTGCGCTCGCGTGTGGTTCTACATGAGTGACTAGCTTTTTATAGCGCGTTTTTTGAATATCTACCGAAGTGGTGTACTTACAGCGCTGGCATGGCTGGTGCCTCATGTTGTCGTTCCATGATTCTGAGTGAATTACAGCCCATGAAACTGGATATTTTATATCGTTTCAGTTGTTGACAATGTCTGCCACCACGACCACACCGTCTGCTTCTACCACGTCGACAACAGCCAGCTCTTCCTTCAAGACGTCATCCGCTACAGCCAGCAACAACAAGACGACAGACAACAAATCAGCGTCTAAGGTCGTGTCATCCCCACCTACATGTTGACCCAGGTACACTGCCATGGCTTACGTCCTGGACTATCTTTACCTTCGTGACCTGCTCCCTGGACTCTCTTTACCTTCATGACCTACTTCTTGGACTATATTTACCTTCATGACCTGCTTCCTGGGCTGTCTTTACCTTCATGCTCTTTACCTTACCTGTATGACCTACTTCTTGGACTATATTTACCTTCATGACCTGCTCCCTGGATTATCTTTACTTTCAAGACCTACTTCTTGAACTATCTTTACCTTCATGACCTGCTTCCTGGGGTATCTTTACCTTCATGACCTGTGTATTGGACTATCTTTACCTTCATGACTTGCTTCCTAGGTTATCTTTACCATAATGGCCTGCTTCCTGGGCTATCTTTACCTTCATGATCTACTTCCTTGACTACCTATTCATGTCCAGTAGTGCAAACTGGCATAAAAAGGGTTAGGTGTTCAAAGTTCACGCTGTCTCTACCCGTCACTTGGCCGGTATGGTTTCTCTGCTTCACGGAGACTGAAGTTGTTTGGCTTACAGACCCGGTTTTTCTTCCTTTTTGTCGTGGCCTCTCTCTCTCTCTCTCTCTCTCTCTCTCTCTCTCTCTCTCTCTTCTCCTCTCTCTCTCTCTCTCTCTCTCTCTCTCTCTCTCTCTCTCTCTCAGAGTGAGTGAGTGAGTGTGTGTGTGTGAGTGTGTGTGTGTGTGTGTGTGTGTGTGTGTGTGTGTGTGTGTGTGTGTGTGTGTGTGTGTGCGCGCGCGCGCGCGCGCGCGTCCGTGCGTGCGTCTGTGAGTGTCCGCGTGTGTGTGAGTGTGTGTGCTCGCGTGTGGTGTGTAGAAACGAAGTGTGTCTGATGTCTATTCTCTCCATCGGCTGGCCTAGGTGGGGTCAGGGGCCACCAAGGATGCCACTACCCTCCGTAGCGGTGACGACGACGTGGACTTTAAGCGACACGACCTTGACCCCGGGTCACGGGCGGAGCTGGAGGCGGCGTTCACGGTGCACAGGGAGTTCTACAGACTGAACTCCAAGGTGCTAGACGAGGGGGCGCTGCTGAAGCAGGACGTGCTGGACATCTACCGCAAGGCGGGGGAGGCCTTTTCCTATGAACAGTTGCTTCAGGGTCAGTGTGTGTGTGTGTGTGTGTGTGTGTGTGTGTGTGTGTGTGTGTGTGTGTGTGTGTGTGTGTGTGTGTGTTAGTGTCAGTGTGTGTGTGTGTGTGTGTGTGTGTGTGTGTGTGTGTGTGTGTGTGTGTGTTAGTGAGTCTCTCTCTCTCTCTCTCTCTCTCTCTTCTCTCTCTCTCTCTCTCTCTCTCTCTCTCTCTCTCTCTCTCTCTCTCACACACACACACACACACACACACACACACACACACACACACACACACACACACACACACACACACACACACACACGCACACACGCACGAACGCTCGCACGCACGCACGCACGCACGCGCGCGCGCGCGCGGGGAGGAAAAACGTCTTTTAACGCATACACAGACTCTGTTGGGGGAGAGAGAGAGGGAATTTTACGAAAGCATAAAACATATATACAAATGTAGTACGAACGTAATGGGTGTATATTGTTTTTGTTCTTAGGTATGCTAGAGGATGGAGAGATGCTGCTGCTCGGCGGCTGCTGGCTGCACTACATGCACATCGAGTTCAAAGATGAGACAGGGGAGAGAAGCATACGTCAGCCATACGGCAGAGGGCGCTTGTGTCTGACCAACCATCGTGTCCTGCTCCTGTCTGCTGACGTCTACACAGGTAGTAGCCAACGTTATGGCCACCTACTAGCGTCAAAAGCTCGCTATTGTAAATACGCCGACGTCATTGTAGTTTATTACACTACGTCATTAAAATGATGGTCTCTTGATTCGCAACGTTAAAGGCACTGGCTTGCTTAGCGTTAAAAGGACATTATTGTAATTCTCACTACATTCTCTTCTTTACAAATTATCACGGCACTTTCTAATGATGTTCTGTTCTTTATTTCTCTTTGTTGTTGTTGTTGTTATTTATGAATGGCTTTTTACCCGGATGTTTGATGCTTGCTGTTGTGGTAATTTAATGTTTATGATTGGCGTGAAAGTGTGATGAGTGTACTTCAGCACCACAAAACATTCCTAGTGCAATTGTACTGACACTTTCAATAATGTTCTATTTTGAAATTGTTGCTGTTTTGACACTACTAATTCCAACGGCTTAGTAGCGTCAGAAGCCCGTCCCAAATAAGCCATATTGTTTCTGTTTCTGTAAAGCACCATGAAGGAAGAAGAAGCGTCAGAAGAACGTAATTACAATGCTATGCGAGTGGTCGTTACTAATTATGTAGTGATCATGATGTTCTTCACTACAGCTTTATTGCATACATCTTGGTTGCATGTGGAAAGTCCCTCATTGGCTAGCACATTGACAACAACGTCTCGTTTCTAGTTGGCATATGCATCCCCGTTACGACGAACAAACTATGGATTTGGAATGTAAGTTAATGTAGTCATAATTATTATCATTTTGAACTAAGAGTGTCTACTTCAACGCTTGGTTTGAAGTAAGCGAGCCCAACCTGGTACAATGAAATGGTTATTTGTGACTGACGAAAATCTGGCACCATATGGGGAGGTAACGAAGGGCGGAGCTACGTCTGTCTCCGCCAGTGAACTGGTTGTTTTGTGACTGACAGACGCCGACCTGGCGCCGTACGGGGAGGTGACGAGGGGCGGAGTTACGTCTGTCTCCGCCAATGACACGGTTGTGTTTTGTGACTGACAGACGCCAACCTGGCGCCGTACGGGGAGGTGACGAGGGGCGGTGTTACGTCTGTCTCTGCCAATGACACGGTTGTGTTTTGTGACTGACAGACGCCAACCTGGCGCCGTACGGGGAGGTGACGAAGGGCGGGGGCTACAAGCTGGAGGTGTCCAAGCGGAACAGCGTGGTCTTCCGCAACGTGCCGCTGTCCTGCTTCCACAGCGCCGAGCTGGAGGTGCACATCGGCACGTCGGCCCAGACCAAGATCACCGCCAGCCCCGCCCCCTGCTGCGCGCTCTGCTGCTGCTTCAAGGTCAGCACACACCTCTCTTCTCGCCTTTCTGTCAACCTCCCCCTCCTCCCCCCACCTCTCTCTCTCTCTCTCTCACTCTGCCTGCTTCAAGGTCAGCACATACCTCACTTCTCGCCTTTTTGTCAACCTACCCCCCACCCACCCCTTACACCTCTCTCTCTCTCTCTCTCTCTGCTTCAATGTCAGCACACTTACTTCCCGCATTTCTGTCAACCTTCCACCCCCCACCGTGCCTGCTACAAGGTCAGCACCCCCCCATTTTTCGCTTTTCTGTCAGCCTGCACCCCCTCCCTCTCTGCCTGATTCAAGGTCAGCACACACCTCTCATTTCTCACCTTTCTGCCCCACCCCCCTCCTCTGTTGTTGCTGTTGTCCTCTGTGTGTGTGTGTGTGTGTGTGTGTGTGTGTGTGTGTGTGTGTGTGTGTGTGTGTGTGTGTGTAAGTGTGTGTGTGTGTGTGTGTGTGTGTGTGTGTGTGTGTGTGTGTGTGTGTGAGAGAGAGAGAGAGAGAGAGAGAGAGAGAGAGGGGGGGAGAGAGAGAGTGTGTGTGTGAGAGAGGGAGAGAGAGTGTGTGTGTGTGTGTGTGTGTGTGTGTGTGTGTGTGTGTGTGTGTGTGTGTGTGTGTGTGTGCGCGCGCGCTCTTGTGTGTGTGTGTGTGTGTGTGTGTGTGTGTGAGAGAGAGAGAGAGAGAGAGAGAGAGAGAGAGAGAGAGAGAGAGAGAGAGAGAGCGCTTGTGTGTGTGTGTGTGTGTGTGTGTGTGTGTGTGTGTGTGTGTGTGTGTGTGTGTGTGTATGTGTGTGTGTGTGTGTGTGTGTGTGTGTGTGTGTGTGTGTGTGTGTGTGTGTGTGTGTGTGTGTGTGTGTGTGTGTGTGTCCTAGCTGTGTATGTTATGGGGCCGCTGTCTGTGTGTCGTCAGGCTGCCTGCTGCAGCGAACGCTGGCGCTCCACGCCGCCCATGACTCGCTCTTTCAACGAACGCGTGGTCCGTATGGGTGTGGCCTTGCCTCCCTGGGGACAGCGCTCCACACTCGTGCTGCACCTGGACCCCGGCCAGACCCTCACCACCGCCAGGGACTTCGTGGCCCAACTCCATCAGCACTCGCCCAACATGCACTGACCTCACTCACAGCCGCTGACTCGTCACTCGCCATCACTGACGTCACTCACAGCGCTGAAGTCACTCACAGCCGTTGACACGTCACTAACAGCGCTGACGTCACTCACAGCCGTTGACACGTCACTCGCCATCACTGACCTCACCCACAGCCTCTAACACGTCTCTCATCACTGACGTCATCCGCACCCTATAACATGTCACTCACCAGTACAACACCCGCAACGTCACTCTCGTCATCCACAGCCGCTGATCGGGCAATGACATTATACACGACCACCGAGGTCACCCATGACCGTACTGACGTCGTCCGCGAGAAATAATGACATCACACACCACTGATGCCACCCACAAGCAGACGTCGTCCACAAATACTCACAGTCACTAACATCATGCACCCACCACAAACACCGACGTCACTTCCTAAGCACTGAAATCTGCCAGTTCACTCGGCATCAACATCATTCATATTCTGCCGACATGCACCCTCGTCATCCGATGTGCACTGTCGGCGCCCTGTGATCCACGCTGCGTGCATGTCATTCTGTCCGCTGTACATACCACGTCACTCAACACGTTCTGACGTTGTTACGTATTGAAATCCCCCATCATGCACACCAGCCAACACTCGCATCTTTTTACATTCACTGACCACACCGAAAAACGGACTGATGACGCCACGCAGCCTGTTTGAGTTGTTCAACGTTCGCTGACGTCTGAAATCGTGGACTTCAGTTATTGCTAGCTGTTATTGTTGGTTTCACCGTTACGTTTTGCAAGAGTAACGACTGGCGGGTTTCGCTTGCGGAAAGCTGACTGCTGCAGCGATTTGCCACTTACATTTTGTTGCCGGAATCTGTTATTATTGGAAGTGTTTTTACTAGACAAGATTTACCCGACAAGCTTACTTTCTTGTGTTCGTTGAAGTCATGGATTTTATGCACTTTTGATGACGTCATAGCTAGTTCCTGTCACCACTTTCTGCCATCTGTCCTTTCCATTGTTTCGCCCGGATATAACCGCATTGGTTGACTGGGCGTAAAACACCAAGTTACTTACTTACTTACCTTTCCATTGTCCAACGCTTTTTCCTGACTGTACATCAGAAGTCATTGATTGCCTATGCAAACAGAGGTACTTACTGCAGTATTATCCTCGTTTTAAAAATTGTGAGTGTCGAGGCATTAAACACGCAATCCGAGATGTTTCGTTTATCATCACTATGCCCGATTGATGTATTTTGTCCCTAGCACTGCCGCGACCACAATGAAGTGCCAATCCCCCCACCATTTTTTTTAGATTTATATAACTGTGTGATGTAAAATATGTGATGTAAAATATGTGTACTACTGTCTCTGTACATACTTGCCGGCCCAGCATGTTTTAGTGAGAGCGGGAATGATCAGAAAGCAGGCTGAGACACACACAGCAATGAGATCCACACAGAACTCGATGTCAGCACGATGTTTCGCGAGAGCGGGAATGACAAACAGCAAAGAGATCCATACAAAACTGTCAGTCAACACACGTTTTAGCAAGAGCGGGAATGATCAGCAGGGAAGGCCGAGATCCACACAGAACTCAGCCAGTCAGCACGAAGGAGGCGACACTTAACCTTCTCGTCTTCGTGTGCACATCACTCACTAAGATCGTTGCGCGTTAGAGATCCCATGTTTGTTTGTTTTTATAAGAGGCCTAAAGGCCATTGACGTGGAAGCGTACAGACAACGCGCAGCAACAGCAGCCTCAATCCAAATGATAATTGCGGCTGCTGTTAATGGAAGACGACGAAGTCCCCGACACATGATGCATCGCCACCCCTACCCCCCAAGCCCATCAAGGACTGGAACAACTCGCTCGCTGCTGCAGTGGCCGCAAGCTCCCTGCACCCCATGGATGGTTCCTGAGCTCACAGCTCCCTACACTGTGGCTGGCTACACGCGGACGAACAACCAACGGTATAGCTGGTAGCTAGGTCAGTGTGGGTAGGCGGGATAGCAAACTCCAAGCACTGGTTTACGACATCCTTCCTTTGGAGGAAGGTGCCGGAAAGCGGTGCTCGGAGTGTGGCGGGATAGCTCAGTTAGCAGTGCGTCAGACTGAAAAGCCAGACGCAATACTGACACGGGTTCGATTCCCAACAATAATTTTTTTTTCTCTCCCAGAGGCAACTTTCAGCGCAGACGGTGTTTGCATAGACCCTACGCGACAGCGAGATAAACGAAAGTGGTCTATCAGATACCAAACACCGGCAGGCATACTATTCCTTGGACACACAAAAATACTGCACACACTAGTACAGTAGCAGGGAAGGGTAGCGCTGCTGTAGTCTCACCTAGTAAGACGACCCGAATTTCCCGTAAGGGATAATTTAGGATTAAAAAACAACACTGAGAAAACCGACTCGTGGAAACCGTGTAACGGAAGATGACTGGATCTAAAGCAATAGCAGAGTGCGCGTTAGAGTAATCCCTACACCCGCCACCCCACCCCAACATGCCTGTTAAAGACGGGGAGGGAGGGAGATGAACTTTAACGTCGACGTAAGAATTGATATTTTGTTGAACTATCATGTGCCTCTGTCTTGTTGCATGATGAATTTGACGCTTTGAAACTTTCGGAAAACAACTTTGTAATGAATTATCTGGAGGATCGTTGGCTTTGACTGTGAGAATGAGATGTGTTATGGTATGAAAGGATGACCAAGCTGCCAAAATAGTAAGTACACGAGAGTGTGTGTGTGTGTGTGTGTGTGTGTGTGTGCGCGCGCGCGCGTGCACGCGCGTGTGTGTGTGCATGCGTGCGTGCTTGTTCTGAAACATAATCACTAACTAACCTCTGAAGTTTTCTTGCTTGAACTGGCATACATATATAATCATTCACTCACATGAGAATATTCGAAGAAAACAAAGCAAAAATACCCCACTGTGCTTGAGCAAGCCTTCAGTTCAAATTCAGTGACAATAAAATAAAAAGTTCCACAAATAACGAACGGCTTCGATTTGAGTTCATTTTATTCTATTTAGCATTATGAGTGAATACAAAGATGTCAAGAGGACAGAAAATGAAGGAAAAAGCGGAACCATTTCTAAAGTACATGGTCCTACAGTCATAATCCTAAAATGACAACAGCAAACATGCATTACGTACAATTTCATGGCACAAAATGTACAAGTATACAGTTACTGCACAATGAACTCATTAGTGCTTGTCTCGGAGTCATGTGCAACGCATCGCCCTGAGTAAGATCACTGGCATGGAAACGCAGATGCTGCGCAATACCAGCGTATTCACTACACATTTCTATGGCACAAAATATACATGTTAACTTACTACACCAGTCAGGTACAGGCACAACTCTCTGGTACTAATCAAAAGTAATAGAACAAAACAACAGTCAAGTACAGGCACACCTGGTGTGTGCAGGTGAACCCACAGAAAATACTGAAGTACAGCCACATTCGTCACTTGTGTCGGGCGCAAGTGAACCCACACAGTCAAGATGGGGCACAATTCCAGACAGCATGCATAATGAACAGGTTCATGATAGTTTGATAGCCTGCATGATGCGGCTCATGAAGCTAGCAGACAATCTGATACATGAACAGGCTCATGACGCTGGTACGCAGTCCAGTGCATGAACAGGCTCATGACGCTGGTACGCAGTCCAATGCATGAACAGGCTCATGAAGCTGGCAAACAGTCTGATACATGAACAGGCCCATGAAGCTGGCACACAGTCTGATACATGATCAGGCTCATGAAGCTGGCACACAGTCTGATACATGATCAGGCTCATGAAGCTGGCACACAGTCTGATACATGAACAGGCCCATGAAGCTGGCACACAGTCTGATACATGAACAGGCCCATGAAGCTGGCACACAGTCTGATACATGAACAGACTCATGAAGCTGGCACACAGTCTGATACATGAACAGGCCCATGAAGCTGGCACACAGTCTGATACATGATCAGGCTCATGAAGCTGGCACACAGTCTGATACATGATCAGGCTCATGAAGCTGGCACACAGTCTGATACATGAACAGGCCCATGAAGCTGGCACACAGTCTGATATATGAACAGGCCCATGAAGCTGGCACACAGTCTGATACATGAACAGACTCATGAAGCTGGCACACAGTCCAATGTGTGAACAGATTCATGAAGCTGGCACACAGTCTGATACATGAACACACTCATGAAGCTGGCACACAGTCTGATACATGAACACACTCATGAAGCTGGTACACAGTCCAATGTATGAACAGGCTCATGAAGCTAGCACACAGTCTGATACATGAACAGACTCATGAAGCTGGCACACAGTCCAATGTGTGAACAGGCTCAAGAAGCTGGCACAGTCTGATACATGAACAGGCTCATGAAGCTGGCACACAGTCTGATAAATGAACACACTCGTGAAGCTGGTACACAGTCCAATGCATGAACAGGCTCATGAAGCTGGCACACAGTCTGATACATGAACAGGCTCATGGTGCTGGCACACAGTCTGATACAGTGATAGCCTGTATCAGTTCATGATGAACAGGTTTATGAACCTGGCACACAGTCCAATACCCTATATGATGAACAGGTTCATGAACGCGATGCTGGCAGACAGTCTGATATAGTCTATATATCTGTGGTTCCACAAGCTAGATCAGAAGGAAGTAAAACCTGGACAATTCCAAAACCTTTGCCATGGCAGTTACACAGTTTATGTAACATTGTGGAATAAAATATATCCCTGAAACTATAGTTAAAATTAGTAGTCATGAAAGAAAATGCAAACTTATTTGATCACACAAAATCTGTGTAGAAAATCAAAGCTGATCTTGGTAAAAAGAAAAATGAAAAAAAAGTGTGTCAACTAACATGGCATCAAGAGAATGGCCACAACTGTGGTCTGTGAGCACCGACTGTCAGACTGTTACTGTGTTAGTGTTACACATGAGAATACATGTACACAGCATGCTGGTAGGACTGGGTAACACAGCTCTTGCAGTGAGTGTACCCATACCCAGGTCAGGTGACCCCAATTTCCTACAAGGGATAAATGAAGCAGACGAGAGAAGAAAAGAAAAAAAAAGAGGTCTAGACGCTGATCCCTGAGGAAAGCTGCCTGAATTGGGAATCAAATCTACATCTTGGCTTTCACCCCAGGGCCATGCAGCCCTTCCAACTCATACTCCAGCAGCTGTGAGAAGAAGGAAATAAAAAGAGGATTTTCCCTGACTGGCCTGGCACCAGCGACAGCATTGTTACACAGTCTCAGTCAAAAACATGGGCTTAGGCCGGGTACAAAACCAAGCATTTATCGTAATAATAATAATGGACATTTCTATGATGCATGATCCATAGCCAAATCTAGAGCACAATGGCATGCGCCATACAGAAAGATACAGAAAATGTGTAAATACGTACAACTGCCCCATTGTAATTGTAACACCCTGCCCTCATGGCGCAGCGGAGACATAGCCTACCTGCCAACCTGGCCCTTCTTTGCCAACTGTAGCACTCTCTTATAACACTGACTTCTTGCTGCCTACAAATTGCCTCTGACGAAGGATCCATATTTACATGATTAAGCACAATCTGGCTCCAAGCCTATCATCAGGCTACACTCAGTCTGATAGTAATGTATATAGAGAAATGTCTTGCGCTCACGTCTGCTGGAGCACTGTTTGCAAAAGTCCAAACAAATCTCTGTGCATGTGTGTGTGTGCGTGTCTGTGTATAACTGACACAAAATCACCATTCTGTGATGCAAAGAAACACAAAATAGTATAAAACGAAAATTGTTCTCACTACTTCAAACCACACACTAAAAAAAAAAAAAAAAAGAGAGAGAGAGAGAGAAAGATTAAAGAAAATCAAAAATACCTACTGTTTACTGAACTTCAACAGGCCTGAGGGGATCCCAAGCAAAGAAGCACCATGAATGTTAAAGCAGTCGTTTGGGGAACTCAAGTGTCAATAATACAATCAAAACAGTCTTTCGGTGCACTTATGCTCTAGCTTGTTCTAAATCAGGAAGTGACTAGGGCTGCCATTTTGTGTCTGTGGTGCCATGACCATGGTGAGCACACACGGCAGAACAAGAACTGTCTATTATGTCATGAGCTGACCCTTTTCTGCGCTTCACTGGTAAAGGCTTGAGCAGAACCAACAAGGCCACACCTGAGGTGCTCAAAACTGAAGCAAAACTTTTGCCAAAAGGACTTCTGTTACATAAATATACTGGTAAAACCACCATACAAAGCCTGCCAACTTGCACTCCCATTTAATTTCTTAAAGGACATTTGAAGACCTGTTCCCTTAACCCCTTTATAATGTGACATGCAACTGTTCACAATTTAAGACTCAAAAAGATCCCTGAAAGTCACACATATGAATGCGTACACAAATTCCCCTTTCTGCTCTATTTGTTACTATGTTCAACTTCAAGACAAGACTAACCAACAGGCTAATAGCAGCAGGACCAGTCTGGTGGTGCCTGTCACAGGTCAGGTGTAACCACAATGCTAGGTACAGCCACAGCCTAACAGGCAGAGCCACACAGGACACAGTGGAGTGGAACCTGTCAGTGTCAGTGTGCAGTCACCATGCTCTCTGCATGCAGTGGAACCTCTGTCAGTCTATGCAGCTTTCTACACACTGGGCACAGTGGAACCCCTGTCAGTCTGCGCAGTCACCATGCTTTCCACACACAGGGCACAATGGAACCTCAGTCTGCGCAGTCACCATGCTTTCCACACACAGGGCACAATGGAACCTCAGTCTGCGCAGTCACCATGCTTTCCACACACAGGGCACAATGGAACCTCAGTCTGCGCAGTCACCATGCTTTCCACACACAGGGCACAATGGAACTTCAGTCTGTGCAGTCACCATGCTTTCCACACACAGGGCACAATGGAACCTCAGTCTGTGTAGTCACCATGCTTTCCACACACAGGGCACAGCCCAGTCAGCCACAGCTGAATCAAGCACAGTGGAACTTCTACCCGACGCAGCCCAGACAGAAAGCTCTTTCAGTGACTGTGTCATAACTGCACACAAAAACAGCATTTGCTTATCACTGAACACAGCAAAATCTCCACCATAACAACTGTAACAGTTCACACACAAACCTCTTTCAGTGACCGCATAACAAAAGCAGCATTTCCTTATCGTTTGATTTAGACATCAGATTTTGACCAAAACAATCACAAATCTGCTACCCCAAAATGCACTAGAAATAGAAAGTACTCAAAAACAGTTTGTACACTTCTCTCTTTTTGGGAATGACCCATGCTGCTCCCCAACTGATGGGATTCCATCCTCTACCAGGAAAATCTGATATCTGGTCACTGGACTCAGCAACGCTTCTACCCCAAGCAGCCCAGACAGAAAGCTTTGTCACAGCTACACACAGAAGTCATATTTTCTTATCTGCCAGAATCTATACAGACTGGTATACCTTTATGAAATGTCAAGTCGTGAATAAAATCACACCTAATGACTTAAACCCACGATCAAATATAATCGTACCTTCTGCAAGTGAACACAATCAACCAGGGTTCTGTTCCCATAAATCACTTTTATATAACCATACTGGTTGACTGAGTGTTATTTACTTACTTACTGTTCCTGAAACAGTGAAGCCAGTGAAAGTGAAAACTACACTTCTCCAGGCTTCCCTGTCAAACTCTGACTACAACAGATTGGTGGAGACCTTTTCAGTCTTCATGATATTACAGTTACTGCCCCAGAGTGTTACACACTACTCTCATTTTCACAGCAATGTCTTTGGCGCTATGTATACTTCAATCACTGTGCCGGGGCAAACTCGCTGTTAAGGAGAGTTATTTCCCTGCCGCTGAAAGTGAAACCCAGTCTGAAAGTCCTGAAGTTTGGCAATGCTTCCCGACCAAACTGTACCATGACAATGTTGATCCAAAGTTGGCTTGGCAAACCCAGAGCTTAAATGCAGAAGGGGCAACGGGCATGTACGCCACTTTGTACACGCTTTTATGAAAGTGCTGCTGTCTGACATCACATTCTGGTACATCAGTTTTGATGGAAATTCAGAATCTGTTGGAATTACCTAGAAGTACAAAGTACTAAAATTGTAAAATACAACTCTGTACCAATTGTACATTTCTCTCTCCCCTAGAATGACCCCAGCCACTCCTGGACTGATGAAATTCCATCCGCTGATGCAAAAATCTGATGTTTGCATTCCAAGTTCGACCAGACTCTATACTTACAGGTATACAGTTCCCTAGGCTGCCCCGGAACGTTGCAGCAGCGAGTCCCAGTGTTCCCACCAATCTCCTTAAAATATCTGCTAATGGGAGCCCTGTCAATGCAGGCATGAGGCAAATGTTTGGCAGGCATGAGGCAAATGTTTGGTCAACTAAATGTTGAAAGGGGAAAGTAAATAATGCTACAGGCAGGCTGACTTACTTGAGTGTGGAGCAAAGTTGACAGAAGTGGTCTCCGCATGTGTCACACTGACGAACACATCCCTGGCACACTGTTCGCTCACAAAACTGACAGTGATGACTTCCAGCTGTATGACGACATGTCTCGCACACTGCAAACATATACACAGTACTAACCTTTACTGCCAACATACACACAGTACGAACTTTTAGTTTTACTGCCAACATACACACAGTACAAACTTTTAGTTTTACTGCCAACATACACATGGTACTAACTTTTATTGCCAATATATACACAGTACCAACTTTTACTACTGACATACACACAGAACTAACTTCCTTAGTGCCGATTTTGGCAAGGCAATCGTACTCACAACACAAAGTTCTGAGATAAAAAAAAATTCCATACATTTTCCGCGGGTTTTAATTGCCGTAGTTTGTTAATGAGGCTGCTTATCTACCTAACCAAATGGGTTAATGTCAAGTCTTTCCTATTAGTGCCAGGTCTTATCAAATAAATGTTAAGTCTTATCAGTGTCAGGTCTCCATAACACTAGTAACTTTTGGTAACAGTAACAGAGAACTAAACAACTGGAACAACCTGCCATCTCACACTGTATTATTAGCAGGAACATGGAACTCTCTTTTTTTTTTTTTTACTTCCAGACTAAAACGGATACACGACTAATAAAGTAACATCAGTACCAAGTGAAAAGTATGATCTGTGTGAAACCATACAACTTGATCAGTGCCAAGTCTTATCACTGCTAGTTGCTGTGCCTAATCAATGTCACATTGTCAGCTTGTAGTTCTCAATGATAAGTGTCATAATAATAAAATTACATAAATTGAATCTTTATAAGTTACATCTCATTACTGTCAAGTGTTAATTATAACCCACTTTACTGCATAATTGCAGACCACCCAGTAGTGGCCGGTTAGCAGACGCTCCATACTGGCATCCCAGCTTATGCAAATAGGAACGGGATTCTTGTGAGACTTGTAGTCTCACTTCCACTATCGTTTACTATTTCCGGCGATGTACTTTGTTCAAAGTTCGGTGAAGTCTGAGAGATGCTGTGAATTTTCAAAGTTGCAAGGACACATGATAGATGCATAAACATAAACTAAAGCCCTACTGAGGCAATGGCATCAGGACTTCATCCTTTGAGATTTGAACTGCAAATATGGCTCAGATGCTTACCCTAGGCACCCGACCAAACTCACGAAGCTTCATCTATGGAGATTCAAACTGGAAATTTTGTAAAGTCGGTTATCCTGTACTGCTGTAGGCACCCTAAAACCTGACAGTCAGATGCGGACATTTCTGATTTGTGTTTTGTTTTTTATGTTTTTATTTTTGAGTGAAAAAATCTAAGCCTGTTGGTTATACAAGAACAGTGTATTCACAAACTGGGAAAAATACAGTGAGCTGAAACTTCTATTTGGTGTTTATTATTGATTTTTAAAGTTGTATCCCAGAATCATTTGACACAGTTACTTCCCTTCACATGGGAGTTCGTAGCAAAAGGGCAGTGGCTGGTCTGGGGCCAAGTGGGTAAAGCAGTTAATTATTAGTGTGAAGTGTTATCAAATCAATTAGTGCTAAGTCTCATCAATGCCAGGTGAGTCTTAGAATCTTAACACAATGTCATTATCAGCATTGAGTCTTTTCTTTAATAATTAATACTTATGCAAAGTATCATCAGTGTTATAGTGTCAAGTCATTTATCAACAGCAAGCCTTGTCAAAATAAGGCTAAGCTAAACCTCACCACGTCAAATTTTAGTAATTATCATAGTCATGTCCCATTCAAATGTGGAGTGAGAAGTCTCAGTATGTCAAGTCTTATTAACGCAAAGTTTTACTGTATAATTATATAAAATACTCAATGGCAAGTCTCATCATGTCAAGTCGGGATCATCAATGTTTATTTTATCACAGTGCGAGTGTGTCTCAGTTATCAGAGTCAAGTCTTGAACTTTGGTTTAAAGTAACGTTTATCAATGCGGAGTCTGGTCACGTCAAGCCTTACTCTGACTGGCCCAGCCTGCCATGGGTGAGGCTTGTTTCACGGACTTGAAGCCAAAGCTGTGCAGCCCTCCCGTTGCAGATGCCACCCGACTCTTGCCCTGCCCCACATCCCCACTGGGTGCATCACTGCCGCAGTCCATCTGCCCATCACCATCACAGTCCATCGCAGAGTGCGCTGGGGCCATCAGCTGCCCGCTGGAGTTCAGACACATCTGCCCCGAGGCGGCAGGGAGGCAGGTGGCGGTGGTTTGGCAACGCAGGGAGGGTCCGTTGCTGCAGTCCACCCAGCCGTTAAAGTCTCTGCACTCCCCACCTGCCGCAGCACAACCATTCAGCGGGAAAGGTGGGACCAGGCAGACACTGCTGTCCTGGGGGGCATGCGAGGGTTGGAACCTGGATGTCGATTCCAGTGGACTTTGGCTGCAGGCAGCTGCAGGCTCCACATGGTTGTCGTTGACATCACTGCTTCTGTGGGCTCCACTGAAAAGTTTCTCATGCGTTTTCTCTGAAAGGCAAATGAGACAGGTGAAGGCTATGTTGTACACTCAGTGAATAGCAAGACTAGGACTAGTGAAGGCTGTTTATATAACTCATTGAGTCATTCCTGCAATACCTCAGCAGGAGTTTCTGGTCAAAACACACAAAAGGTTAAACAAAACACTGGTTTTGAACTTAATTAGACAGCGGAAACACCTTTCTCTTGAAAGCAACAAACAGATAATGCACTAACATTGTAACAAATGATGATACTGATAGTGATACATTCATACAGTGATACTGATAAATAGATACTATGAAAAATTTATATTTACAGGGTTTGCATTTACCGGCCATTTTTGGTATCTTTCACTTTCAGTTACCATGTTAGTGCTGGAGTTAACTTATTTCCATGGAGGATCTGGGGATTTGGGGAGTGGCAGTAAATGGGGAATATTTATCTATAACAATGAAACTTGAAAGGTAGTCACATTACTACTAACAGTAATACTAAAAAAAAAATTACCAATTACTAATATATATCGATCTAACATATACTGTGATAATATACTAAACTTTATTAAAGTTGCAGATGTGCATACTTTACTTAGTAAAAGTATGACTGTGTTCCCCCCTTTTTACCTTCAGCACTTTTTTGAAAGTATCTTGGATTCATCTGTGATGGGGCACCAGAAATATTCATTATTATTACTATTATTTTTATTACTAGTGCTATTAGTATGTCCTGCTAGTATAAATACCAGTACTATACAACCACCATGACCCATCAAAGGACTGTGCTCAGGCCTTTAGTTATATCATCATTACTCTTAGTCTTAAGCCCGTTCTTAATTGGGCGAATGTTTCTTCACGAAGCTAGTTGGAAGTATTCGGCGAAGCTAGTTGGTTCTTAATTGGGCCAACTTTTCTTCGCGAACCTAGTTGGAAGTATTCGTCGAAGCTATATTCGGGGTCCAAAAACCTTTGCTCAACATGTTCTGGGAACATTCGCCCTATTGGACGATCATTGCCTCTGATTGGCTGAGAGCAGAGCTCTCCTGTGAATAGAGAAAAAATAAAAATAAAAATGGATGACGGTGTCGCTAGGTTCTTCACTTGCTTCGGAGGAAATTTGTTTATTTGTTGACTTGTGGAAGGCGCAGCCTTGTCTCAGAGACCCAGAATGAGATAGTAGTTAGTTGAATTACCCTGTGAGGGATGATTAAAGTATACTGACTTGACTTGACTCGACTTTAGCCTACATTTTCGATCATGCTGTCTGCTGCGCGTCTGCCGCAAGTTCGGGCCGAAGCTTGCATCTCATTACAAGCCAGTTGAGAATGAAGTAAAGTTTGGACTGTCCGAACCATATTCGGCAAACTAAATGTTCAATTAAGAAACAAATCATAGTTTGTCGAAGTGTCCGAAGTAAGTTCGGGCGAACAAACATTCACCCAGTTAAGAATGGGCTTTATATGGTGCACATCAAGACCTATGTCTTTAGTTGGTCATCTTTGGTTTTGATTTTTCTTCTTTCACCCCACCCTCTCCCCCCACTGCCCCTCCCATTCTCCTCCCTGGGCTGTCAGTTAAGTCAAAGTGGGTCTGGGAGTGATGGACAGATTCCCTGCTCGCCATGGAAATGGAATGCTGAACTAGCCTAAACAAGCCTAGCCATCCATTCACACCCAAACTGACATTTTGTAGACTTTACACTTCTCTGTCCACTTTCCTTTATAATAAGAATAAGAATAAAGAGGATTTCTAGAGCACCCATCTACCACACAAGGTGGGAGCACTGGGTGCTTTACTGTTTACAATAACACTAACCACCCACCCACACACACTCAGTGTCAGACAAGGGGAAAGGCTTAGGAAGGGATGTGAAAAACAGTTTTAAAATAATTATTAAACAGGTGTGTCTTGAGGGCAGCTTTATCAAGTTTATGTCCTAGATGTCCCTAAGGCTAAAAACACATATCATTTTATAAGTAGAATCTTTGAAGAGGTAGTACAAGAATAACAATACAGCAACAATTCCAATATATATAACATGCACTGGTCTACCAACTGACTCTGATACAGTATTTGGACAAAATTCAAAAAATGTTCAGGCCATGAATCCTACAGCATCAAATGATAAGTAGGACATCTGTCCTCTCAGTTTTAGAAAGTAATGCCTAATACTTGTAACAGGACTTTTTCTGGGATGTACTCAAGTAGGCTGTAACCACTGATCAAAATATGTCTGTGTGACTGCAACAGGTATTCACACACACACAACCACACATGTACATGCAAACTTTAGTTTTAATACGAGTATCTTGACATAATATAACCACAAAGGGGCGCGCGCGCGTGCACACACACACACACACACACACACACACACACACACACACACACATTAAAGTGATTAAGAAAATACGAGTAATCGTCGCAAAAACGATGACTACAGACAAGTATATGCCAGCCAGATTGAAGTGTAGATCACTAGGAGTTCATTTTGCGTCCGAGAGTTGGCCAAACCTGTAGTATAAATAGGAGGAGGGCGTGACTCTCCATCTTTGGCTTTGTCCAAATTTCCCGAATCCTGCTCCACTCACCGTAGACAGGTTTCATCAGCTCCTCCTGACGGATTCCTGCGGCCAGCTCTTTTATGCCCACGTGTGTTTTCAGCTGAAGCGGGGCGCAATCGCCGAACGGGTTAGGCCGCTTTGGCATGTCTATTTTACCTTGATCACATTCAATTTCAGTCGAAATGATGATCAGACTCTGTTTACTTCGTTGTTGCTTTCATTTCGCGCGTTAGGTGATTGAAATGTTGGATTGGAAAACAACAGCAACGAAACAGAAAACGAAACAAATCAGAATTAATTGACAGCAGTTCTAATACCATTTATCTTTTCATCAGCGAAAGCATAGGAATTTCCATAACTTAACTATATGTAAATAATTCTATTGTGAAATAAAGTCAAGGCCAAGGGGGACTAGATGTCGGGGTTGTGCCAAAACTAACATTCGGCTCAGCAGAGATGGAGCCAAAATAAAATGGCACTTATTTTTATTTTTAACTCTGCCACCAATAATGATGATGATGATGATTATGTAGAACTTAATGTCCTCGGATGTCGGGTTGACATATTAGGGGCAAATTGTGACCAATGCGTGAGCATGGTTCAATGTTGCTTTACGCCACACGTGACTGAAACCGAGACGGCCACCTCGACTTTCACACAGCTGCCACCAGTGCTCCCAATACTGAGAAATTTTAAGTGGGGGCCACAATGACCCCCTGTCAAAAAAATAATAATCTAAACTGGGGGTCACAACACTGAAGTAGCCTATAATATATGAAGATAGTGAGTACGGGCTGACTGAGCAGCCCGCCGCGCGTTGCAACTGTCGGAGTCAGTGACTGCAACTGACAACCGATGACTGACACTGATTACGATCTTCATATTTAGTCATTAATTAGTACGATACATAAAAAAATAATAATATTTTTTTCAGACAGTTTATCTTTTTCCCAGTCCTTTCACTGAATCTGAGAGAGTCATTTTAGAAGCCTCCATGACTTCTCAGTCACTGACTAGTCGTCGCCGTTTCACTCATCGGAATGCCGCCGTTAACACTAGACTAAAAGTGAAGCCGGCTCTTGTCAATGAGTCTCAATCAGTGGGAGATCACGTACCCCCCCCCCCCCCCCCCCCCCCCACACACACATACACACTTTTTTTAACCGTGTCAGTAGATTTGGGCGACTCCCGGTCGCAACTTGACTATGGCCCCGCCGCACGGAGGATCTCAGCCGGATGAGGCGGCAACACAGAGGCCGGGACGGGCCACAGTCACCATTAGTGACTGAGTGATCAGTTTCAGCTGCTTCCTTTAGGTAGCCAAATAATTGCAAGTTACGGCCGTTCCGGCAGTCACGGGTGCGACAGTTACTTCTTTATTTTGTTTCCTTTACCGCTTTTTTTTTTTTTTTCCTCTCTCTCTCATTATCGGCGCGGCGGAACAGCCATGGCACAGCCTCAGGTTCCGCCACGGTTCGACTGAGTGACTGTGAGGTTGTTCCGCCGCGGATGGAATACCCGTAACTTGACTGTCGAAACGATAATTAGTATAACATGACTGTAAATCATTTGGTTGCCAGGGAGAAGAGTAGATCACTGTGCAACTGCAAGATCCATTTTGCGACTGAGCAGGAGGAAACACTGAAGGAGACCGTGTTCGCCGCTTTTGCTAAAATCCAGTCACGTTTACGCGACTAATACAGTTGCACCACTGAGTCGCCGAACGTAGGCTCTGCCACTCTAGTGCCGCCACTCTGCGGAGGTCTCTCTCCGCCTCCACGGAGAGGGGTGTCTCTCAGTCAGTCGAAGACACGCCGGGTTTCCCTCTCTCACTCTCTGCGGGAGTGTCTCTCTCTCAGTCTCTCTCCGCCTCCGGGGTGGAGAGGGGTGTCTCGGAGACACCCGGCCGGGCCAGATCTCTCTCTCTCTCTCTCTCTCTCGGCGGCCGAGACACCCGGCGTAGGCGGGGTGCTCTCTCTCTCTCTCTCTCTCTCTCTCTCTCTCTCTCTCTCTCTCTCTCTCTCTCTCTCTCTCTCTCAGTCTCACATTGATATGCTCGCCTTCATACAACTGACTAGAAAATGCATTGTGCAAATTCAAAAAGCGCTACAGTTTTGTCTTTATCGTATTTCTGTGTGGTGCAACACTAATCACATGCTCAGTCATTAATCCTGTAAAAAGAAAAAGAAAAAAAGTCAGTGGTAATTAATACACGACAAAGCACCACCTCTCAGCTGACTTGTGACTGAGCCGGCTGTCTTTGGATGGTCAGAATATTGAAAATGTAAGTAAACATGGTGCTTAACGTCAACAGAAACCACAAGGCTTATTAGGGACGGGGAGAGGGGGGGGGGTTCATCTGAGGTTGGGGGGGGGGGGGAGGGAGATTATATACCTATCTACACTGTCACCACCAGAATGACTTCTGCATTAACTTGAGGTGGACAGCGATGAGAGCCATTTTAATGTTTCATAATTGTGAGGGACAAAGTCACAAGACAGTGTCCACAGACCACAACTTTTGAAGTGAAAGCGGGAGAGCCGAAGCAGATTCGAACCGAGGTCCCTCTGCCCAGCCTCAGTGTAACGCCTTACCGCTAGACCAAACCGGCTCACATTGAAAATGTAACTGAACATCGCCTTATATACTAGGTCTCATTGTCGATAACAAATTTCGATGGCAAGCCCAGATCGAACACATATGCAAAAGCATGTAAAAAAATGTTTCTGAGTCTTTCTCAGCTGCAACATATGAACATCGACACCAGAAAGATTTTCCGGTACAATGCTCACATAAAACCTCATATCGATTATGAGTCAGTAGTGTCGGATGGCTGTGGCGAAGTACACTTAACAAAATTTGAACTCCCTAGATCGAAGGGCAGGCAAATTAATCCTTCCTGATCCTTCCATTTCTACAGAGCAAAAGGTGAGAGCACTTGGAATTTTAACCTAGCTCACTTACAGCAATAGGGGTATTTATGCATACATTTTCTTAATAATCAATAATTCCCCAAACTACCTTGCACAACTCTTCATTAGTCACCAGTCCCACTACACTATCTCCAGGAATAACCTCTACGTGCCAAGGCCAAAACTTGACTTGTTTAAAACTAGCACGATGTCCTTCGCTGGATCGTCCCTCTGGAAGTCCCAGCCTCAAAACATAAAATCCAGTATTTGGCCTTGTTTCAAACGTGTCAGAATCGATAGTACGCGAAGTGTTGAACAAGACCGCCATCAAAACTTGCGAACTGGACCCTCTTCCGTCGTCGTTACTGGCTGAACTCATTGATGACCTTCTCCCGTCTTTTACTTCAGTTATTAATGACTCTCTTGACAGGCAGCTTTCCATGTGTTCAAATCCGCCGTTGTCAGGCCTGTCTCCAACCTGCCCTTCCTTTCCAAGATCACTGAAAAGATTGTCCGCCTTCAACTATCCCAACATCTTGAACGCAATAATCTCCTTTACCCTCTTCAGTCTGCCTATCACTTAGGCCATAGCACCGAAATTTCCCTTTTTAAAATTGTAAACGATCTCGCAGCTCTTGATGTCAGCCACATTTCTCTGTTCTCTCTACTTGACCTATCCGCCGCTTTTGACACTATCAACCACTCCATTCTACTCTCCAGACTCCATCATACTTTTGGCATTTCTGGCACTGCTCTGACTTGGTTTTAGTCATACCTCTCTGATCGAACTCAGGTTGTATCTGTCAATGGTACTTCCTCCACTCCTGCGGCCTTAAACTTCGGTGTCCCCCAGGGTCAGTGCTTGGTCCTATTCTCTTTGTCCTTTACACCCATCCTATTTCTGAAATTGTGTCCTATCACTCTCTTTCACTGAATCATAGTTTCTCTGATGACAACCAGCAGTACAAATCTGGCAACATTACTCAACTTCTTGAAATTATTCATTCAACTCAGTCTTGTATCTCTGATGTAAAAGCATGGATGACAAATAATCAACTGCAGTTAAACAATGATAAAACGGAAATGTTTCTTATTTCTACAAAGACGGTTCTCAACTCTGACTCTGTTCCACAGTCCATAAATCTGGAGGGTGTGTGCGTGCGTGTGTGTGTCTGCCTACTCCCTGTGCAGGTCAGTGCTCTTTCTCAATCTTACCAGGCTCCAGTTATCTGGAACAAACTCCCTGTTTCTGTCCGCCATTCTACCTCTGTCAGCTCTTTTAAATCTTCCTTGAAAACCTTTCCCTTTAAAAAAAATCTTTCCTTCGGTCTCATTGCCCTGATATGTGACTGGTGTGTGTGTGTGTGTGTGTGTGTGTGTGTGTGTGTGTGTGTGTGTGTGTGTGTGTGTGTGTGTGTGTGTGTGTGTGTGTGTGTGTGTGTGTGTGCCTACTCCCTGTGGTCAGCATTCTTTCTCTTACCAGGCTCCAGTTATCTGGAACCAACTCCCTGTTTCTGTCCGCCATACTACCCCTGTCAGCTCTTTTACATCTGCCTACTCTGCCTACTCCCTGTGGTCAGCGCTCTCTCTTACCAGCCTCCAGTTATCTGGAAACAACTCCCTGTTTCTGTCCGCCATACTACCCCTGTCAGCTCTTTTACATCTGCCTACTCCCTGTGGTCAGTGCTCTTTCTCTTACCAGGCTCCAGTTATCTGGAACCAACTCCCTGTTTCTGTCCGCTATTCTACCTCTGTCAGCTCTTTTAAATCTGCCTATCCTGCCTACTCTGTAGACTTGTATTCCTGTGGTGATGAGGCCTACACAGCTGCCACAGCTCCAGACTTGTATCCCTGTGGTGATGAGGCCTACACAGCTGCCACAACTCCAGACTTGTATCCCTGTGGTGATCAGACCTACACAGCTGCCACAACTCCAGACTTGTATCCCTGTGGTGATCAGACCTACACAGCTGCCACAACTCCAGACTTGTATCCCTGTGGTGATCAGACCTACACAGCTGCCACAACTCTAGCAGGTCACAACTTCTGTCCATTCCTCCTTGTGGACTCTAAAGTACGTAGCACCATCTTTGGAAGACCGTCAGACTGTTCAGACCTCTGCTCAGTTGTGAATATATATATACTGTAACACGCATATTTTTTGATTGATGAGAGACAGACTGATGTGTGTGTGTGTTTCATTTTGGCGTTATGTCAGGCTTTTTATGTCATTAGATATTTAATCTATTTTTAGTTTGTCTATACTTTATCATCAGCTGTTTTTTTAATGTGGTGTCTATGGTGGAATGTGGTGGAAATAAGTATTTTTACATTTCTTGTCATGGCATTTTTTTGGTTTGTTAACATGTTAACTCTTTTCAGCATATACAGCGCTGTGTTTACTCAAAATTGTCTCTCGTTTTTATTCATTAGTACTTGTAGCTTAGTTGTTTTTATTAATTAGTACTCGTAGCTTACATGACAAAGGTAACATTGTACCTCACCACCTCAGTACCTGCAACTTGTGTGAACTATTGGTGCTAAATCAGCTTTGCCATGGAGTGAACTATTGGTGCTAAATCAGCTTTGCCATGGAGTGAGCTGTTGATGCTAAATCATCTTTGACGTGGAGTGAGCTGAAATCTGTCAAATGCTGTTTGATTGAACTTATGGTCTGGCTTGGAGTTGGAACATGTTGAGATGCCTGAATTTCAAATACTAGTCAAAAAGAAAAGAAAGAATAAAACAAATGGAACTTGCGTGGCTTGTATTTTATTGCTGTAGAGACACAGAGACTGAGAGAGAGAGAGAGAGAGAGAGAGAGAGAGAGAGAGAGAGAGAGAGAGAGAGAGAGCAAAATCGAATACTTGCATGTACAGTTGACAGCACAAAAATAAACACTGGGACACTGTAGTTCCAGCAGTGGAACCCTGTGCCTGCCTTGTCATACCTTGATGGGCACAGGGTGCCGCATTGGTAGCCACTGAGCAATGAAAACACCATGCCCATTCCTGCCTTCTCATCAGGCATAGGGAGCAGCACTGGCAGCCTATGGGGTTTTCATGAAAACCCCACGCCCATTCCTGCTTTGGCACACTGTATCAGGCATAGGGTGCAGCACTGGCAGCCACTGAGCATGAAAACCCCATGCCCATTCCTGCTTTGTCATACTGTATCAGCCATAGCATGCAGCATTGGTAGCCACCGACTCCACTGAGCAGGGGCCTCACTTTCTACAGTGCAGAAAGCTTACTGATCACACGTACACACACCACACATGCTGCGAGACACCCCAAAGAACACACTGTTTTCTGCCATTTTACTGGTCTGTCTTTTCTTCCCAGTCTTTGGTCCAAAATAAGTTACAATTATTGTGACTGCGTATTACTGGCCCATTCTACATATCCACATAAATGTAATTTAAAAAAATAAAATCTGATCCCCATGTGCATGGGGAAGAAAAATGTGGCACAGCTATAGGAAATCAAAGGCTTGGGCAGTTTGAAAAGGCGATTGTGGGGTGTACGAACCAGAGTACTTGATGACCCACATACATGTACATACATGCACACATGCAGATGCAGACACTTCCCACTTCAGGCCCAACACTATATGTGGTATAGGTGGCAGTCTGCTAGTGAGAAATGGCAAGTGAACCATAAGCACCAATGCTGATCATAAGTTGCTAGTGAAGGAAGGGGGGTCACAATGGAACTTTACTTTTTTCTCCCTGTGTGTGGCTAACCCTGCCACCAGGTCACGATCACATGGCACCTGTTGGTACTTGTGTGTCAGCATTTCATATTGCAAAAAGGATTCAGTTTTCTAATTACTTCTCAGCAGAACTGTGAGTAAAAATCAAAACTGTACACTAACCTGTCTTTGCCCACTACCTGTACTTTGGAGTATAGATCTGTGAAGGCAGAACTGAAAAACACCATCTGATTTTTGTTGTCTGTTTTCTTTTTGGGCAAGGGTGGAAGGGGATGGATCATCCAATTAAAAAAAAGGATAAAAATTAAAAATGTCAAGATAAATTGTGCCATACATTTGCATTTTCCTCTATGTAGAACATTCAGATTGTGCTCCAACTTGTGTACAGATCTCTAAACAATTATGGTTTGCAGTGTTCTGATTGTGCTCCAGCTAGTGTACAGATCTCTAAACAATGATGGTTTGCAGTGTTCTGATTGTGCTCCAGCTAGTGTACAGATCTCTAAACAATGATGGTTTGCAGTGTTCTGATTGTGCTCCAGCTAGTGTACAGATCTCTAAACAATGATGGTTTGCAGTGTTCTGATTGTGCTCCAGCTAGTGTACAGATCTCTAAACAATGATGGTTTGCAGTGTTCTGATTGTGCTCCAGCTAGTGTACAGATCTCTAAACAATGATGGTTTGCAGTGTTCTGATTGTGCTCCAGCTAGTGTACAGATCTCTAAACAATGATGGTTTGCAGTGTTCTGATTGTGCTCCAGCTAGTGTACAGATCTCTAAACAATGATGGTTTGCAGTGTTCTGATTGTGCTCCAGCTAGTGTACAGATCTCTAAACAATGATGGTTTGCAGTGTTCTGATTGTGCTCCAGCTTGTGTACAGATCTCTAAACAATGATGGCTTGCAGTGTTCTGATTGTGCTCCAGCTAGTGTACAGATCTCTAAACAATGATGGTTTGCAGTGTTCTGATTGTGCTCCAGCTAGTGTACAGATCTCTAAACAATGATGGTTTGCAGTGTTCTGATTGTGCTCCAGCTAGTGTACAGATCTCTAAACAATGATGGTTTGCAGTGTTCTGATTGTGCTCCAGCTAGTGTACAGATCTCTAAACAATGATGGTTTGCAGTGTTCTGATTGTGCTCCAGCTAGTGTACAGATCTCTAAACAATGATGGTTTGCAGTGTTCTGATTGTGCTCCAGCTAGTGTACAGATCTCTAAACAATGATGGTTGATTCTGTCCCTGAGCACTGCCACTGGCAGCTGCACCGGGCGCCACTGGATTAATGAGCACTGCTGTAATCATTTGTTGACTGACCATTTTTTTTAGTTTCAAACATTTTTCATTTACAATTGTCTAGACTGACCTAAGTAGTCTTGAGCGTCCTGTTTTGATGGTTCAGGGAGTTCACCATTAAACCAACAAAACTCTTGAGTGAAGTAAAAACAACAACAAAAAAAGCAAGAACCTGTTGAGTTTCGAGAAAGCAACTCTGAATGTAATTTGACTTATTAAGTTCTGAAACAGGATCTAAACACAGCTAAACAGAACACTGATTTTAATAAAACAATACAAAAAATGTGTACATTTTCTGTGAAACACCTTTTTCAAGCAGCAGATGATGACAACTGCTATGGATGAAAATGGTCTACTTAACAGCAGTTTGCGTCAAAGTTTTTATAAAAACTCAGACCTCACCTGCTAGATAAACAGACAATTTTTATCCATATCATAATTTGTTAGGGTACTATCTGTGTGTTGCTTGAGAAATGTACTTTTACTGAAAATTTGCATTAGTTTTGTATTGTCTTATCAAAATGAACATCCCATGAGTTATGCAATGTTACATTTAAATACAAAATCTCAGCTAATTACTTTGTTGACATAGAACATACAAAAGAATAATAGCACACAACTTTGCATAGCCAATCCAACATGATAAAAAAATCAGCCAATTGATTACCATCGCTGGTAAGAAGATCAAAGCCATCACTCCAGGTTTTTGCACAGAATTAAAGAAAAAGTAAATAAATATTATTACTGTACAGAATTAAAGAAAAAATAAATAGTATTACATTGAAACACTATCGTTTTCCAAAAATCAGTTTTGCTTTCAACACCTTGGGCACATAGCGAATTGTCAGTGACACTCTTGTCCTTCTCTCCAGCACATCCCCTTCCTTCACTTCTGGAACAAGATCCAAGTTGGCCACTTTATTGGTGAGTGTGTCCTGAGTGACCTCCTTGATGCCGTGCAGGTGAACTTTGTACATGTCATCCTGCACCAGCACCAGGCTGCGTGGCTGCAGCAGCAGAGAGAGAAAATGGCGACTGTCAAGGGAGGTGTCCCCTCCCTCATGCTGCACACCACACACACTTTCACCTCCTTCCAATCTGCTGCAGGCAGGCTGGCAAGGGTGGTCACCCTCACACCTGTCACTTCCGCATGAACAGCAGGCATTCTTGTCTCCCCCAGTTTCAGTGCCTGGGGTTTTAGTCTTGGAAGTTGATACTGCACCATCACTGTCTGGTTCAGCACCAGACTGCCCCGCACCTGGTTTGACATCACTGGAAGAAGCACTGAGGTGACGGTAGAAGTCGAGCACAGTATGAGATCCAAGACTGATGGTGGAGACAGTTGGGTAAAAGGCTGGGCCATCCTCATGAGGCTGAAGGAGAGACACAATGAGGAATAAAAGGATGGACTGGACACTGGCAAGAAGTGAAAATTGTTGTTTTTTACACCTGTAAACTCTGATGGTTATATCAGGGTGGAAGACATTTGGCAGAATATAATAAACACTAAAAAGACATACATGTTAAAAGTAGCACATCTTCAAATAAGACAGAGGTAAAAAGCAGTTAAAACAAAAAAGTTGATCTTCAGATAATCAAAGAGGTCTTCGAACAACATCCTCTATGACCAAGCTGTAAAATGCCACTCCTTTGCTTTGGATGATCAAATTGAAGCAAAAAAAGCAAAATGTGTTCTATGGTAAGAAACTCATCACATGGGATACAAGCAGGTGGCTCCTCTCCCAACAATAAAAAGGAGGAGGAGTTATGCACGAGCGGCCAACGTGTAGGTGAGAGATAAGTCTTCTGCTAGTACTACAAAGACAAAAAACATAATCCTTCAATTTTGGAAAGATCTAGAAAATAAGAGCACACAGAAAGTTTTCAAGGCATCAGCTGTGTCACACGCCGCAACCATGATAGTGGAACATGGAAGCAGATGAATACTCACTATGCCCATCCTATCTGAATCTCCTCAGTTCATGTTTCACCAAAGTGTCTGTGTTCACACACTGTGAAGTACTAAAGAGTAATGTGTGTTTACAGGTATCACTATATCGTAAGGTGTGTTGGGCCTGTGTTATTGAGGGAACTGCACCATACAAGAAATCTCTAGTATTATTATTATCATGAGAAAATACACAGGCAGAAGTATGTACAACTAGTACACAGTAGTAGTACAAGCACACAATCTACCCTCTCTACACACACACATGCATGGACGCACACACACACACACACACATACACATGTGTGTGCATGCATGTGCACACACACACACACACACATGCATGCACACACAAACACACACACACACACCAGCTCACCATAATTCCTTGACCAGCTTCATACTCATTCACCAGAACATGATTGGGCACTTTCCCCCCAAAAGCACCAAGGTCAGAGATCTTATGTGCATAGGTTAAAAGCCACTGAAATGAAAGGGGAAAAACACACATCACCGATGTGATACAGAAGAGGTTTGGTTATACTATACATATAATAATTATTTGCTCATTTCATTACTTGGTTTGTATACATGTATGTGTGTGTTTAAAATCCTAAGCCCAGATCAGAAATGTATTAGTTGTCTCTGTTTTGCCTTACTGGTGGTAAATTAAATATTCCATCCTTTATAGCTTTACTTACATATGTGTGCATGTGCTCTTTATTGGCATTGTGTGTGTGTGTGTGTGTGTGTATGTGTGCGTGTATGCGTGCGTGCATGTCCATGCGCTATCTTGTGTGTGCATGTTTTGCCGTGCTTTGTATGTAAATGTTTGTAAATGTTTGTATGTTTTCATTGCTTGTATAATTATGGGTATTTGTGCATTATATGTTTTTCTTTCAGTTGTAAAGCTCTTTGAGTGTCTGAAAGCGATCTATAAGTATCCAGAGATTATTATTACCTGCAACTGCAATGTAAAATGCCATGGAAATATTCAAACATGAAAATACATTCCCAAAATCGCACCTGCTTCATGATGAAACAGTCAGAGCAAAAATTCACACCAGAAAATTTACTCTTTTTTTAAAGGTTTTCTGTTTTTGACCAAAGGTACTAAGCAACCCCCACCCCAATGCACATTAGTAATATCCCCTTGAAAAATTGGCCTTGTTGACCACATCTCATTAGATATATCAGGGCAACATACAGAAAATGTAAACAAACAAAACAAGCAACTGATTGTTGATGAACTGTATTTAGGATTGGAAGATGTTAAATAAGGAGGGAGAGAGAGAGTTAGAGAGAGAGGGGGGAGAGGATAAAGAGGAGAAAGTCCTACTCCCTTCAAAAGAGCCTACGGGGTGCACCAGTCCCTCCTGGAGCCGAATTAGACTTTTGCTTCCCCCAGCGCTAATCAGCTGCCAATCATCTGCTCCCCCAACCCTAAACAGCAATGTATTGCAATGCATTGCTTACCTGTGGCAAATCTTCTGCTCCACCAATGCTAAACAGCAGTGTATTGCTTACCTGTGGCAGATCTTCTGCAACCATTCCCTTTGGGCCTGGCAGTCCACCTGCAAACAAACACGACACACAAAACCCCTGTGAACATGTGGCGCTAGCAGAACTCAACATAAAACCACTGTCAACATGTGGTGCAAGCAGAAAACAACACAAAACCACTGTGGACATGTGGCACTAGCAGAACACAACAAAACCACTGTCAACATGTGGTGCTTGCAGAACACAACACAAAACCACTGTCAACTTGTGGCACTAGCAGAACACAACACAAAACCACTGTCAACATGTGGCGCTAGCAGAACACAACACAAAACCACTGTCAACATGTGGTGCTAGCAGAAAACAAAACAAAACCACTGTCAACATGTGGCGCTAGCAGAACACAACACAAAACTTGTGCTAGCAGAACACAACACAAAACCACTGTGGACATGTGGTGCTAGCAGAAAACAACACAAAACTTGCGCTAGCAGAACACAACACGAAACCATTGTGAACTTGTAGCACAAGCAGAACACAACACACAAAACCACTGTGAACAAGTGGCACTAGCATAACACAACAAAACCACTGTGAACATGTGGTGCTAGCAGAACACAGCACAAAACCACTGTGAACATGTGGCACTAGCAGAACACAACAAAACCACTGTGAACATGTGGCACTAGCAGAACACAACAAAACCACTGTGAACATGTGGCACTAGCAGAACACAGCACAAAACCACTGTGAACATGTGGCACTAGCAGAACACAGCACAAAACCACTGTGAACATGCGGCGCTAGCAGAATAAAACACACAGAAACATTAAACATGTAGCACTAGTACTAGCAGACTGCCAAAACACGTGGAAATGGTGAATGTTTGTGCTAACTGCTATACTGTCACAGAATCAGACTTCACAAACAGCAGGGAAAGTTGAACTGAAGCAGGGTCTGTCTGCTTATCAACTAAGAACCATGAATATTTAGGCCTATAATCTCCCTCTTCCCCCACCTCCATACCCCCCTTCTCCCCATCCTTAATAAGCCGTATGGTTTCTGTGGATGTGAAGCACCATGTTTACTTACTATAGTGTATATATCTAGGCCAAACCAGCTTGCATGGCAAGTGACAAGATTTAACCTACAGTGAACTTCTTCAGCAAAGTGACATCAATATTTTGAAGAACCTATAGTGATCTTCTTTGGCAAAATGACATCAATGTTCTGAAGACTATGCAAGGGTGGGGGGTGGGGGTGTTGCAGGGAGGTATATGGACAATAGGACCACAAGGGGTGGGGGATGGGGGGATGTTGCAAGGAGGTATATAGACAGTTAGTACAGCAAGGGGTGGGGGATGGGGGGATGTTGCAGGGAGGTATATAGACAGTTAGTACAGCAAGGGGTGGGGGATGGGGGGATGTTGCAGGGAGGTATATGGACAATAGGACAGCAAGGGGTGGGGGATGGGGGGATGTTGCAGGGAGGTATTTGGACAATAGGACAGCAAGGGGTGGGGGATAGGGGATGTTGCAGGGAGGTATTTGGACAATTAGGACCACAAGGGGTGGGGGATAGGGGGTGTTGCAGGGAGGTATACTGACAATTAGGACTGCAAGGGGTGGGGGGGGGGATGTTGCAGGGAGGTATACTGACAATTAGGACTGCAAGGGGTGGGGGGGGGGATGTTGCAGGGAGGTATATGGACAGTTAGGACTGCAAGGGGTGGGGGGGGGGGGATGTTGCAGGGAGGTATATGGACAGTTAGGACTGCAAGGGGTGGGGGTGGGGGGGGGGGATGTTGCAGGGAGGTATACTGACAGTTAGGACTGCAAGGGGTGTGGGGTGTGGGGATGTTGCAGGGAGGTATACTGACAATTAGGACTGCAAGGGGTGTGGGGTGTGGGGATGTTGCAGGGAGGTATACTGACAATTAGGACTGCAAGGGGTGGGGGGTGTGGGGATGTTGCAGGGAGGTATACTGACAATTAGGACTGCAAGGGGTGGGGGATGGGGGGATGTTGCAGGGAGGTATATGGACAATAGGACAGCAAGGGGTGGGGGATGGGGGATGTTGCAGGGAGGTATATGGACAGTTAGGACTGCAAGGGGTGTGGGGTGTGGGGATGTTGCAGGGAGGTATACTGACAATTAGGACTGCAAGGGGTGGGGGATGGGGGGATGTTGCAGGGAGGTATATGGACAGTTAGTACAGCAAGGGGTGGGGGGTGGGGGGATGTTGCAGGGAGGTATATGGACAGTTAGTACAGCAAGGGGTGGGGGGTGGGGGGATGTTGCAGGGAGGTATATGGACAGTTAGTACAGCAAGGGGTGGGGGGTGGGGGGATGTTGCAGGGAGGTATATGGACAGTTAGTACAGCAAGGGGTGGGGGGTGGGGGGATGTTGCAGGGAGGTATATGGACAGTTAGTACAGCAAGGGGTGGGGGGTGGGGGGATGTTGCAGGGAGGTATATGGACAGTTAGGATTGCAAGGTGTGTGTGTGTGTGTGGGGGGGGGGGGGGATGTTGCAGGGAGGTATACTGACAATTAGGACTGCAAGGGGTGGGGGGATGTTGCAGGGAGGTATATGGACAATTAGGACTGCAAGGTGTGTGTGTGGGGGTGGGGGGGGGGGGGGGGGTGTTGCAGGGAGGTATATGGACACTTGGGATTGCAAGGATTCAGCAGTGGAAGCTGTGGCCACGTCCTTGGGCAGCTTGTTCCAGTCAGCCATCTTCTTCTTCTTTTGATACTGTCCACCCTCATCTTTTTGAGGACACTGGCTCCATCATCCGTGGTACTGGGGAAGTAGAAGTTCCTGTGTGTATAGTCAGTTTGGCCCAGCAGGGAATGGAATGGCTTTTAATGCCCAGACATCCAGACAGTTATATCAGAGTGAATTGGCAACAATGCACAGGATACATTAAAAATAAAAAATAAAAATTAATGGACGGGTATGACAGGATCTTTTGACTGTGGCCTGGTGAGCCGGTTTGTATTGCGAACCTATTATTTGTGACAGTGATTTTGTAAGAACATTCCTGCAATTCCAGCTGAAATTCTGCCTCTTGTGTCTAATGCAGAATTTTGTGCAAGCCTGATGGATAACGGCACTACTTTTAGTAATCCTCAAGCTTGGGACCCTCCATGGGAATCAACCATTTTTCACTGATGCCTGGTTAGATCTCAGCCTTTTGCTGGTACTGGCAGATTCCTGTCTGGTTCATTAACCTTCATGAGTAGGTGACCTATTGTCATGTGGCTCAGAGCTAATGAAAGGAACTAGTTCAGAACTATCCTCATGACCTTTTTAAAAAGAGAGGGGGGAAAAAAAAGGGAAAAAAAGAAGCTGGAGTTTTCTGGATTCTTTTATGACATTATGCTGAGATGCAAAATGTGGTCATTCCTGCATGAGAATAAATGGCAGAAAACTAGTATTGTACTAATGTGGCTAGAGACTGACATATGCAATGCGACTGACCTGACCTGGTTCGACATCACCTACCCTGGCCTGGCAGCTGTCAAAGATAAAATATGTTTTCACTACTGACATCACATGGCAACATCAGAGACTGAGTGACAGAGAGGCTGCATAAAGCTTTTGATTAAAATGCATTCTGTTATAGAACTCTGGACTTTTCTTAAGAGGGGTTTATTTTACCTTAAAAACACTGTTTTTCTGTGTATTTGTGACCCCTATGCATGCAATGTGACCTACCCCAGTTCTGCAGCCTCCTGTGGGAAAGCACAGTCCACTTGGTTCTGGGTGCTTTGTACACCTGGGAAAGCAGCATCTGTTCTTCAGCTTCACTGATGAAATTGGGAATGTAGAATAGTGTGTCAGGAGCCTGAAACAAAGCCAAGTCTGATTTGCCAAGTAACAACACGTGAGTAAGAAATAAACACAAGCATAGGGGTATATAATTTAAAATAAATAAATGTGGGCGGGGAATGTTAAAGTTTAATGTGTGCACAATATATTCTCAGTGTGTCCATGCTGTCAATGCATATGAAGGTGTGACATATTTATCATGTATCGATCCATGGCTCATATATATATATATATTATACATAATATAGTCTCTTTTTTTCTCCTTTTCATTTTTAGGATTTTAGCCTTTCACCTGCCAAGTCATGATTTTTTTTGATTTTTTTTTTAAACTGATCTTTCCTAGTGCTATTTTCAGCTGTCACATTAATTTTGTGTAGAACAAAATGTGTTTCTGGAGTTTGTCTTGAAAGTTTCTGAAATAGTTTAATGTTTCTCAAGATTGCACCAAACGGCCAATTCTCCCAATATTCTTCTACAAAATGTAACGAAAGTAATACAGAGGTCTCCATACTATTGTGAAGAAAGGGGTTCGTAAAGATTGTTCGTAATTCTGTCAACTTCACGAAGCTCTAAACCACGACCTAGTAGCACGTTATACAGGATCAGTGCACTATTAACACTGGAGAGAAAAAAATATGAAGCAAGAATGACTGGCAGCGTTCTAAAACAAGATCCAAACACACAAAAGGTTAAAAAATAACGCTATTTATTATGGCAAAATACAACACGCGAATTTTTAGGGTAAGCCCCTTTTTTCAAGCTACAAAACAACACGTAAACAACATTTAAACGGTGCAAAAAAAGATGTAGGACGCTTATCAGTTTTTGGTTGAGCCGTTTTGTTACGTTGTTTTGGGTGTCAAGTGTTTGGAACAATGTGTGAGTGCAAGACTTCCCTTCCAACCCTCTCTTTTGAAAATGTGAACAAATTAGTTATCTACTTTCTGTTTCACACGAAGGGTGGGGTGTATGGGGGTGCCCACTGAGGCCACATTTTCTAATAATATCCTCAATCATGATTCAACAGCGTTCAACCTACATTTTTCACCCTGAACTGCTCAATATCGATCGCCATTGCTCAAGATTGCTGATTAAAACAATACAAACTGTAAAATAAATGATTCAGGTCAGGTGAGGTCTCCCCAAAAAACACATGCTTCCGGAAAGGAAGTGTCCACTCCAAACGCGGATGTTACACCAATTGTGATTGGATAGTTTATTTACTGAGCCAATTACAACTCCTGTTACTCTTTTTCAGTGCCCCTAATTTCGCGCATGTGCCAACGTGCTGTGTTTTGCTGGAAGCATCTGTGCAGAAGCGTTCCCTTTTTTGTGTGTGCACATCAACTTCGAAAATGGATTTCTGCGGTTTTAGGCTAAAATCAGATTGAGTTTCACATCTGACGGAAAGCTATATTACCAGGAATCTATTCACGGTTGGTTTATAATTACAGATAAAGCTTAGATTTGGATTGTAAAACTGCTTTGTCTCAAACTAAGTGGTCTTCTGCTGCTGATCAACTTTATCAAGGGAGCCTAAAACAGATCAGATTTGAGGCCTGCTAGATCTGCACAATGCCACATTAACATTGTTTTAGACTAGGCATTTTTCAAATTAATTACTGTTTCACTGTTGGCGTGTAAGCTGCAAGGGCAGTACTTATTGGTTGGTAAAAATCATCATGGCTGGATTTTGATTAGTTTAAATGTTACCTGTCAATGTGAATCAGGTGTAATTCAAAATTAAATATTATTGTAATACTAGTCTAGTAGTACACAGTAGTGGTGCTGATGCAACCTTTTTTGGTTCTTCTGTTGTACCATCTAGGTATGTGCAGTAATCATTTTGATTATTCTGCTGCTGTAACTGTTAATGTTATGGATTATAATTTATATGCATGGTTTCATGCCATTAGCCAGATTAGGGATCTTTTATGTGCACAGAGTAGTCTTATTCTTTGTGCATGCTAATTGCTATGTACAGCTTGCCTTTACAAACTGGTACACACTGGCCAGATAATCTTTTTTTTTTGGGGGGGGGGGTATTTTGTTTTTTTGGTAATGGTAGTTTACTTTGTTCTGGTTTTAGATGGTGCGGATTGGAGGAGATTCATCACGGAGGAGTGCTCGTCATGTCCGCTATGATGATATTCCCACTGACACATTCACGCCTCGCACTTACCAGGTACTGGATGTTATAATTATATATAATAATATAGAGCCTAGGTTTTACTTGCTTGTTGAAAACTTCTGAATTGAGAATTAGTGCCCTTGTTTACTCATGCTGGTTGGATTGAACTTGAAGAGTTATACACCATTACATGTACCAGTACCACTACTTGTGGGCATGTATGTCTTGCATATATATATGTGTGTGTGTGTGTGTGTCCTTATTTACTCATGGTTGTTGGATTGAACAGTTGTAACTTGTGTACCATTTTACAAATACCACTCGGAAGATTTGTTCTGTGTAGAAGAGGTTGAAACATTCCAAAGGTCTGGTGTGATGGACACATCAGGAACATGGACAAAATCTGAACACTTAGAACAATTTATCATTCTGTACTGGTGGTACATAATTTCCATCAGTCCATTCAAATTGCAGACGTCTGTGGTAAAACAGAGGCAGATTCTCATCATCAAGCTCATCACCACTGTCATTATCACTGTCATGGTTATTCACAAAAGCAGTTGAGCACTTTCCTCTTCATTCAGATCAAACAAATCATCATCAGTATCCTGATAAATTTCATCATCCAGAAACTGTTCTGCATCTTTCTTAGCCATTTTGCAGCATACATGTGGCAGAGAAAACTACTGCCAGTGATAGTATTGATGCTGGGTGTTGTGATGGTGGAGTGTGCAAGATCTGTTATTGTGTTAAACTTGAAGCAGTAGGCAACTGCTGCACAGGTTTTACTTTTAGTTTATAAGCAATGTATTCATCACTGTGCTGACAGTGACACCTCTGTACTCAGGCAAAACAATGTGTTGTCATTACTGATGCCATGTGCTGTATCCCTTGGTGATAGTGATACTGACTGATTGTTGATGCCAGGTGTTGGGGGTTTCAGGTGATAAATTGTTGACCATTAGATGTTATGGCATATATACTGTAATAACTAATATATGTGACTGGTACTGGTAGAGTATTGTTGCTAGGTGACCTGTGTATGTGTGTGCAGGTGGAGTTACTGGAGTCAGCAATGCAGGGAAATACCATTGCCTGTCTGGGCAGTGCATCCAGCAAAGTCTTCCTGGGCCTCATGGTCCTCCGTGAAATGTCCCACCAGATCCGAACCCCACTGGAGGATGGTGGCAAGAGGAGCATCTATCTTACTGACACAGGTTAGGGAACGGCCTTGTTGACCTCTGTCTTGATGCACTTACACAGTCACAGGTAAGGGAAAGGCCATGTTGACCCTTGTCTTGATGCACTGACACAGGTGTGGGAAAGGCCAGGTTGACCCCTGTCTTGATGCACTGACACAGGTGTGGGAAAGGCCAGGGTGACCCTTGTCTTGATGCCCTGACACAGGTGTGGGAAAAGCCAGGTTGACCCCTGTCTTGATGCACTGACACAGGTGTGGGAAAGGCCAGGTTGACCCCTGTCTTGATGCACTGACACAGGTATGGGAAAGGCCAGGGTGACCCCTGTTTTGATGTACTTGATATCTATGGGAAAGACCAGTGTTTTTTTTTTTTTTAATGCCCAGTCAACCAGTTATGGGAATGGCCTGGTTGATCACTGTTTTGATGTAGCAAGAAAAGTAGGGTAACTTTTTGACAAATATTGGTATGCAGATATATGTAATAGTATTAATAATTCATAAATTATCAGGCCATTGTGATATCTGGGGGGTATTTTAATGACTATGAATAGCATGGTTGTATACAGTAATTATGTCCATATCTTTACCAGTGGAAAATAAAGTTCATTTCACTGTGAGCACTCCCAGGACAGGAGTTAGACATGCAGTTTTCTGAAGCTACAGTTGTGTGCATATTGGCCGCCTGTGTGCAGAGGAAGAGGTGGAGTCTGTGTGGAGCACCCTCTTCCATCACACCGACATGGCTGTGGGACGAGTGCCTCCGTGCCAGGGGGACCAGTGGTCAGCAGAGCAGTGGTCATCGGCGCTGTCCTCCCACCACATCCTGGTTCTCTCTGCCCCCACCTTCCTGCACTGCCTGGACTGCGGCCACCTGCCCCTGTCCGCCCTCAACCTCCTGGTGCTAGACGACTGCCATAAGGCCACTGGTGATCATGCTTACGTGGGCATCATGTCACACGTGATGAAGTGTGGCGATGCCGCGCCCCACCTGCTGTGTCTGACAGCGGCCATTCTGGGCAGTGAGTGCTCAGACCCCCAGGAGCTGGCCAGCAGGATCACCGCTCTGGAATCCACCCTCAACTCCAAGGCAGAGACTTCCATGCTGGTGATATCAGAGCGCTTCGGCTGCCGACCCAAGGAGAGTGTGATTGAGTGCAAGGCGGATGATGATGTGACTGGGATGGGAGACCGACTGGCCTCCATTCTCTACAGCGCGTGGCACTTTCTGGAGGACTGTCAGGTCAAGCTAGATGACCACCCTGGCAAGTCTGACCCACTCCATGTCCCCAAGTTTGCAATCTCTGAGTGCATCAACATCCTGCAGACTCTTGGCTCCTGGTGCGCTGCCTCCATAGCTGAGAATCTAATCAGTCAGCTAGAGAAGATCGTCAAGCATGAGTCCAACCAGACCTTGAAGCTGTTCCTGCGCTACACCCTGACACAACTGAGGTTAGTTGTTCGAGAGTTTGAGCTTGGCTTCACCCCCGACTATGTCGTTGATGAACTGTTGAACTACACCACGCCTAAAGTCAGGGAGTTCATCAAAGTTCTCAGAAAGTATAAACCTGAAATGGACTTCATGATTATAACAAGGGAGGGTGATGAGGATGACACAATGTCAGACTTGTCTGATGACGATGGCAATGATGATGACTCGTTAGACCTGTCAAGCTCCGATGAAGATGATGAGAAAGGCAAGTCCTCGAAACACATCCACATTGCTGTGAAGAAGAAGGTGGAAAGGGGTGACGCCGACAGCCCATTTGATGATGAGAAGAAACTATCAGGACTCGTGTTTGTGGATAACCGCTACGTGGCCTTTGCTCTCAACAAGATGATGGAGGAGGTGTGCTCCTGGGATGAGGACTTGTGCTTCGTGAAGAGCAGCCACATCACCGGGCAGGGCATCCACCGCTCCGATGGCCGCAAGGACCTCAGCAACACCAGCTGCAAGCAGGAGGAGATCTTGCGCAAGTTTCGCATGCAGGAGCGCAACCTTCTGGTGTCTACCAATGTGCTGGAGGAGGGGGTGGACATACCTAAGTGCAACCTGGTGGTCCGCTTTGATCCTCCCAGGGACTACCGATCCTACACTCTATCCAAAGTGAGTGCACGTAGTGACATACTCTCAAAATCCGTCTTGTTAGAATGTTACTGTTATTGTAGGTAACTCTTCATCATAATGACTATGCATAGTCTGTGATTAGTCCAACTAATCGTTTCCTAAAATTGTGTAAAAAGCAAATTTATTTAAAGACATACTTTGGTATGCATTGATATGTGCCTTGTTGTATGCAGTTAAAATCAGCTCTGGTTGATTTTTATGTCATTTGTTTATAATGTATAAGTACTAAGTAGGCCTTAATAGATCATAGTCTGTTGTTAAAATGAAGTAAACACTAAGCACTAAGAGTAAGACAGGCTTGTCACTGTCAGTATCAGTCTTAATATAATCATATTAACCCATTCACTGCCCTTGGGATGTGATGACCTTCCTGGCCAAAATGTTACCTATTTGCTAAAAGTAAAACTAAGGCTGCCATGCAATGTCTTGCTTGAGCTCAAACTTTGCATGCTTTCTTGTACTGTTATAGTTACTTGGGACAAATTTATGAAAATAAATGTTTCTGGGTAGGTTATATATACTTATAATCTGGACTAGTTTTCAGCCAAAATAGTATCACCAGCACATTATGAATGTTTATTCTTTGGTAGGCAAATGGCTAAGTGCAACACGTCATGAAAGTCTAGTGCCACAAGTACATTGCTGTTAATGTCCAGTCTTTGGCAGCCAAATGGCTAAGGGCAGCACATCATGCGAGTCTCTGGTACCACCAGTACATTACTGTATAAATGTCTGTTCTTTGGCAGGCAAAGGGCTAAGCGCAGTGCATCATGAAAGTCTCTGAAAGTGAAACACAAGTCAGTTGTGTCATTAGCGTAGCTTTTCTCTCCTCAGTGTGTTCCCCACGCTGCCTTCCTCTGGGGCCACCACGGTGTTGTTATTATTACAGTATCATTTATTATTGTATGGGTCTACCTCTTTGTTTGCAGGTTGTGTTTTTGTGATGTGACAGTATCATACAATTTACAAATTTTATTTTTCACTTCAGGGGCGTGCCCGTGCACGAGATGCTGAATTTGTGATTCTAGTTGATGAAGACCTGATGGAAGACTTCTCTGATGAAATTCGGATCTTTAAGGGTATTGAATCGGTAAGCATTGGTGTTTTTCTTAATGAAGTATCTTCAGAGTGACATTAGGGTAGGTCACACAGTACATGGCCAAAGTGAAGTCAAACTTTAGAAGTCACACAGAACATGACCAAGTGAGGTCAAGCTAGGTCACACAGAACATGACCAAAGTGAGGTCAAGCTAAGTCACACAGTGCATGACCAAAGTGAGGTCACACTAAGTTGCACAGTATATGACCAAAGTTAGGTCAAGCTAGGTCACCCAGAACATGACCAAAGTGAGGTCAAGCTAAGTCATCCTGCACATGACCAAAGCGAGGGCAGACTAAGTCACCCAGCACATGACCAACGTGAGGTCAAGCTAAGTCACCCAGCACATGACCAAAGTGAGGTCTAGATAAGTTGCACCACTCATGACCAAGGTGAGGTCATGCTAAGTCACACAGTACACTACCAAAATGAGGTCAAACAGCATGTGACCAAAGTGAGGCTAAGTAGGTCACACCACATGACAAAGTGAGGTCAAGCTAGGTCTCACAGTCCTCTGAGGCCAAGCTAAATCTCACAGCACATGGTCTAAGGGAGCTCAGGTACACAATAACCAAAGTGTGGATACACTGGCTGTTTACCATGGGAAGTTATTGAAGTGTAGGGTGTATAATTAATACAGTTAGTACTTTCCTGGACTGACCGGTGTGGGTTATACAGAGGAGCCTAATACAGTTAGTACTTTCCTGGACTGACCGGTGTGGGTTATACAGAGGAGCCTAATACAGTTAGTACTTTCCTGGACTGACCAGTGTGGGTTATACAGAGGAGCCTAATACAGTTAGTACTTTCCTGGACTGACCGGTGTGGGTTATACAGAGGAGCCTAATACAGTTAGTACTTTCCTGGACTGACCGGTGTGGGTTATACAGAGGAGCCTAATACAGTTAGTACTTTCCTGGACTGACCGGTGTGGGTTATACAGAGGAGCCTAATACAGTTAGTACTTTCCTGGACTGACCGGTGTGGGTTATACAGAGGAGCCCCTCTTTAAGACCAGCCTGAACAGGAAGGAAACTGGTCTTACGCTTTGGGGTGGTCCTTGGTCAGGGTTCATTTGTACACAGAGGTAACTGTAATGGTTGGGTGTAAAACACCGAATTACTGTATGTAGAGGATCAGGGCAGGGGTTCAGCAAAAGTGGGGTGGTCTCTCCTCAGGGTTTGTGCCTTACTATCATATTTATAAAAATATTAAAAAGATTTTTAAAAAGGCATAATATTATTTTACCTCTATCTTTACTGTAACTCTGTGCTATTTTTGCTTCTCAATTTTTGGTACTATTTTTGTGTCTCCATTTATACTTATTCCTGTGTTGGGTTTTTAAATGTAGCTGTGTCCAGTCACAATAAAGAGGGTAGCTCCTTTGTGTCAGATTATCAACATTTCTGACGGTTCTGTTGTAGGGGAGTTTAGCAAATACTGTTTTGTAATTGTTGTTTATTCCAGTCATCGTACTGCCCCCTAGACATGGGACTCTTACTGCCTTGTGTTAGGGCAGATGGGACTTGACTGGATATTCACAGAATCCAGTCTATACTTATTACTAGGTAATTCAGTATTCTTAGTGTCCTGTCACAGTGAGCACTGGGGTGTGCAGGTGCTGATTGGTGCTGGTCGGGGTAGACAGGACTTGGAAGATGCACAGGAAGTGCGGCAACTGGATCAGCTGCAGTTCACTCCCCTGCCCACCTTCTGTCCCCTCAACCAGCCTGGAGCTGCCTCCGTGTCCATGAAGAACGCCATCGCTCTGGTCAACAGGTAATGTGCTCTAAGTCCTTGTCAACAGGTAGACTAGTGTGCCTGTAGTCTTGGGTAGCAGGTAGTGTGCCCTTAGCCTGGTTATCAGGTAGTGTAACTCAGGTTAAGGATGACATATAGTGTGCTCTAAGTCCTTGTCAACAGGTAGACTAGTGTGCCTTTAGTCTTGGGTAGCAGGTAGTGTGCCCTTAGCCTGGTTATCAGGTAGTGTAACACAGGTTAAGGATGACAGATAATGTGCTCAAAGTCCTTGTCAACAGGTAGACTAGTGTGCCTTTAGTCTTGGGTAGCAGGTAGTGTGCCCTTAGCCTGGTTATCAGGTAGTGTAACACAGGTTAAGGATGACAGATAGTGTGCTCTAAGTCCTTGCCAACAGGTAGTGTGCTCTAACTAAGTCTTGGCCAACAGGTAAGGTACTGTAAGAGTACTATAGCATAAAGAATTAACGTTAAATGTAGTACACAGCACAGGTAGGAATTTATGATATGACTTTGCTGGTGATGTGCCTGTCTTCCTGTAAATTTGTGGAATTTTTTATTTGGATGAGAATACTAATTACTGTAGCAGAAAGGATTAATATTAAACTGAGTACAGAGCATCAATGAACATTTTATTTTTTATATATTTTTTATATTTAATCACTTATGTTTTCTGTTACCATGATCATGTCCTAGTGATTTCTAAACTGTCTATTAATTTCCTTTGCAGTGGAACATACATGTATGCTAAGAATGTAAGATTTTGAACGTTCAGCTGAAACACTGTGTTCAGTGCAAAACAAATCTGATGACAATACAAAGCACAGTACACTGAAGATAATGTTGAACAACTTTCACATGCACCCAAAGAACATCTAAGCATACACAGCTTTGTGAAAGCACACTACCACTACCAGTACCAGTAATCCTAATTTAAACACGGAAAACTGACAACTGAGCTAACTGTACCGGGCAGGTACTGTGCCAAGTTGCCCAGCGACGCCTTCACCCACCTGACCCCTCAGTGCCGTGTCTGCCCTTCGCCCTCTGACCCTGACCAGTTCGTGGCCTATCTCCGCCTGCCTGTCAACTCTCCCATCAAGGAGGAGGTGAAGGTGGGTCACTCTTGTCTCCCCTGCTGGCAGGCTTGGCTTTCTTGTCCTCTGGACGCCACTAGCAAATAACTTTTATTGAGAAAAGAACAGACAATGCATGAGGTCATCAGTTGTAAAAGGCAGCACTGTCAGATGCCGTCGTTGATCTTTTCATTTTTCCTCATCCCATGTCTTGTGTGGAGTGAGGGTTGCAAGCATTTTTTTTTTTCAGGAAGTAAAAGAAATGGTATATAAACAGTGCAATGCCAAAGGTGTGCTGCTTTAGCTGTGCTTTTCAGGTATTGAGCAGAATATGCATCACTGTGGTTATTGCTTGTGTTCCCTGTTTGCTGTCAAATGGGCTGATCATGTTCTGAGGTGATTATTATCTGCTGGATTGATTGATTGATAGGTTTGAAAGATATTTTGACACCCACATGGATTGATGTGTATGCAAGATGTGTCACACACATGGATTGATGTGTATGCAAGATGTGTCACACACATGGATTGATGTGTGTCCAAGATGTTGCGCCACACACATGGATTGATGTGTGTGCAAGATGTTGCGCCACACACATGGATTGATGTGTGTCCAAGATGTTGCTCCACACACATGGATTGATGTGTGTGCAAGATGTTCTACCACACACATGGATTGATGTGTGCAAGATGTTGCGCCACACACATGGATTGATGTGTGTGCAAGATGTTCTACCACACACATGGATTGATGTGTGTGCAAGATGTTCTGCTACACACTTGGATTGATATGTATGCAAGATGTTCTACCACGCACATGGATTGATGTGTGTGCAAGATGTTCTACCACACACATGGATTGATGTGTGTGCAAGATGTGATACACACATGGATTGATGTGTGTCCAAGATGTTGCGCCACACACATGGATTGATGTGTGTGCAAGATGTTCTACCACACACATGGATTGATGTGTATCCAAGATGTGCCACACACATGGATTGATGTGTGTGCAAGATGTTCTACCACACACATGGATTGATGTGTGTGCAAGATGTGCCACACACATGGATTGATGTGTGTGCAAGATGTTCTACCACACACATGGATTGATGTGTGTCCAAGATGTTCTACCATACACATGGATTGATGTGTGTGCAAAATGTTCTACCACACACATGGATTGATGTGTGTCCAAGATGTTCTACCATACACATGGATTGATGTGTGTGCAAGATGTTCTACCACACACATGGATTGATGTGTGTGCAAGATGTGCCGCACACATAGATTGTTGACCACTGTGCTATGTGTGGGCAGGGTGCTCCGATGCCAAGTCGTCAGCTGGCTAAGATGGCTGTGGCTTTACAAATGTGTGAACTTCTTTTTAAAGCTGGTAAGTGTTGTGTACACCTGGATTAGAAAGTACATTTTTACTGACACACACACACACACAGTGACAGAACTTGCTCTGACATGCTGTTATTCTTTGTGTTCACTCTTTGTTGACTCTAAAATGGATTTTTTCCCCCAATGGCACCCACTTCTACTTTCAGTGTTGTTACATTGTCTGCATAATAGTGTAATAATGAAATGGTTATTTTGTAGGGCCAGGTGTATAATAACAAAATGGTTGTATTTGTCCGGCCAGGCGTAGTGTTCAGTCTGTATCATATCGTTCCAGTCTGTATAATAATGAAGTGGTTGTATTTGTTGGGCCAGGGCCAGGTTCAGAGTGAAATGGTCTGGATAATAACAAAATGGTTGTATTTGTCTGGCCACGTGTTGTGTTCAGAGTGAAATGGTCTGTATAATAACGAAGTGGTTGTATTTGTGGGGCCAGATATTGTGTTCAGAGTGAAATGGTCTGTATAATAATGAAGTGGTTGTATTTGTGGGACCAGACGTTGTGTTCAGAGTGAAATGGTCTGTATAATAACAAAATGGTTGTATTTGTAGGGCCAGATGTTGTGTTCAGAGTGAAATGGTCTGTATAATAATGAAGTGGTTGTATTTGTGGGGCCAGGCGTTGTGTTCAGAGTGAAATGGTCTGTATAATAATGTAATGGTTATATTTGTGGGGCCAGATGTTGTGTTGACAATGGTGTTTTCTGTGGCAGGTGAACTGGACTGCCACCTGCAGCCGGTGGGCAAGGAGATGTTTGTGTGCGAGGAGGAGGAGCAGTGGGATGAGGAAGAGGATGAGGGGGTGGGACAGGCCCGGCCCGGCACCACCAAGCGCAAACAGTACTACATCAAAAAGGTGGGCAGCTCTGTGCAACAGGTCCCCCCCCCCCCCCCCATTGCCACAGAGTGGGCGTCTGTAAAATATGCTGTTTAATTTCCTGTTTTCCATAAATAGTACCATCATTTTCAGGCTGTAAGACGATATTTTTTCCAAAAATGTTTGTTGTTGCTGTATTGTTGATGGTTTTTATATAGTGCTATTCTCTGCTTTTGAGCAGACTCACTGCACTTGCATGTGATTCTGTTTGACCACTGTGCCTTATGGTCAGCAGTGCCTTATCTGTGAATAAAATTTGGTGTGCATGCTTTTCCCAAAAATGACAATGATTATTTTGAACTGAAATCAGTTGCCTCATCCGACTGAAACCGAAATCACATACCTTGGCAAACTGATCATTGATATTTTCCGGTCAACAGAGGACATGATCTCAGAAATGGATTTGGAACGACCATATGGAGCATAGCAGCATTTACTTGGCAGCAGAAGGTTACAAAACTGAAAACAAAATGCATGTTGATGTCAAATGCCAATGAGAAACAAGGGCAGCAGCTTGATTTCAAATTTATTTCATTACCAAGTCTCAGGGCCGTGAATTGGGTTCACCAGTTCTGTTAATCTTCAGAAAATACTGCTGCTGTTTGGTTGGTTCAAACTTTTTGACAATGGCAGATTCACTGAATGTTTTCAGTTTCCCTTATTATGTCATGACAGCATATTCCTTTGTGTCCGGCGCTTGTGTCTGTCGTGTTTTGCTTGTCAGCTGTGACACTGCCAAAGTTGCAGTTTATTTTGGGGAGCACCTTATCTGTAGATTATTTTACTTTAGCCAGATTTTGGATGGTGCTTCTTATATCCAGAAGCGTTGTGTAGTATGGAGATTACAGGATTTAGCACTGTTTGTGGCAAACGGGGAATGGTACAGTGTATTACAGAAAAGGCATCTCTGTACATGTAAGTAAGTAAATTGGTGTTTTACACCCAGTCAACCAGCACAGTCATATCAGGGCGATCTCTGTACATGTACCATACACTGCTATTCACCCTATTGCCTGTCTGCTGTAAACAGTGCTACATCATAAAGCTGTTCATCCGTATGCAACGTGCTGATGTATTCCTTGTTTGCTTTTGTTGAATAGATGGTACTATGTCATAAAGCTGTTCCTCTCTGTGCAGTGTGCTAATGCATTCTGTGTTTGTCTTGGAATAAATGGCACTACATCAGAAAGGATGTCATCTGTGAAGAATAGGCTGTTTTATTTTCTGTGTGCCATAGTGTAAACAATACTGCATCTCCAGAGATGGCATGGGGGCGGCCCATTTGACAATCATCTCGCCTTTTGGAATGCTTTTGTCAGCGTAGTCAGTGTTCAGCAGGGATGTGCAACAACAGCTAAAAGTACAGCATCAAAGATGGTGTCATCTATGAACAGCATGCTGTTCATTTTGTGTGCCCTGTGGCAAACGGTGCTGCATGAGAAGGGTTGGGGCGTCTCACACCACTCTGTATGCTAAACTGTTTTGTTCTGTGTTTCTTGTACATGGTACACAGTAACATAATCTGTCATTCACTCCTTGTTCACGAAGCTGCTTTCTTTCTTCAGCCTGCTGATGCATTTGTTGGGAGTCGGCCCAAGGCAGGTGAAGATGGCTTCCTGTACCATGTGACCATGACACTGACGGGACCAATCACAGAGGACCAGAACACACGTGGACGCAAAATATATGCTCCCGAAGAGTCCACACAGTCATTTGGAATATTGCTGTCTACAGAAATACCAAATGTATGTTGTGTTTTTTCTCATCTGACCAGTAGCCTTGTGGTGTGGTGTATGGATAGAGTAGCCTTCATGTAATTCTGTGCTGAGTGCATGGTACCATGGCTTGTTGGAGGGCACATGTTGGCCAGGTACCTGCCTTCCACTTTCTGGTGTTGAGTGCTCAGTACCATGGCCTGTTGGGAGGCATATGCTGGCCAAGTACCTGTCTTCCATTTTGTAGTGTCAGGGTAACCTTGCCTTCAGCTCCTGGCCCCGATGTCCTGGCCATTGACTGGGGAGGGGGGGGGGGTCACTGAGGATTGCATCCTGTGGTGTGGGCCTATAGTAGCTGTTACCTGCTTGTGAACCTTGAGTTGGACACTGGGGGAATTGGTAGCAGTGCCAGCCACCACTCCACCCTGTCCTGGTTCCAGTGCCGGCCACCACTCCACCCTGTCCTGGTAGCTGTGCCACCCACCACTCCACCCTGTACTGGTAGCAGTACCACCCACCACTCCACCCTGTCCTGGTTCCAGTGCCACCCACCACTCCACCCTGTCCTGGTTCCAGTATCACCCACCACTCCACCCTGTCCTGGTTCCAGTATCACCCACCACTCCACCCTGTCCTGGTTCCAGTATCACCCACCCTGTCCTGGTTCCAGTGCCACCCACCACTCCACCCTGTCCTGGTTCCAGTATCACCCACCACTCCACCCTGTCCTGGTTCCAGTATCACCCACCCTGTCCTGGTTCCAGTATAACCCACCACTCCACCCTGTCCTGGTTCCAGTATCACCCACCCTGTCCTGGTTCCAGTGCCACCCACCACTCCACCCTGTCCTGGTTCCAGTGCCACCCACCACTCCACCCTGTACTGGTAGCCGTACCACCCACCACTCCACCCTGTCCTGGTAGCCGTACCACCCACCACTCCACCCTGTCCTGATAGCAGTGCCACCCACCACTCCACCCTGTCCTGATAGCAGTGCCACCCACCACTCCACCCTGTCCTGATAGCAGTGCCACCCACCACTCCACCCTGTCCTGATAGCAGTGCCACCCACCACTCCACCCTGTCCTGATAGCAGTGCCACCCACCACTCCACCCTGTCCTGATAGCAGTGCCACCCACCACTCCACCCTGTCCTGATAGCAGTGCCACCCACCACTCCACCCTGTCCTGGTTCCAGTGCCACCCACCACTCCACCCTGTCCTGGTAGCCGTGCCACCCACCACTCCACCCTGTCCTGGTAGCAGTGCCACCCACCACTCCACCCTGTCCTGGTAGCAGTGCCACCCACCACTCCACCCTGTCCTGGTAGCAGTGCCACCCACCACTCCACCCTGTCCTGATAGCAGTGCCACCCACCACTCCACCCTGTCCTGATAGCAGTGCCACCCACCACTCCACCCTGTCCTGGTTCCAGTGCCACCCACCACTCCACCCTGTCCTGGTAGCCGTGCCACCCACCACTCCACCCTGTCCTGGTAGCAGTGCCACCCACCACTCCACCCTGTCCTGGTAGCAGTGCCACCCACCACTCCACCCTGTCCTGGTAGCCGTGCCACCCACCACTCCACCCTGTCCTGGTAGCCGTACCACCCACCACTCCACCCTGTCCTGATAGCAGTGCCACCCACCACTCCACCCTGTCCTGGCAACATCACTGTCTGTTGCAGGACTGCTTCTTTTGTTGGAAGGCCAATCACAGGCACTGTCCATGTCTAGAGGCCATTTGTGATCCTGCACCTGTGACCTGCCTGGGTTGGGGCTGGGTGCCTCACTGCTAAGTTAGAAGTCAGCCATTCCCAGGCCATGGAGGGAGTCGCTGTTTTATCAAATCACAGCAGGCTTTGGATAACGTCTGCAACTTTTAAACTAGGTCATTGTGGACTTGCTGTGCTTGTGTTTTTTCTCTCCAGTGTTTGATGTTTTCTTACTGCTTTGCCTCATGGTTCATCAGGTGATGAAGTTAATAACTCCTCTTATTTTCTGTTTTCCTAGCTTGCCTCTGTTCCTGCCTTCCACTCATTCTGAGTGACCCTGTGTGGTTGACATGATACGACATGACTAACTCCCTCCATTCCAGGTACCCAGCTTTCCTGTCTACACTCGCTCCGGGGAGGTGACCGTGTCGCTGGACCTGCTGGACAAGAGGCACTACTCTAAGGAAGAGCTGGAGAAGCTGACCAGCTTCCACCACTTTGTCTTCTCCTCCGTGCTGCACCTGGAGAAAGACCCCATGGTGTTCTCGCCAGAGGCCGCCACCATCGGCTTCCTCATCGTCCCCCTCAACCAATCAGCAGGTCAGTGGCCTCAAGACCCAGAGTTGGGTGCTTCAGGTTGGTGGTGTTATTGTGTGCTTGACCTTGGGACCTGCATTTGGACTGCTGGAGTATCGATGTTGAGCGGCGTTGGTCAGGAACGTTTCAGGGAGAAAAATAACACTGAGCATGGTCTTTAGAAATCTAAAGCTGAGTTGGTGTTGACATATATCTTCAACTCTTATTTTGGTATCTGTTCCACCCCTGCATTACTGCAGTAGCACGTAAAAGACTCCAGTCATTCTGCCAAAAGTGCAGGTTACAGCTAAATATGTGTGCACCCTAGATATGTGGCTTTGCATAAGGTGAATGGTTGTATGGTGCACACAGAACACACCAAGATGGCAGCAGTTTCATGTGGCCTGCTATGCCAGCACTGTAAGTACACCATTTCGGTAGACCTTCAAAAATGCGCTATAAAGAGCTACTCACTCATGTAGAATCACATGCAAGAGCAGTGAGTCTGCTTGAGAGCGGAGAATAGTACTATATAAAAGCGATCAACAACAGCAATAGGGATGCCCCTGTTGTCAGTCAGCATACCCCTTTGAACACCAGTTGCCCTTGTTCACCCTGTTGCAGTCACCCATATCCCACCAGTCAGCGTACACCAAGCACCCCTGTTGACATGTATCACACCACTAGGCAGCATACCCCTTTGTACACCAAGTACCCCTGTTGACCCGTACCACACCACTAGGCAGCATACCCCTTTGTACACCAATCACCCCTGTTGACCCATACCACACCACTAAACAGCATACCCCTTTGTACACCAAGCACCCCTGTTGACATGTATCACACCACTAGGCAGCATACCCCTTTGTACACCAAGTACCCCTGTTGACCCGTACCACACCACTAGGCAGCATACCCCTTTGTACACCAATCACCCCTGTTGACCCATACCACACCACTAAACAGCATACCCCTTTGTACACCAAGTACCCCTGTTGACCCGGATCACACCACTAGGCAGCATACGCCTTTGTACACCTATCACCCCTGTTGACCTGTATCACACCACTAGGCAGCATACCCCATTGTACACCAATCACCCCTTTTCACCCCTGTCACCTCTATTACAAGGCAGCATACCCCTTGGACACCAAGCACCCCAGGTAACCCCTGTGGCATCGTATTCCTTTGAATGCCAGTCACCCCTATTCACTTATTGTTAATCAACATACCCTACTGAACGGTTTTGTAGTATTTTCCCCTGTTGACTCAGTTCACTGAAGAGTGTTTGCTGTGTGCAGGCACAAGTCAGCTGGAGGTTTGTGGAGAAGTTGATATACCCTGTTGAACACTATTCACAGAGTTCAACTCTGTTTGATGTGTGCAGGCACAGGTCAGCTGGACATTGAGTGGAGGTTTGTGGAGGAAGTCAACAGCAAGACGGTGATCCAGAGACGCAATGTTTTTGATGGAAACCGCGCCGTCTTCTGCTTTGAACAGCAGCAGTTTGAGGATGCAGTGGTGATGCCCTCCTACCGCAACATGGACCAGCCACAGCACTTCTACGTGGCGGAGATTCGCACGGACCTCAGCCCCCTCAGCCCCTTCCCATCCCCAGAGCTCTACAAGACCTTCGCCGCCTACTACACCACCAAGTATGGCCTGACGCTGACCAACACCGAGCAGCCCCTGCTGGACGTGGACCACACCTCCGCGCGACTCAACCTCCTGACGCCCCGCTACATGAACCAGAAGGGGAGAGCACTCCCCACCAGCAGCCTGGAGACCAAGCGAGCCCGCCGTGAGAACTTGCAGCAGAAACAGATTTTGGTGCCGGAGCTGTGCGACATCCACGTTTTTTCCGCGTCCCTGTGGAGGAAAGCTGTTTGCCTGCCGGCCATTTTGTACCGCATGAATTACCTCCTCCTTGCTGAAGAACTGCGCAGACTCATTGCGGCAGAGACAGGGATCGGGAAGGTTCGCCTCAGTGCTGGCTTCAGATTCCCTCGCTTAGACTTTGGCTTTGAAACCAACCCAGAAAAGCTGCAGACGCTGAGTCAGAAGGGAGTGGAGGAGAGTGGCACCAGAGCGGACGAGGGTTGCCCCAGTGCAGAGAGTGAAGGCAAAGCAGAGGAGGGTTGTGCTGGACAAGGCATTGACAGTCCTGAGGGTGCCGGAAGAGCAGAGACGCTGGTCCATGACAGCAGTCCTGATGACGACAAGACTGACACGGGAGCCTCGTCTGATTCTGACTCGGGTGTGGTGTTGAGTGAATCAGATGCCAGTTGCACTGCCAGCCTCACGACCACAGCCACTCTCTCAGCACATACTGGTCAAACAGCTGTTACTGCAGCTCCTGCTGAGGGTTCTTCTGCCAGAGACATTCAGAGACTGTCCTCTCAGGAGACCACTGGGACAGCAGACCCAGTTTGCTCACAGCCACTAAGGAAAAATAGTTCAGGGGCAGAAAAAACCTCTTCAGAAAGTACCTCGGGGCAAAAGTTTGTATCAGGGAACCAAGAGCATAACGCCAAAATGAATGAAGTTTCTGATCCATTTTTTACCCCCTCTACCTCCAGATCGCACTCCCCCAGGGACTGGGACTCTGATGACAGTGTCTATGAGGATGCTGAAGAGTCTTTTTCTTGCTGGACTGCCACTGGGTCCTGCCCGCCAGCCCCTCTCTGTGATACTGATGCTCTCAGCCTCCTGCACAAACCATCACCACAGCATCATCCCTCATCAAGCCAGCAGTCCGCTCTGTCCGCCACTACCCAGTCCTCATCATCACGCTCACTTGCATCATCATCTTCTTCATCTCAGACTGGACCATCAACGTTGTCACCTTCATTTTCATCTTCACTGTCACTGAGCAAGTCATCCCCGTTGTCACCATCATCAGGATTATCACCAGTATCGCCATTGTTGGCTGGTGTTACGGGTTCTTCAACACATTCAGAGGTGCTAGGCCAGGATGAGGAGAGAGTCCAGCAATCAGATGTAACCTTGCCACAGCATTTGATGCATCATGCAAACACCTGTTGCTCACAGCAAGTGCCTGACCACTCCTCTTGCCTCTCCCCCCACCGCTCATGCAATGGTTCAGCCCATTTATCTGAACCCGGTGAACACACTTTTTTGCATACTTGTGCCATGTTGTCAGATGTCAGAGAAGCAGACCACAGTTCAGCACCGTCCCACCCAGAGGAGAGTGGGTCTGACTCTCCTGCACTCTCTCAGGCGTGCAAGCTGAGCCAGGAAACCCCACAGCACGTGAACCACAAACAGCCAGACTTCAGGGCTGAAACTGCAACCGGTGGTGACCACTTGTCTGCCGTGTGGGCACATCACACTCTTGAGAAAACAGATGAGGCAGAACCTGAGATGGACTGCGATGACTTCCTGGATGTCAGTGGGTCAAACCGCAAGGAGAAACGCCCTGAAAGCCACACCATCACATTTCCTGTGGATCCAGACATCTCCCACTTCACCAAGCCAGGGGATGAGGTCCAGCTCACGTTTGAATCCATAGGAGGTGTGGGTCTGGATGCCAACTGGGCCCAGACCTCCGCCGCAACAACTTCAACCCAGGAATGGGCGCCCAATGAAGATCTGACCACATTTGAATTGAACAGCAATTTTACTGACTTTACTGATTTGGGAGGTGAAAGTACCACGGATGTGTTCAATGAAAATCCAGCCCCAGAATCAAAACTTTCATCAGAATCGTCTCCAAGCCAATCAAATAGCTTTGCCACAAATGTTTCAGCCCATGGGAACCACAGTTCTGCTGGTGCAGTCCATGAGAACCACATCTGTAGCAATGCCTGCAGTGAGAAGCACACCTGTATCCCTGCAGACAGTGAGAAGCACACCTGTGTCACTGCAGACAGTGAGAAGCAGTTCAAGCACACCTGTATCACTGCAGACAGTGAGAAGCACACCTGTGTTGCTGCAGACAGTGAGAAGCACACCTGTGTCGCTGCAGACAGTGAGAAGCACACCAGTGTCGCTGCAGACCTGGCTGAGTCAATGGCAGTATCAAGGGAAGGAAAGAGCAGTTCCCAGCCTATACCTGAAGGTGAACACTCTTCATTTCTTCTTGATGAGGCGAGTTCCAAGGTTACCACTGACCCCCCAGCAGGAAGCTGTGGTGCACGAGTTTCTGTCCCCAGCAGTGACACAGTGAATGCCGATATGAAGTCCGTGGATCCTGCTCCTGTGATGGAAGGCAGTCGGGAGACAGGTGGTGAAAGCAGGAACAGTGCCACTGATGGCTCGGGATGGGGGAATGTGACAGCTCGGGATCCTAGCGAATGGGTCGATCTGTTGCTGAACAACAGGTCAGACACCTGCATGCTTCAGGACCCCAGCTGCAGCTTGCTGCAGGACTCTGACTCCTGCCCCTCTGCAGCCTCATCCTCAACCAATGTCCACAGCCCAGCAGTGAGGGCATCAAAGAGGGACGAAGAGGATGCTGATGAGGATGGTGACCGACAAAATGTGAATGTCAAGGGAGCTGATATAAATGACGCAGCTTCTGGATTGTCAGACAAAGAAATGTGCAGGAAAGACAAAATATCGGGCGAACCCCAGTTTTCCACAGTGCCAAAGAACGAAACCACAAAAGATGCCACAGAAAAGAGAGCAAGTGCCGTCACAACCAGCACCCTCACAGACAGCTCATCACAGCCAAACCTGGAGGGTGACACAACAACAACAACCACAACAGAGGAGGAACCGCCAAAAGGCACCAGTCTCACCAAAGACAGGAAGCAGTTTGACATTGGCACTTGGGATGCCGGGCCAAAGCCAGCAAAAGCGGGTGACGGCAGCAGCGTGAAGGTGGTGGAGGAGGAGGGGAGGGAGCGGTGGCCGCTGCTGCTGAGTCTGGACGAGGACCAGGACCTGCAGACCTTTGTGGGGCCCAGCCCCTGCCTGCTGCTGCAGGCCCTCACCATGTCCAACGCCAACGACTTCTTCAGCCTGGAGCGCCTGGAAACCATTGGTGACTCCTTCCTCAAGTATGCCATCACCGTCTACCTCTACTGCTGCTACCCAGGCACCCATGAAGGCAAGCTCAGCTACCTCCGCAGCAAGCAGGTACTTTGTGTGTGTGTGTGTGTGTGTGTGTGTGTGTGTGTGTGTGCTGTTGTTACACTTGTTTCATTCCCAATTATCTCCAGAGAGGCACTGGCAGGGACCAAGATCCCAGGAGGTCAGGGGGAACCATATCTAACGCTACAGTGTCATCACCAGAATGATTCTGCATTAGGATGGGCTGTGGTCTGATATATTTTGATGTTTCATTAACTGTGAAGGGCAAAGTCACAAGATCTCTGTTGCCTTGGTGTCCTGCTGGTGTACATACCTGTCTTGTGGTGTACGTGCCTGTCTTGTGGTGTACATACCCGTCTCATGTTGTACTTACCTGTCTTGTGTGTTTCATTCCTCTCCCCATTCTGTTGTCTTTATCATAGTATTGTCCTGCTCATGTAGGCCTGCGTAGTCTTCTTTGTTATTATTATATATTAATATTATTGTCCTGACTCATTCTGATGTGCTTAACCTTAACCTGTACCTGTAGTGTGTCTACAGGTTAGCAACCTTAACCTGTACTTGTTGTGTTGTGTGTCTACAGGTGAGCAACCTTAACCTGTACCTGTTGTGTTGTGTGTCTACAGGTGAACATCCTTAACCTGTACTTGTGTTGTGTGTCTGAAGGTGAGCAACTTTAACCTGTACCTGTTGTGTCTGCAGGTTAACAACCTGTACCTGTTGTATTGTGTGTCTACAGGTGAGCAACTACAACCTGTACCGGCTGGGTCGCAGGAAGGGGCTGGCGGAGCGCATGGTCTCCACCAAGTTTGAGCCCTACGAGAACTGGCTACCCCCCGGCTATGTCATCAGCGAGGAGCGACGCCGAGGGCCTGTTCCCAAGGTTGTCATAGCAACCTCCAATCCCAGACTGTCAGCGGCTGCACCGGTCAACTTTGTGATAGAAGAGGAGGAATCCGAATCAGGTCTGTAATCCACAGCAGAATAAGCATAAGAATGACTATGTCATCAATGCTTTTCAGTGCACACTGCTGAAAATGAAATGAGTTCCCCATGAATATATACCCCTGCTGAAATGAGTTCCTTTAAGATGTACATTGCTGAAATGAGTGCTCTTTTAAATATACATTACTGAAATGAGTGCCCCTTTAAATTATACAAACCTGAAATGAGTGCCCTTTTAAAATTATGCAGTGCTGAAATGAGTTCCTTTTTAAATGTACCTTTGCTTAAAAGGATCATCACTCATTAGATGATCTTTGGAAATAAAAGGGGACACAGTTTAGTAGCGTTTACTCCCCTGTGTCAGAGTGTGCCTTCCTGATCCTCTGATGTCAAGGACAAACATCACTCTCTCCTTTGCACGTATAAGAATGGAGGCAGAAGGCAAAAAGATGAAGACATTTTTTTAATGCATGTTAGTGTGTGTTTGTTTGTTGACATGTTGCACACTGTATTTTTCTTCTACAAACATTAAAATTCCACTGTGTTGACCATCAATGGACTGGAGTGTATCATCACACACATGACAAAAACTATGTGTGTATAACGTGCATATTCTGTCTTTTGGAAGAAAACCAAAGATCCTAGACAAATAATGAACCATGTACATGTGTAACGCACATGGCAGTGTCAAAAAAGCATGAACATATATGTGTAGACAATCAGTAGACACCAAGAAGGATGCAGAGTCCAGAATGTCAACAGACACATGCACTGACGTGTAATAGTGCACACACTGATACTTACACACATGCACATGCAGGCCACAGCACACAAACACCTGTGTGTGAACGTGTATACTTCCAAGATGGATCTTTTCAAAAATGTCCTTGTCTTTTTTCCTACAGCCTCCATTCTTATTTAAAGTGTATAGCAAAGGAGAAAGAACGAGCTTGTCTTCCCCATCAGGGGATCAGGAGGGTGCAGCTCTGTAACAGTAAAGAAAATGCCCCTAAAGTGCATCACATCTCCGTTTATATCCAGAAAGCATCTGTTGACACCAAGTGGCTATTGTTCAGAAGTTAGTAGCTCATTTAACACTCTTAAGCATTGCTGCCTGTGCATGCATCAGTGCATGCATATGAAAATGCAGGAATGTAGTTGTACACTTTGTTGTTTCAAGCTATGGTGAATGAAGGGTATGGGGTCTGATTGGGAAAGCGGCTGTCGCCATAAGTTTTCTTTATAACCCCCACACCACATCTGCATCCATCCGCATAGGCACCAGCTCTGTGAAGGCAAAATGTCGCCTGAAAACCGTCACTAAGATGACCTCATGGTGCCCTCCATCCGTGGCAGAAGGGGAGCAGCGGAAGGAGACGGAAGCCTTTCACGCGGAGGTGGAGGAGATTGACCGGCAGCAGGCGGTGGACCAGCAGCAGGAGCTGAGCAGCAGCAGCCACAAGCAGGCCATGATCCCTTACTGCCTGCAGCTGCACCACGGCATCCCGGACAAGAGCGTGGCCGACTGCGTGGAGGCCCTCATCGGCTGCTACCTCACCACCTGCGGCAAGCAGGCCGCCCTCACCTTCATGTCGTGGCTGGGGCTCAAGGTGCTGCCGCGCAGGCGAGGGGTCCGACGCAGGAAAGGGGAAGAGGTCAGTGTGGGGTGTGAAGTGCTTGGGCGTGGGGTGTAATGTGTTTGTTTGGGTGTAAGGTGTACAGTGTTTGGCGGTAAGATGTGGGATGTAAAACGTTTGGGTGTAAAGTATGGGGTGTGAAGTGATTGGGTGTAAGGTGTGTGGTGTGGGTTGTGAAGTGTACAGTGTTTGGGTGTAAGGCATGAGATGTACAGTGTTTGGGTGTAAGGTGTGGGGTGTAATGTGTGGGGTGCAAAGTATTCGGGTGTAAAGTGGGTGTGGGTTGTAAAGTGTGGTTTGCAAAATGTTTGGGTGTAGGATGTGGGGTGTAAAATATTTGGGTGTGGGGTGTAAAGTGTTTGGGTGTAAGGTAGGACATAAAGTGTTGGCATGTAAGGTGCAGGGCATAAAATGTTGGGTGTAAGGTGTGGGTGTGAGACTGAGTGTATGAGCGGATGGGGGGGTGGGGGGGGTTGTTAAGCTTCAGGGATGGGGAAATGGAAAACAAAAAGAGATGGGTGGTGGTGGGAGATGCAGGTGACTAGGGGTGGGGGTGGCAGTGAAATAGGGGAAGTGAGGGTGGTGATGCTATGAAGCTGGATGGGGGGGGGGGGGGGGGGGGTAATAAAATTATGAAGTGTTAATCCTTAGTTCTGTATGTCATGAGACAAGGTGTTGTTAATGTGGTGTGTATTCCTACATCCCGCTTGATGCCCTATCTCAAACGTGTCTCATTATTATTTCATCCTTTGATGCCCCAGGTGAAAGTGACCGAGTTCCAAGAGCTGCAGTGCCCCCCGTCGCCCCTGCTGCGCAGTGTTGAGGATGGCCCAGCCATCCTGCAGCGACTCCTGGAAGGGTTTGGGGAGTTTGAAGTTCGCATTGACTACACTTTCCGCGACCGCTCCTACCTCCTGCAGGCCTTCACCCACGCCTCCTACCACCACAACTACATCACCGACTGCTACCAGAGGTGGGCTTCTGTCTTTCTTACACTTCCTCAGCTGAAGCCCTGAGGTTCACCCAGTGCTGGGTGAGAAGGTAGAGCATGCAACCGTTTCCCCACACCTGTACATACTGTTAAGGATGCTGTTACATGGTGAGCCATCTGAACCATGTCTGTATGTGGAGTGACCTTAGAGTCAGAACCAACTGAACCATGTCTGTGTTTGTAGCAAACGTAGTGTCAAAGACGGCTGAACCATGTCGGTATATAGTGACCTTAGAGTCCGAGCCTACTGAACTGTCTGTATGCATAGTGAACTTAGTGCCAAAGCCAACTGAACCATATTTGTATGTATAGTGACCTTACTGTCAATGCCAACTGAACCATGTCTGTATGTATACTGACCTTAGTGTCAACGCCAACTGAACCATGTGTATGTATACTGACCTTAGTGTCAACGCCAGCTAAACCATGTCTGTATGTATACTGACCTTAGTGTCAATGCCAACTAAACCATGTCTGTGTGTATATATAGTGACCTTAGAGTCAGAGCCAACTGAACCATGTCTGTATACTGACCTTAGTGTCAATGCCAACTGAACCATGTCTGCATGTATATATATAGTGACCTTAGAGTCAGAGCCAACTGACCCATGCCTGTATGTGTAGTGAACTTGGTGTCAAAGCCAACTGAACCATGTCTGTATGGCCAGGCTGGAGTTCCTTGGTGATGCCATCCTGGACTATGTGATCACACGACACCTGTATGAGGACTCTCAGCGCTACTCACCGGGCATCTTGACAGATCTGCGCTCAGCGCTGGTGAACAACAACATCTTTGCGGCATTGGCAGTCAAGTGGGATTTCCATAAGTTCTTCAAGGCCATCTCTCCCTCCCTCTTCACTGTCATCGACAAGTTTGTCGTGAGGCAGAAAGAGCGTGAGGACCAGATTGATGAGTATGAGGAGGTAAAAATACCCAAGAAATTGGTGAGTGTGAATGGAAGAGTGATTGTTGTGGCTGATGTTGTGCTGCTGTGGTCAGCGCTCTGTGGTCAGCACCCTTTGGTCAACACTCTGTGCTCTGTGGTCAGCACCCTGTGGTCAGCACCGTGAGGTCTGTGTTCTGTGGTCAGCACACTGTGATCTGTGCTTTATGATCAGCACCCTATGGTGAGCACTCTGTGGTCACCACCCTGTAGTCAAAGCTCTGGTCAGCATTCTGTGGTCAGCAGTCTGTGCTCTGTAGTCAGCACCCTGTGATCTGTGCTTTATAATCAGCACCCTGTGGTGAGCACTCTGTGGTCACCACACTGTGGTCAAAGCTCTGGTCAGCATTCTGTGGTCAGCACCCTGAGGTCTGTGTGCTGTGGTCAGCACTCTGTGGGCAACGCTCTGCCGTCAGCATTCTGTGATCTGTGCTCCATGGTCAGCACCCTGTTGTCAGCACCACCTCCTTTGTCAGCAGTGGTGCTAATACTGGCCTCTTAGGCTTCCAAAATGGTCAGCACTCATGCTGTGGTCAGTTGTAGCTTTCTGGGGCAGGCGGTGGTTTACTCCCTTGATTACTTGGAACAGACAATCACCCTCATCTCCATTGTTTCATTTTGGGACAGGATCCATTGTCCCACTTTGGAACAGGCAGAATGGTCCTCCAACAATCCAGAGTCCATTGTCCCAATTTGGAACCCACAGGATGATCCCCCCCCCCCCCCCCCCCCCCCATTTTGGTATGGACACCTTTCAGGTGTTCCAGGGAGTTTATCCCCACATGATGAATGAAGACCTCTGGGAGTCCACTTTGTTGTACAGTTTTAAACCCCCTCCTCCCTCTCTCCCCACACGTCAGAGTGTTGTTGCAGTCACACAAAGTGAGTGCTTGTTGAGCAGCTTGAGGTGGCTGTGGAACATGGACTGTACACACAGCCTTTGGCCCTTTTGTACACACAGCCTTTGGCCCTTTTGTACACACAGCCTTTGGCCCTTCTGTACACACAGCCTTTGGCCCTTCTGTACACACAGCCTTTGGCCCTTCTGTACACACTGGTCTTGGCTCTTCTGTACATGCTGGTCTTGGCCCTTCTGTACACACAGCCTTTGGCCCTTCTGTACACACAGCCTTTGGCCCTTCTGTACACACTGGTCTTGGCCCTTCTGTACACACTGGTCTTGGCTCTTCTGTACATGCTGGTCTTGGCCCTTCTGTACACACAGCCTTTGGCCCTTCTGTATACACAACCTTTGGCCCTTCTGTACACACTGGTCTTGGCCCTTCTGTACATGCCAGTCTTGGCCCTTCTGTACACACTGGTCTTGGCCCTTCTGTACATGCCAGTCTTGGCCCTTCTGTACACACAGCCTTTGACCCTTCTGTACACACTGGTCTTGGCCCTTCTGTACATGCTGGTCTTGGCCCTTCTGTACACACAGCCTTTGGCCCTTCTGTACACACTGGTCTTGGCTTTTCTGTACATGCTGGTCTTGTCCCTTCTGTACACACCGGAAGGTGTGGCCCTTCTGTACATGGTGGTCTTGGCCCTTGTGTACACACAGCCTTTGGCCCTTCTGTACACACTGGTCTTGGCTCTTCTGTACATGCCAGTCTTGGCCCTTCTATACACACCGATCTTGGCCCTTCTGTACATGGTGGTCTTGGCCCTTGTGTACACACAGCCTTTGGCCCTTCTGTACACACCAGTCTTGGCCCTTGTATACACACAGCGTTTGGCCCTTCTGTACACACCGGTTGTGGCCCTTCTGTAACAATGCTCAGAGAGGATGGAAGTTCGCAGCTTGGAGGAAGACTAGAGTGACTATTGGTTATGTACACTCGTATTTTTGTCCAGGACACCTGTGTGCAGTGGGAGTTGTTATTCCTACACAGTTTGTACAGATGTTTCTCACTCTTTGTTTTCTTCAGTTCTGCCACTGCTTTCTTCACTACATATTGTGATGCTGTTGTTTGGGGTAGAGTTTTAATTCTAGGTAGGTTTAATTTTCAACCTTACACTTACAGAAATAATGTAGCTGTGGTATGTTGAAATGCTTTGCAGACTGGTGAAGAGAGTGCGTGTGTGTGTGCACGTGTGCGTGCATGTGCATGCACAATTTCTGCCTTAGTTCATTCAGCCTAATGTTTTCCCAGTTCTTTTCAACCATAAAGTAATGTGCAACATCCGCAGTGAATCAGACTCTCCTTGTGATTGGATAACTAGTGTTTGGCCCATGCATGATGTTCACGCTTGATTGGGTGTTGAGTCTCCAGAAACAGAGGGGGGAATGCAAAGAAAGAGGGCATGTACTTAAAATGTAAGTGGGAAGAAGGGGTGGGGTGGGGGTTGCCACACAAGGCAACTTGTGTGATTGACTGTGCTGTAGCCCTGTGTGGTGTGTTGACAAAAGCTGATGACAGCAGGCTGTTGGGCAGGAGACTGACGAGGAGGAGGAGGGAGACGAGGAGGAGGCGGCAGGAGCAGCGGTGGAGGGAGGGGGTGCTGTGGAGAAGGACGAAGAGGTGGAGCTTGAGATCCCTAAAGCGCTGGGTGACATCTTTGAGTCTGTGGCTGGCGCCATCTACCTGGACAGTGGCATGTCTCTGGACACAGTCTGGCGGGTCTACTATCGCATGATGAAACCTCACATAGGTAAGATCACTCTGTCTACTATCGCATGATGAAACCTCACATAGGTAAGATCATTCTGTCTACTATCGCATGATAAAACCTCATATAGGTAAGATCACTGTCTGCTATCACATAATGAAACCTCACATAGGTAAGGTCACTCTGTCTACTATTGCATGATGAAACCTCACATAGGTAAGATCACTCTGTCTACTATTGCATGATGAAACCTCACACAGGTAAGATCATTGTCAACTATCACATGATGAAACTTGACATAGGTAAGATCACTCTTAACCGTCACAGTTAAGATGAAACCTCATAGGCAAGATCACTTGATCTACTAGCGCATGATGAAACCTCATAGGCAAGATCACTTGATCTACTAGCGCATGATGAAACCTCATCTAGGTACAGTCAGCCTGTCTCTTGATGATGACGCCCTGATATAACCGCAGTGGTTGACTGCGTGTAAAACACCAAGTTACTTACTTACTCTTGATGGTGAAACCTCATCTAGCCCTGGATTCGGTCTGTCCCTTAATGAAACTTCACACAGGTAAAATCAGTCTATCGCATGATTAAACCAATCACATGAATAAGCATAGTTTAGCTTGTGTGCTTAGATGTGTGAGTGTGTTACATGCTGAGAGCTGTGTGTTTGTTGTGTGCAGATAAATACCTGAAGGACATTCCCAAGTCACCAGTGCGAGAACTGTTAGAAATGGAACCAGAGACGGCCAAGTTTGAGTAAGTTGTGCTTGTTGCCTGCCAGTCTTTGTCTCAGCTGCACTATGCAGTCATTGCTTGAATGGCTGTCAGTTTGACTGTGCTCACCTGTCATTGGATGGCTGTCAGTTTGACTGTGCTCACCTGTCATTGGATGATTGTCAGTTTGACTGTGCTCACCTGTCATTGGATGGCTGTCAGTTTGACTGTGCTCACCTGTCATTGGATGATTGTCAGTTTCACAGTGTTCACATGCCAGTTTCACCGTGCTCATCTGTCATTGGATGATTGTCAGTTTCACAGTGTTCACATGCCAGTTTCACCATGCTCACCTGTCATTGGATGATTGTCAGTTTCACAGTGTTCACATGCCAGTTTCACCATGCTCATCTGTCATTGGATGATTGTCAGTTTTATTGTGTTCACCTGTCATTGGATGACTGTCAGTTTCACTGTGCTCACCTGTCATTGGATGATTTTCAGGAAACCGGAGCGCACCCTGGAGGGCAAGATTCGTGTGACAGTGAACGTGGTGGGTAAGGGGGTCTTCTACGGCGTGGGTCGCAACTATCGCATCGCTAAAAGTGCCGCTGCAAAGAAGGCGCTGCGCTTCATCCGCAGCATGCAGCTGGAGGGGCAAGTTTGAGCTGCAGTTTCCGTGGGTGTGGGACATCTGGCCTGAGGACCATCACTGTCAGCATGACAGGACGATTGCCGTCATCTGTACCGGGGACCAGCACAGCCATGATGACAAGATACTAGCAGGTGGTCTGTACTGGGGACCATCACAGTCATCATGATGAGACGATTGAGGTCATAATTATGTACTACAGATGGTCACAGGATACCTTCCAACATTTCCACAGTCGCATTCCATTTTCGTTTCTACTTACAACTATTCCTCCAAACTTATTTTGCTACCTTTGTTAAGTGATGGGTAATAATATATTTATTTCCAGTTGACACTGCCTGTGATGACATAAATGGGACCTGTAAGGAGGGTGGGTGGCAGTGTAAACTGGTCCCTGGCCTCAGACCTGTTGTGATCACACAACACACTGAGACCTGTAAGGAGTGTTGGTGTAAGTGGGTGGCAGTGTAAACTGGTCCCTGGCCATGGAGACCTGTTGTGATGAAACAGAGAGACCTGTAAGGAGTGTTGGTGTAAGTGGGTGGCAGTGTAAACTGGTCCCTGGCCACGGACCTGTTGTGATGAAACAGTGAGACCTGTAAGGAGTGTTGATGTAAGTGGGTGGCAGTGTAAACTGGTCCCTGGCCATCGAGACCTATTGTGATGACAGTGAGACCTGTAAGGAATGTTGGTGTAAGTGGGTGGCAGTGTAAACTGGTCCCTGGCCATGGAGACCTGTTGTGATGACACAACACAGTGAGACTGGAAGGAGTGTTGGTGTAAGTGGGTGGCAGTGTAAACTGGTCCCTGGCCATGGTGACCTGTCGTGATGAGGAAAATGCAGGGCCCAGTAGCATTCAGCAGCAGGGGCGCTGGAAACAGAATGCAGAGTATGAGAACAAAAGTCTCTTTGTGGGAACAGTGGACTGCACCCACAGGCGCTGATCAATGGGTGATAAAAGCTATTTGAGGCTCAACAGAAGGCGCGGTTTGGATCTGGAGAAACATGCGCGTGTACAGGGAATCCATGGCCAGGTGTGCCTGCTGAGCCCACTTCAACCATCACAGGTGGAGAAAAGGGAAGTAACAGGTGAAAAGCTCACATTCTAAGGTGCTACAATGCATAAAAACAAAACAAAAATGGTTCTAATTTTTCCCCTTTTTATTGTTGTTGAGGTGCCTGTGTCAGAGATGTGTGCCAGAGTGAAGGGGAGTCTTTGTTTTCTCCAGGCTTTGCCTTGCCCCTCAGTCATTTTACACGATATTTATCTCTTTGCGACGCAGTTTGTAGCAACAAGCTGGAGCAGTGTGCAATGAATTTAGTCCATGGTAACAGTCATCCGTCACTGTTACCTGTCGAGCTTTGTGTATTTATTTTTATATCTTCCTTTGTAGGTTTTGTATTTTTGACAGTATTTTGTCAAAAATATAAGGATTTATTATGTGCACATTTGCATGATGATACGCACAGACACTTGTGCACACATATACATGCACACACAGACACACACACGCATGCATGCACACACACAAACACACACACACCACAACACACACACATGCACGCACACACACACACACACATGTTTCATAAACCACTTTTAAATTTAGCTGCCTGTGTTGTGTGCTGTTGCTGTTCTTTAAGGTTTCTTACAATGTGTAGTGGTGTGGTTGTTGCTGGACTCTGTGCAATTGGTCTGATATCTATGCAGGTCTGAAGTTTTTTTGTGGTAGACATTGCTGTAGCTGTCTGGGTTTCTGTGTGGTCGATCTCTACACAGGTCTGATGTTTCGTGTGGTAGATCACTAAAGATGTCTGGGTTTTTGTGTGGTCGATCTCTACACAGGTCTGATGTTTCATGTGGTAGATCACTAAAGATGTCTGGGGTTTTGTGTGGTTGATCTCTATGCAGGTCTGATGTTTTGTGTGGTGGATCGCTATAGATGTCTGGATTTCTGTGTGGTTGAGCTTTATAGATGCCTGTTTCTGAGTGGTAGATTTCCTTTTGAATTGTAGCAAGGCTGGAATGTTTTAATGCAGGATCATTGTTTTATAACCCCTGCTTGTGTGGCCAATGGCAGGCCAGATTTCATGTTTTGACAAACCTGGGTATGGTGTGCTGTTTTCTTGCTGTCTTCCTGTATTGTTGTGTGATACTCGTTGGATTGTGAAAGGGTGTGTTGATTGGTTTTCCTGTTTGAAGTTACAAACTGTGTATTAATGTTTGGTGTGGCATCTTCTCAGAAGACCAGTCATCAGTTTTGTGATTGCATCTCATGTCCTGTTGGACAGTGTCTCATATACTTCTGTAATTTGTTTGAGTCATTTTGTGACTTGTCTCAGTGAACACTTCTGTGACTTGTGTGAGTGGCTGTGACATTTCAGTGACTTGTTTCAGTGACTGAAACACTTATGTAACTTGTTTGAGTGACTGTGACATTTAATTGACTTCTCTCAGATACTTGTACACTTCTGTGACTTGTCTCCATGACTGAAACACTTCAGTGATTTGTCTCAGTGGCTGAAACAGTTCAGTGCACATTAAATGTTTCTGTTGGGAGTAGCCAGAATCACTTTGATTATTTTGTTAGTGCTGCTGTTGTGCGTTATCTGTGCATTTCCATGCCACTGACCCTTAGGCCTTCTGTTTTGGACGTGGGATCTTTACCCTGTGCAGCAGCCTTGCTGCTTGCAGTACAAAGGTGAAACGCTAACAGGTAAAGAACATGGGATCTTTACACTGTGCAACTGCCTTGGTGCGTGCAGTACAAAGGTGAAACGCTAACAGGTAAAGGACATGGGATCTTTACCCTGTGCAGCAGCCTTGGTGCGTGCAGTACAAAGGTGAAACGCTAACAGGTAAAGAACATGGGATCTTTACACTGTGCAACTGCCTTGGTGCGTGCAGTACAAAGGTGAAACGCTAACAGGTAAAGGACATGGGATCTTTACCCTGTGCAGCAGCCTTGGTGCGTGCAGTACAAAGGTGAAACGCTAACAGGTAAAGAACATGGGATCTTTACACTGTGCAACTGCCTTGGTGCGTGCAGTACAAAGGTGAAACGCTAACAGGTAAAGGACATGGGATCTTTACCCTGTGCAGCAGCCTTGGTGCGTGCAGTACAAAGGTGAAACGCTAACAGGTAAAGAACATGGGATCTTTACACTGTGCAACTGCCTTGGTGCGTGCAGTACAAAGGTGAAACGCTAACAGGTAAAGGACATGGGATCTTTACCCTGTGCAGCAGCCTTGGTGCGTGCAGTACAAAGGTGAAACGCTAACAGGTAAAGAACATGGGATCTTTACACTGTGCAACTGCCTTGGTGCGTGCAGTACAAAGGTGAAACGCTAACAGGTAAAGGACATGGGATCTTTACCCTGTGCAGCAGCCTTGCTGCTTGCAGTACAAAGGTGAAACGCTAACAGGTAAAGGACATGGGATCTTTACCCTGTGCAGCAGCCTTGGTGCGTGCAGTACAAAGGTGAAACGCTAACAGGTAAAGAACATGGGATCTTTAACCTGTGCAGCAGCCTTGCTGCTTGCAGTACAAAGGTGAAACGCTAACAGGTAAAGAACGTGGGATCTTTAACCTGTGCAGCAGCCTTGGTGCGTGCAGTACAGACAAAGGTTAAATGCTAACAGGTAAAGAACATGGGATCTTTACCCTGTACAGCTGCCATACTGATTGCAGTACAGACAAAGGAGAAACACTGACAGGTAGAGGGAAGCATTTACTGGCAGGAACAGAAACCTGTTACTTCACCATGGGGTCTCCTGGAGTCAGACCATGGCCAGCGGATTTACAGGCCAGCGTCTTAGCCAACCAGCCACAGTCTCCCGTCTGGCTGAAACATTCCACTCACTTGTTTCAATGGCTGAAACACTTGCTTCACTTGTTTTAGTGACTCAAATATTTCAGTGACTGCAACACTTTCTTGACTTGTTTCAGTGACTAAGATACCTCAGTGATTTGTTTCAGTGACTGAAACACCTACCTGACTTGTTTCAGTGACTAAAATACATTCAATTCAGTTCAATTCAAAAAACTTTAATCATCCCACAAGGGGCAATTTTGTTGTGGTCATGGCGGGCTTGTAAAATAATAATACATAAAGCTGAGAGAACAATACAACAAGAACAATGCCACCAACAAAAGAGTCTTACTTTAACCATAGTTATAGATACAGAACTGTGACATCATCATAAAATAGTAATGAACTTAAGATTACATACTTGTAAAACAATTAATTAAAGTATCACACACAGCAATTAAAACAATATTACACACACACACACACACACATCAGTGACTGAAACACTTTCTTGTTTCAATGACTATGGTACTTCAATGATTTGTTTCAGTCACTAAAATACTCCAGTGACTTGTTTCAGTGACTGAAACACTTTCTTGTTTCAGTGACTTTAAAGTACTTCAGCAACGGAAACACTTTTTGACTTGATTCAGTGACTGAAATACTTTAGTGACTGAAACACTTTATTGGTTTGTTTCAGTGACTGGGATACTTCAGTGACTTGTTTTAGTGACTAAGATACTTGTAAATATTAGTGACCTGTTTCGGTGACTCAGATTGTCAAAACCCTTTCTTGACTTGTTTCAGTGACTAAAATATTTCAGTGACTGATATGCTTTCTTGGCTTGGTTCAGTGACTAAAATACTTAGTGACTTGAGTGACTTGTTGCAGTGACTGAAATACTTCAGTGACTAAGATGCTTCCTTGGCTTGTTTCAGTGACTATAATATTTCAGTGACTGATATGCTTTCTTGGCTTGGTTCAGTGACTAAAATACTTAGTGACTTGAGTGACTTGTTGCAGTGACTGAAATACTTCAGTGACTAAGATGCTTCCTTGGCTTGTTTCAGTGACTATAATATTTCAGTGACTTGTTTCAGTGACTAAGTACCACCTTGACTTGTGTCAGTGACTAAAATACTTCAGTGACTGAAACACTTTCTTGACTTGTTTCAGTGACTGAAATACTTAAGTGACTACTTGTTTCAGTGACTAAAATACTTCAGTCACTTGTTTCAGTGACCTAAACATTTCATTGGCTTGCCTCAGCGACTAGAACATTACAGAACTTGTTTCACTGATTGAAACACTTCAGTGCTTTTGTTTCAGTGGTAAAAACAGTTTAAGGACTTGATCATGTTGCACAATAAATGGATGTAAGGTGATATGTTTTTGTTTCATAGTTGTTGATTGTTTCATTTATATATTCTTGCCACTATGGTGATTGGATTTTGTGATCAAGTGAGCAGTCTATTTTAAAAATAGTGATAGAAATATTTCAGTGAATCAGTCGTGTTTCGTATTGCCTGAAATGTACTAGCAATTTGATCGTCTGTATTATGATTGTGATGTTTTCTGGACTGTTTGTAACTAAATATTTTCAGTGACTTGATCGTATAGTGATGTTTTCAGTGATTCAATCACATGGTGATGTTTTAATAATTGTTCATGGCTGAAACCTTTCACTTTGGAGTGACTTGATCATATTTCACATTATGTGAAATACATCGATTTGATCTTATTTCATGTTGCCTGAAGCATCTTAATGATCTCGGCCAATATGTATGATAATTATGATAATAATAATGGGGACTTGGTGCACCTAACCTGCGCTGGCCCTAAGCATGTACAAATTCTTTACATATAAATTGACAAAGATTCAACACACACGCATGTATGCACGCATACATGCACATACACACACACGCATGCATTCCTGTCTGAGGGCAAAGGGACTAAAGGTTTTCGAAAAGAAAAGAGAAAGGTTTGGAAGTACTGAGAGCGATAGCATGATAGAAACGGGGAGCTGGTGTTTGTGTCTGGTAAGAGAAAGAGCGTTGACCAAATTAAGACAAGCAATTAAAGGCAGGCAGCACCTAATTCTGACTTGCTAAAGAGTCCATAATTACAAGTCCTTCCACATGCACAAGGCTCCAGAATAGCTGTTTGGGTTTGTCTTGAGGGAAAGATAGTCCCTTGTTTTCCCAACAATGCAAAGCGTGTGAGATGAAAAACCTGTTGGACCCAGCCCAGCAACAGCCGTGTCAGATTCAGTGAGTCAAAGTTCACGATCAAGGCACTTCTGACATCCTCAGTGGAAAAGTCAACGAGAAGCATGAATTTTACTGGAAGTGAAAAACAACAGGCCTACTTTGTTTCAATGGGTGAACCTTGGGGTATAATTAATTCTGCTTAAATCCAACGATTTTTTCCTATCAAAATATGAGAAGCACTGCCAGACTGTAGCAGACATGCCAGTGACCCAGTGACCTCTTCCCATTCCAGTCAGGATTTTTCTTTCCCTCTCTTCATTGTCTGTGTTGACTGTGGTGTGTCTTCTTGCATGACTCCAGTTTATTTGAATAGTTTGTAGTACATGGGGTGGTGTTGGTCCATACAGGTATTCATTTTCTCCTCAGCACTAGCCTATGTTGGTAACCCAGCATCAAGCAGCCATTTCTGTGTGGCATTTAGTGGAAAAATGAGTTTATAACTTTAATTGTGTTTGGCTGGCCAGATAGTCCTGTTAGCACTCCACAAATGCACTGGCCAGATAGTAATATTAGCACTCCACAAATGCACTGGCCAGATAGTCCTGTTAGCACTGCACAAATGCACTGGCCAGATAGTAATATTAGCACTCCACAAATGCACTGGCCAGATAGTCCTGTTAGCACTGCACAAATGCACTGGCCAGATAGTAATATTAGCACTCCACAAATGCACTGGCCAGATAGTCCTGTTAGCACTCCACAAATGCACTGGCCAGATAGTCCTGTTAGCACTCCACAAATGCAGATTGTTTTCAGTGTTGTCTCTGCTGAGAACATAATGTGATGAAGGGGGCTGTTTGCCCTTCTTAACTATTAGCCCTGTCACAGCCATGGAAACTCATAGATTTGATATTTTTCACAGCTGCTAAAAATGCTTCAGTGATATGATCATGATTCACAGTTACTGAAGTGCTTCAGTAAGTTTAATGTGTTTCACACTAATTCAGTGAAAGGATGATGCACAGTGAAACATTTGTGTTATTTGACCACAGTGTGTGCTGTTTCAGATGTTTGATTTTTTTAAATTCTTTTTTGGCTGTGTTGTGTACTATCTTAAACGTTTCAGTGATACAGTCACTTCAGGAGTGAGCTGACCCATTGTTACAATGGTAGCAAAGCCAGTGTTCCATTGGTTTGATGTCACAGTGATGGTAAAGGCAGTTTTCCACTGGATTGATGTTACAGTGAAGGTAAAAGGCAGTTTTCTATTGGTTTGATGTCACAGTGATGGTAAAGGCAGTTTTCCACTGGATTGATGTCACAGTGATGGTAAAAGGCAGTTTTCTATTGGTTTGATGTCACAGTGATGGTAAAGGTAGTGTTCCATTAGTTTGATGTCAGTGATGGTAAAGGTAGTTTGATGTCAGTGATGGTAAAGGTAGTGTTCCATTGGTTTGATGTCACAGTGATGGTGAAGGTAGTGTTCCATTGGTTTGATGTCACAGTGATGGTAAAGGCAGTGTTCCTTTGGTTTGATGTCACAGTGATGATAAAGGCAGTGTTCCATTGGTTTGATGTCACAGTGGTGGTAAAGACAGTGTTTCATTGGTTGATGTCAGTTGTCACAGTGGTGATAAAGACGGTGTTCCATTGGTTTGATGTCAGTTGTCACAGTGGTGGTAAAGGCAGTGTTCCATTGGTTTGATGTCAGTTTGTCACAGTGATGGTAAAGGCAGTGTTCCATTGGTTTGATGTTATAGTGATGGTAAAGACAGTGTTCCATTGGTTTGATGTCACAGTGGTGGTAAAGGCAGTGTTCCATTGGTTTGATGTCAGTTGTCACAGTGGTGGTAAAGGCAGTGTTCCATTGGTTTGATGTCACAGTGGTGGTAAAGGCAGTGTTCCATTGGTTTGACGTCAGTTGTCACAGTGGTGGTAAAGGCAGTGTTCCATTGGTTTGATGTCAGTTGTCACAGTGGTGGTAAAGGCAGTGTTCCATTGGTTTGATGTTGATGGTTGTGAAATAGGAGCAGTTTGGCTTGGAGCAGTGTCACTACTGCTTTTTGTAGCTGAGTGCAGTGCTGCATGTTGTTAGTGCTGATCTGGTCTGGTGGTTGAGCCTTTTGTCTTAATATCTGTTGGTGATTCTTTGTAGAAAAGTAACTTAATTGAATGTCTTCTTCATTCTTTGTGGGGAAGTCATTATTTTATTGTTGGCCATTCTTTGTGGGAAACTCATTATCTTCAGTCATTCTTTGTGGGATTAAAGTCATTATCTTTATTTTTGGTCATTCTTAATCTTAGGAGAGAGAGAAGAAGAAGCTGTATGCAGTGAAAAATAAGGCTTGTCAAAAGTTCCATGAGGATTTTTATTGTTACTAACTTAGTTTATATGTGCGTGTGTGTGTGTGTGTATAAAGAGAGTCACTAACATGAATTCTGGTCATTCATTATCTGTAAGAAAATGAGTTACTGAATTAGAATATCTCTCATCATTTTTTTATGGGAAAGTGACATATCTGGCTGTCTCTTGCCATTTTCTGTAGGAAAGTGACTTGTTTCAGTGTATTTGATAGTTCTTTGTTAGAAAGTGACTTATTTGAATATCTTTGATAACTTTTTGGAGTACAGCAACATATTTGGAATCTTCGGTCATCTCCCCAGTCGCAGTGATTCATCTGCATGTGTTTTGTTGTTCTTTGTACAAAATGTCTGAATGTTTGTAAGAAAGTTGGTTACTGCAGTATTTCAGCAGTTGGTATGCAGGTATGAAAATGAGTGTGACATGTCAGACTTGTGCCATCATGACTCACAGTTCTGGTTGTTAGCTTTTATGTACCCCCACCGCCACCCCCTTCCCCACACCAAATTGATGCAATGAAGTTTTAGGATGTTTTTGACGCTTGAATGAGAAGTGTTGCCCTTACTTTAGAAATAATGAATGAGTAAAGTGAGATTTTACAGACTTTAATAATGTAATATGTAAAACTTAGCACTGATAACTTTTGTATTGAATGAATGGAGCTTAGCTCTGGCTACTCTGACTAGAACTGAATGAGTGGAGCTTAGCTCTGGCTAGCGTTGAATGAGTGGAGCTTAGCTCTGGCTAGCGTTGAATGAGTGGAGCTTAGCTCTGGCTAGCATTGAATGAGTGGAGCTTAGCTCTGGCTAGCATTGAATGAGTGGAGCTTAGCTCTGGCTAGCATTGAATGAGTGGAGCTTAGCTCTGGCTAGCATTGAATGAGTGGAGCTTAGCTCTGGCTAGCATTGAATGAGTGGAGCTTAGCTCTGGCTAGCATTGAGTGGAGCTTAGCTCTGGCTAACATTGAGTGGAGCTTAGCTCTGGCTAACATTGAGTGGAGCTTAGCTCTGGCTAATATTGAATGAGTGGAGCTTAGTTCTGGCTAGCATTGAATGAGTGGAACTTAGCTCTGGCTAGCATTGAATGAGTGGAGTCTAGCTCTGGTTAGTATTGAATGAGTGGAACTTAGCTCTGGCTAGTGTTGAATGAATGGAACTTAGTTCTGGCTAGTATTGAATGAATGGAACTTAGCTGTGGCTAGTATTGAATGAGTGGAACTTAGCTGTGGCTAGTATTGAATGAGTGGAACTTAGCTGTGGCTAGTATTGAATGAATGGAACTTAGCTCTGGCTAGTATTGAATGAATGGAACTTAGCTCTGGCTAGTATTGAATGAGTGGAACTTAGCTCTGGCTAGTATTGAATGAATGGAACTTAGCTCTGGCTAGTATTGAATGAGTGGAACTTAGCTCTGGCTAGTATTGAATGAATGGAACTTAGCTCTGGCTAGTATTGAATGAGTGGAACTTAGCTCTGGCTAGTATTGAATGAATGGAACTTAGCTCTGGCTAGTATTGAATGAATGGAACTTAGCTCTGGCTAGTATTGAATGAATGGAACTTAGCTCTGGCTAGTATTACTAATATTGAATGAGTGGAGGTTACCAACATTGCATGTGTGAAACTTGGCACTGACTAGATCAATTGGTAAAGCTTGTTAGTGACTTTAGCATTGAACGAGTAAAGCTTAGCACTGGCATGGTTTAGCATTGAATGAGTGAAACCTATTAGTGACTTTGGCATTGAATGAGTGAAGCCTAACATTGACTTAGCATGGAGTTAGTGACGCTTAGCATTGATGTTGCCATTGGAAGAATGAAACTTAGCATGGAATAAGTGAAGCTTAGCTTCTTCTTTTTCTTTTTTTTATTGAAAGAGTGAAGTTTATCATTGACTTTAGCATGGAATGAGTGAAGCTTATTGTGGAGACCTTGATTTGACCTGTTTTGTCTGTAGGAACTGTTCCACCTGTGCTGTGAGAGTTGTTAGATTGGACCTTTCCATTTTGTTTGGTGTGTTTGTGGAGACCGTTCCACATGTGCTGTAAGTGTTCTTAGATTGGATTTTCTGTTTTGTCTGGTGTGTTTGTGGAGACTGTTCCACCTGTGCTGTGAGAGTTGTTAGGTTGGACTTTTCTATTTTGTCTGGAAGGGGTGGAGAGTAACTCAGTAAGTGTTGGTACTGCATTCTCATAAACTGCATTACTTTCTGAGACAACATCTTTCTGTATTACATCAACATCTAATGCTACATCAATATTACATCAACATCTAATGCTACATCAGCCTCCTAGGCTACATCATTTTGGTAGGCTAATCAGTTTCCTAGACTGTTTCCTCTTCCTACTCTGAGGCTGCTGCATTCTCCTACACTGCCTCATTCTGGATGACATTAACTGTCAGTGGTTATCATTCCGTGCGACATTGTTCTCCTGTGCTGTTCACCCTGATGCAACATTCGTGGTAAATGTCAACTGGGTAAGAAATACCAATTCATTAACACCTACACGACATCATTCTTCTATGCTGATCATTACCTGTGCTGTATTATTCTCCTGTGTTACAGTGTTGCATTGTCTGTGATGTTCTGCGTTTTGCTGTTTCAGTGTTGACTTGTTTATTTGATGTCCACTGGTTACCATTCCCGGGCCCTTAGAGCTGGTGTCTACGTGTCGGGCTTTGTGTGTTTGGGCTGTCCATTTGTATTGGGTGCCATGGTTTATTTATCCAACTCCCTTTTGGTTTTCCCTTTATTCTTCATGGAGTTGTGCATGTGTGTGTTTTGCTGGATGGAAGTGGTGGTGGTGTGTTTTCGGTTCTTCTCTGTTGGAGGCACTTGTGTGTAGCATTGCAACCCCCTCTTTTTTGAAAGGAGTCCGGGGATGTCAGATGGCTTCCTCCTGTCTGGAATCTCAGGGCTGTCATTTGATTCACCTTTCCTGTCTCCTCTCTTGTTTTCTACCTGGTCCTCTCGCTCTTTAGTCTTGTCGTTTTTTCTGCATATGGCCCATTCTCCTCACTTTTTTCTTTTCTTTTTATCCGAAAATTAATCAGTATTTTTCATTGAGAGATAGGCTTTTTTGAACGGCTTATGTTGAGCAGCTAGGAGATAATGGTTGGTATGTGGTGTGTGCAGTTGGCTGCCATATGGTATTGTTATTTTCCATCATGCATTTGTATTTTCAGAAATGTTATTGTCACTGACCATTCCTCTTTCTTTTCTTTTTTTTCTTTTGTAAATGTGTATTTTTCTTTAATTTGGTGTCGATAAATCAGACGGAATGGTCATTGATACCAGCATGTCCTTCCGTTTTACGCTTTTTTTGACACGGGCACTTTCGAAGGGACTATCCGAAAACATTTGATGTTTGTCCGTATATGTGGTTTGTTTTGTATTTGTGTAGAGATTGATTTGGTAGAGTTGACTTGAGAAAGGGTCTGCAGATGAGAAGAGTTTTGAAAGGTGCATTTCTTTTGACAGAGTTTGATCGTCATGAGGTGACCCTGTGCAGTGGACAGGACGTTAAATCTGGTTACTAACTCTTGTTACCTTCTTCATCTGCATATTGTGTGTGTGTGTGTGTGTGTGTGTGTGTGTGTGTGTGTGTGTGTGTGTGTGTGTGTGTGTGTGTTTGCTTGTGTGGTTTTTATATGTTACCCCTTTTTCTTATCCAGTGTTTTGTTGGACATGACCCATAAGGTACAGACCTTACTGTCTTAGTCTCCCGTAGTTTGTCGGATATGTCCCATAAGGTACAGATCATTATTGTCTTAGTCTTCTGTAGTTTGTTGGACATGACAGATAAGGTACAGATCATTGTCTTAGTCTCCAGTATTTTGTTGGACATGTCCCATATGGTACAGAGCATACAGTTATAGTCTTATTCTTCTGTAGTTTGTTGGACATGACAGATACGGTACAGATCATTGTCTTAGTCTCCAGTATTTTGTTGGACATGTCCCATATGGTACAGAGCATACAGTTATAGTCTTATTCTTCTGTAGTTTGTTGGACATGACTCATAAGGTACAGATCATATTTGTCTGTTATTTGGGGAGGTGGGGGGGTCACCAGGGGTCCTGCTAGTTTAGTTTTTTGTGTTTTTTACTGCATACCTCATAGGCAAACGTAGTAGAAAAAATGCAAAGCCGTGATCTAACATCCCATCCTTTCCCCTGTGCCCTCCATATGACCTGCGGCTGTCCTCTGCACCAGGTCCCTCCACCACAGTGAGCCAATGCCGTCAGTGCTTTTGGAGGCTCCGTTTTGTCCCATCTCAGTCTAGATCTGATTAGATCTATGGAAGTCGGCTTCAACAAATGGTAGCAGCAAGTTGTTGTTTTTTGCTGGTAGGCCTACTGCAAAGGCATACGTGCTCTGCGTTTTTGTGTGTGTGTGTGTGTGTGTGTGAGAGAGAGAGAGAGCGATTCAGTTGTCGAGTAAGACAGTGTTGCTGTTTGCGTGCCATAATAGACTCACTGCTACTTTTAGCGGTTTGAAACTAGGGCAGGGAGGGAGGACAGTTCAAGCACAGCTGCGACTGTTGTCCTTTCTAGATTCATTCCTGTCAGTGGCTTGTCTAGTCCTTTGATGTTTGCTGATGCATTATGGGGCACGATCTAAATAACATTAAATATTTTATTTTTTAATGTGTGGCCATGTGGTATTAAGAACTGCATAAAATATGCAAAAAACGTTCGTTAACGCGACAAAGAGCTGAATCTCCATCGTTGTTCCACCTGTTGGCTTGTTGTCCAGTGGTGGGATCAGCCCCAGAGCTGAGTTTGAACACTTTGTAGGCCCACTGAAACATAAAACTTAGTTGATTGATAGAGGCAGGTACTGCGCAGACAGTGCTTGGTTAGTCGTACATTCAACAGAGATGGATAGACAGTCACTAAACACTGGGTGCTTGACTAGTTGTACATTCAACACAGAGGGATATTATAGCCACTAAACACTGGGTGCTTGATTAGTTGTACATTCAACAGAGGGGGATAGATAGTCACTGAATACTCAGTGCTTGATCTGTGATACATTCAACAGAGAGTGATATTGAACACTCGGTACTTGATCTGTGATACATTCAACAGAGAGTGATATCATTGAACACTCAGTACTTGATCTGTGCTACATTCAGTGGCAGATGGTCACAGAACACTCAGTGCTTGATCAGTGGTATATTCGGCAGAGGTGGACAGTGATAAAAAACTGGAAAATGGTGAGTGTATCATAAATAGAAGGTATAAAACACACTGGAAAGTTGGGGGGGCGGGGGGGGGGGGGGAGTTGATTATCTGAAAGAGGATAGAGTAGTGGATAACTGATTATCTGAAAGAGGATAGAGTAGTGGATAGTTGATTATCTGAGAAGATAGAGTAGTCATTGCATAATCCTGACTCCATGCTTTTACTGTTTTCGCAGACGTATTTTCTTTTTTTCTTCCTGTTTCTTCCTTCCTTAGGTTGTGACAAACTCCTGTGTGGGTTGTTGTTGTTGTTGCTGTTGGGTGTGTGTGTTTTTTATTTTTATGATACAGCCTTGGTCTGACCATCTGCAGCATGTACCTGTATGTTGTAATAAGTCCTACAGCAAGTACTTGTAATAAGTCCTATGGCGGCAAGTACATGTATGTTGTAATAAGTCCTACAGCAAGTACATGTATGTTGTAATAAGTCCTACAGCAAGTACATGTATGTTGTAATAAGTCCTACAGCAAGTACATGTATGTTGTAATAAGTCCTACAGCAAGTACATGTATGTTGTAATAAGTCCTACAGCAGGTACATGCATGTTGTAAGTCCTACAGCGATACATGTATGTTGTAATAAGTCCTACAGCAGGTACATGCATGTTGTAAGTCCTACAGCGATACATGTATGTTGTAATAAGTCCTACAGCAGTACATGTATGTTGTAGCAAGTCCTATAGCAGGTACATGCATGAAGTCTTACAGTCCTACAGCAAGTACATGTATATTAAGTCCAACAGCAGTACATGTATATTGTTGTAAGTCCTACAGCAGGTACCTGTATGTTGTAATAAGTCCTACAGTCCTGTAGCAAGTACATGTATATTAAGTCCAACAGCAGTACATGTATATTGTTTAAGTCCTACAGCAGTACATGTATGTTGTAATAAGTCCTACAGCAGTACATGTATGTTGTAAGTCCTACAGCAATACATGTATGTTGTAGAAAGTCCTACAGCAGTACATGTATGCTGTAATAAGTCCTACAGTAGTACCTGCATGTTGTAATTAGTCTACAGCAGTACATGCATGCTGTAATAAGTCCTACAGCAGTACATGCATGTTGTAATAAGCCCTACAACAGGTATATGGGTGTTGTGTTGTAGTAACTCTTTCATCACAGTGTCTGCTTCACTTGTGACTGGCTGGATGTGACCCCCATTCTTGACACTACTGCGTCTGAAGCACAGAAAGATGGACAGCTCACTCTCAATTTGCCCAGACTGTGAACAAACAGTGACGTGGACTGTGAACAAGCGCATGTATTGCTTGAAGTAATGTTTGTTGTTGGCTAACAACAGCCACATTTCTTGTCCCTGGGTGAACGCAGTCAAGTATTGCGATTGTTAAGGCTCTATGTAACGTAATTGTGTGTGGAAAACTCAGTTTTGTGATTGTTACGGCTATACATAACGTTGTAATTGTGCGCAGGGAAACCGAGTCTAGTGATTGTTATGGCTATATGTAAATTGTGTGTGGGAAAACCCCCTGTCTTAAATTTGTTAAGGCTATATGTAACATTGTAATTGTGTGTGGGGAAACCGAGTCTTGTGATTGCTTGTCTGCCCTATTTTATACATTGTGATGGCATCAGTATATTCATAAAGAAAACAGAATGTGTGTGCACATTTTTTTTGTTCTTCCCCCTCCACAGTTTATGAATGTCTCTGGCTGCAAGTTGTTTGTGCACTGCTTCAAGGGGTTGTGCAATTTAACAAGGTGGGAAACTGCTTCAAGGGGTTGTGCAATTAATTCAGCAAGGTGGGAAACTGCTTCAAGGGGTTGCGCAATTAATTCAGCAAGGTGGTAAACTGCTTCAAGGGGTTATGCAATTTAACAAGGTGGGAAACTGCTTCAAGGGGTTGCGCAATTAATTCAGCAAGGTGGTAAACTGCTTCAAGGGGTTATGCAATTTAACAAGGTGGGAAACTGCTTCAAGGGGTTATGCAATTTAACAAGGTGGGAAACTGCTTCAAGGGGTTGTGCAATTTAACAAGGTGGGAAACTGCTTTAGGGGGACGTACGTGAAATGTTCTTTTTTTCTTTCAACTGGCTGGCATTTCTGTCCATCTGAAAATGACTGGTTTATTTTACATCAGCTGTCAAAGTACAACTTGATTCAATTTTCCCTGCATGCACTTTTGATGGTGCATGCATATGCAGGGAAAATTGAACCAAGTTGGACATTCCTTTGATGTGTACCAGAGAGTGTTAAAGCAGTCTGGCATTGACCAATGGGCACCACACTGTCCCAGTCTCTCTGAAACACACATGCACTCACATTATTACATCCATCACACAAATATGAAGCAAACGCATACACACACAACAACACCACACAAATATGACACATATAAAACAAGTCTGTTCATTAAAATATATATTGTCAAATCAGCATCTTCTAGCGTGCACAGCATACAAAGATGAAGCCATTGTTGACGAGTTAAGATGGAGGGACAGGTACATTTGAAGATGACACAACAAAGAGTAAGTTATATCAAGACAAAAGAAAAGGTGGACAGGACAGTTTGTTACCATGAACACTTTCTTTTTGATGCAAGACTGTTCACAGTATCTTCCTCCCTTTGGGTCTGGGCTCCTTTGTTTAGCCACACAGCACTCCGCCCTACCCACTGACAACACAGCACTCTGCCCTACCCACTGCCAAGTCACCGACACGCGGTGCCAAACAAAACGTGGCTGTGAGAAGACAGTGCCAAACAAAACGTGGCTGTGAGAAGACTGCCAAACAAAACGTGGCGGGGAGAAGACAGTGCCCAATAAAATACGGCTAAGGAGGTCAGGCCCAAGTGGACCTGGCTTGTGAAGCCTGCAAACCACATACACCAGTCAGCAGAACACTGGCCCACTAGCGTCCGACACTGACCACTCCACACACCCTGCCACAAGGCTGTTTGAACAGAGGGTGTCCAACACTGACCACTCCACACCCCATCACAAGGCTGTTTGAACAGAGGGTGTCCAACACTGACCACTCCACACACCCCATCACAAGGCTGTTTGAACAGAGGGTGTCCAACACTGACCACTCCACACACCCCATCACAAGGCTGTTTGAACAGAGGGTGTCCAACACTGACCACTCCACACACCCTGCCACAAGGCTGTTTGAACAGAGGGTGTCCAACACTGACCACTCCACACACCCTGCCACAAGGCTGTTTGAACAGAGGGTGTCCAACACTGACCACTCCACACACCCTGCCACAAGGCTGTTTGAACAGAGGGTGTCCAACACTGACCACTCCACACACCCTGCCACAAGGCTGTTTGAACAGAGGGTGTCCAACACTGACCACTCCACACACCCTGCCACAAGGCTGTTTGAACAGAGGGGCAACCAAAAGCAATAAGGCTGTTTGAACCAAGGGGCAACCAAAAGCAATAAGGCTATTTGAACCAAGGGGCAACCAAAAGCAATAAGGCTCTTTGAACCAAGGGGCAACCAAAAGCAATAAGGCTCTTTGAACCAAGGGGCAACCAAAAGCAACAAGGCTGTTTAACAAGGGCACAAGCAGCTGGGACACCACAGCAGTGGGAATAGGATTCCTGACATTTAAAGGGGACCCAAAGCTAAGAGGTTTGCTGGCCTGGCTGCAGAGAAAATGTGGCATTTGCAGATTTCATGTGACATTTCTTATCAATATTTATGCAGGAAAACGTTCTTGTGTTCAAATTTTACCTCCTGACTGGCTCACAATGTCACACAATTCATTGTGCCACACATGCCAGCATTGTTTAGGGTTAAAAAAAGATGTTTTCCCAACTTTCAGATGTCAACTTTTACACAAACTAGACCACAAACCAATACACAAAGTGCTGTGAATGTTTTTTACTCCATTTTTTATCAGTAAGGCATGTAATGCTTCTTCGCTTTGAGTCCCCTTTAAGTCTGCCCCGGGATGACCGCTAACACCAATCCCACATCTCCAGACTGCCCCGGGGTGACAGCCAACAGCCACCTCTCCGGACTGTCCCCGGGTGACAGCCAACAGCCACATCTCCGGACTGTCCCCGGGTGACAGCCAACACTCACATCTCCAGACTGCCCCGGGGTGACAGCCAACACCAATCCCACATCTCCAGACTGCCTGGGGGTGACAGCCAACACTCACATCTCCAGACTGCCCCGGGGTGACAGCCAACACCAATCCCACATCTCCAGACTGCCTGGGGGTGACAGCCAACACTCACATCTCCAGACTGCCCCAGGATGACAGCCAACACCAATCCCACATCTCCAGACTGCCCCGGGGTGACAGCCAACACTCACATCTCCAGACTGCCCCGGGATGACAGCCAACACTCACATCTCCAGACTGCCCCGGGGTGACAGCCAACACCAATCCCACATCTCCAGACTGCCCAGGGGTGACGGCCAACACCCACATCTCCACACAGCCAACACTAACATCTCCAGACTGCCCCTGGGTGACAGCCAACACCCACATCTCCAGACTGCCCCCGGGTGACAGCCAACACCAACACCCACATCTCCAGACTGCCCCCGGGTGACAGCCAACACCCACATCTCCAGACTCAATCAGATTCCCAAGATCCAAGGAGGGCAAGATACATGTGCAGTTGTGTTTCAATCCATATTAACTTTCTCACCAAACAATAGACATCATCAACACTTCTTTCCAAAAATCTCAAAAGCAGACCAAAAAGGTAACAGAGAAGACAATGGAAGAACTTTGTCCTTAAAAATTCACCCTTTTCTTTCCTTCTCTCTCTCTCTCCAAACATTGTGACTATATATCTATATACACAATGTTAAAACATTTAAGCATTAATAGATTCCACTGAAAAAGAAAGATATGTACACCACAACAAACTGTTACATGTTCATGAGCTTTTAAGTGGGAAGGACAGAAATATTTACTAGCACTAAACACAATGTGAGTGGGGCGGGGTGAAGGGGGGAAGTCTATATGACTGAAACAGTTGGCTAGTCTGCATCATAAAATAAGTAAATATACCCCCCACAAGGCTAACACACCTGGCTTCAGCCACAGCATGATGGCGACTGGTTCTAAATCTTCCTCTCACACCCTAGCCTCCACTCTCCACTGCCGAAGTCCGAGTGCTGTTCAGGCACAAGCCTGACTACACAGTCGTGAAACCACTTTTCACTCGCACAAACGGCACTTTCATAGTTTTGTGGCTGACATTTCTCCACAGCCTCGACGCCTGTGGGAAGAAAAGTGCAGTGTGGCCCAATGAATGAGGCAGTGGGGCGAGTCTGGTGGGAAGGTGTCACCACAGGCTGGGCAAAGGGGGGCTGTCAGCTGTTGGTCCGGTGCACGCAACAGCCATTAATCTCAACACGGTGGTACCGAGCACAACACCACAGAACCCAACGGTAACAAAAACTGGCACGAAACACAAGTCTGGTGCAAGTTACAGGGTGCAGTCAGGACAGGCCTGCTGTACAGAGAGCATACAAAGGCATGAATAAGAACTGGACCAAAACAAGCAATGTGTCGTTAAAAGTGACCTTACATGTCCTTCCCACACATCACAACTGGCAATGTGAGGGTGAAAGCAGGCGAAGGAACTGAAATGAGGGGAAAACTGAAATTCATTTCCTTTTTCTACGGCGTTTACTGCATGCAAAGGCATGAATAAGAACTGAACAAAAACCAGCAATGTGTTGTTAAAAGTGACCTTACATGTCCTTCCCACACATTACAACTGGCAATGAGAGGGTGAGAGCAGGCGAAGGAACTGAAATGAGGGGAAAACTGAAATTCACTTCCTTTTTCTGCAACAACATTCTAAGGTCTTCAGCTGTTTGTTCAACATTTTAAGATCAGAAAAAAGGGAGGAAACAACAGTGGCCAATATTTTGGAGTCCACTGTGTGAAGAACCTCACAGAACCAGAGAGATGTTCTGAAGTCTGCAGCTAATGTGTTATATGAAGCACACAAACAAGCACATTTCTATTTACACTATTTTTACCCAGGCAAAGTCTATGGTGTGGAGAGAGTGGAGGAGTGTATCAGAGACTGATGTCACAAAGTACACATTTCTATACTACTGGGGTCCAGGCACACAAATGGTACAAAAGAATGCTGATTTTAATAGGACAACGTACAAGATGTGCATGTTCAGTGTTCTATTAAAGTCAGGGTTCCTTTTAACCTTCTGTGTGTTTGGGTCTTGTCTCAGAAAACTATCAGTGGACTCTGTTTAAAATTTGTTTTATTATTATTTTTTTTAAACTTTTGATCTCAGAATGCCAGCAGTCAATTTTGTTATAAATTGTCCATACTATTATCATTATTATTTTTTTACTTCTGGGGAGTCCACCCTTCAACTCCTGTACTGCCAATGCACCTTTATCCCCTGATACAGCAAGGCATCAAGAACAAAAGACACATGCACCTTTATCTCCTGATACAGCGTCAAGAACAAAAGAAAAACACAAACACACCACTCAAAAAAGGGATGCAATAAATACTACTGCACTTACAAAAATATAAACAGTGATACAAAAATGAACAACCTGTCTTACAAATCACAATATTTACAAGAACAGTGTACTGTGCAATGCATCACTGTCACTCAGAAAATCAACTCGAGCATGAACAAAACACATGAGAGAAAGTTTTGATTCTCTTAGCTAGCGCCAGCTGGCTGAAACTTCCAGCAACGCTGGCAAAGGAAGAGTCGCAGCGCGAGGGACACCACGGAAACAGAAGGACCAACTGTGGTTGCACAACTCAAACTCAACATGGAAACTACTGCCGTCTCTTGTGACTAAGTCGTAAAAATCAATGAACAGGTCAGTCTCAGCTAAAGATGGCATTATGCAAAGTTGGAATGCTCGCAGCTTCAACGAGTTTTAAAAAGCTAAGTATGTAAGTTTTTACCAAGTCTGGAAAGGTAAACGAAAAAGAAGGAAAAAAAATGAGGTCCAGAAAGGTGTCCATTATGTCCCTTAACACAGGCTAGTCACAAAAAGAGGTATAGGTACGACACTGCCTATGCGCTTAACAACAGAACTCGAAAGTCTGTCCTGTGCAGTACCACTGACAAATGTCTTACACTGTTTGCTTTCCCTACGCACAGTACAGACTGGCATGACTTTTGGAAAGAACATTCTCTTGTCAAGTTTCTTTTTATGATGACAACTTTCTTTAAAATGTGTACAACAATGCAAGCTGTGACAGGAAGTACACAGTATAAAAATTTTCAATTTTATATACATACATATCGATGTTTAAGCACAAGATTGTGTGTTACATATTAATACTGATGTTTAAGAATAAGGTTGTGTTCATATTACTATTAGGAGGGCGCTATGTTCATCATTAACAATATGGTGACCTTTTTCTTAAGTATTTAAACTGGGCTAAAAATCAACAAACAGCATCTAAATTTAAAAAATCTGTCTTACTTCTGCAAATGACTGTCTACTTGCAACATTCACATATTGTTCATACAATGTGACAAGTTGTTGCAGAGAAAACACAACTTTAACTTTCATCTTTTTGACGGCTGTCTAATTTGAAGTACACCTGTGGGTGAAGCTCAGCAGAGCAACTTTTAAAAGACCTCATTTTGACCCATACAACAGTAACAACGGACAAAAAAAAAGATGAACGTTAAGAGGTTTGCCTATTTCCAGAACTTGTAAATAATCTGTGCTGAATAAATCTGCACAGTAACTAAAAAAAAAAAAAAAAATAGAGAGAGGAAAATGGCGTCTGCTTGAGCTAATCAATGCAAATAATACTGTATAAATAATGAAATAAAAACAGGAGGCTGCCATTATGTCATGTTTTCAAGATCTCACTGTAACAGGTGCCATGTTAGCAAAAGCTAATGTTAGCAGTTTTTGTTGTTGTTGTTGTTGTTTATGTTGTTGTAGCGGCCGGGAATGCACAACTGATTCGGCCGGGAATGCACAACTGATTCCCTTTAGCTGATGCCAAAGCAACAACAACAACAACAACACATGTTGGTCTTGTTCCCATGAATGACAACTACGGAAAGTCCAACAACTGTTGGACACTGCTGCCACCTGGACTTCAAGTCAAGAGTGACACCAGCAGTGAGCACAGCACACCTTCAGGCAAAGTTGGAGCTTCACCACACTGATCCTGTCCAGGAAAATGACAACGTAACCAACATGTGCCTCAGATGGTTAGACCGGCCCACATCCAGCCCAGTCCAGTTAGGCTGATGCTGACATTCAGGTTTTTTGATGTGGTTTTTTATATAAAAAATAAAAAATAAAATGTATGTACTAAACTAAACTTGCTGTGTGTTATCCAAACAGTCCAATGTGTTCATCTGTGCACCCCTGCAATACACACAAAACTTCACAACATGTAAAGGAGTTGGGGAGGGGCGGGGGGGCATCTTTTTGAATGTTAAGGTCCTATAAAAATTAAAAACAAAATACAGATTTCAGCAAAACAACTGAACACCCTTCACCCACAGCAAATGTTAAAACAGGTTATACTGGATGAAGAGTAATCTCAGATTATGCTAAACAATGTCAGTATTGAAGTGGTAAAAATAACAAACACAGCAGTTTCATAAAAAAAGGATAAAACCACTGTACTGCAACTATGAAGTGTTTCTGTACAGTAACCTGGCAGTTGATGATGTCTGAAACACAGAAATCTAAAAGCTGATGACGTCTTCACACAATAACCTAAAATCTGGTGTACAAATCACAGTGAACCAACAGCTGATGATGTCTGAAACACAGTACCCTGGTAGCTGGTGATTTCTGAAATACAGTAACCATACAGCTGATGACATCTGAAAGGTAAGCTGAAAGTTGATGACATCTAAATAACTCTGGTCCAACCGCTGATGTTTAAAACACAGTAACCTGAGAGCAGATTATGTCTCAAATAAAGGAATCTGACAGCTGATATGTCTGGAACACAACATCCTGAATGGTGATGATGACTGAAACACTGTAACCTGAAAGCTGATGATGTCTGACAGAGAGTAACCAGACAGATGAAGTCTGAAACACTAAACTGAAAGCCAATGATGTCTGACAGAGAGTAACCAGACAGCTGAAGTCTGAAACACTAAACTGAAAGCCAATGATGTCTGACAGAGAGTAACCAGACAGCTGAAGTCTGAAACACTAAACTGAAAGCCAATGATGTCTGACAGAGAGTAACCAGACAGCTGAAGTCTGAAACACTAAACTGAAGTCCAATGATGTCTGACAGAGAGTAACCAGACAGCTGAAGTCTGAAACACTAAACTGAAATCCAATGATGTCTGACAGAGAGTAACCAGACAGCTGAAGTCTGAAACACTAAACTGAAAGCTGATGTCTGACAGAGTAACCAGACAGCTGAAGTCTGAAACACTAAACTGAAAGCTGATGATGTCTGACAGAGTAACCAGACAGCTGCAGTCTGAAACACTAAACTGAAAGCTGATGATGTCTGACAGAGAGCAATCTGCAGAGCACTATAAACTGGTCCGGAACTGGTCATCAAGATGTTCTACTTCTTTAGCCTCAGTTCAAGAATTAACAACAGAATGGAAAATAAAAAATATATATTATGAAGGATCGAACTTGTGCATTTTCCACTTGCAACCAAAGCATTTCCTTTCAAATGTGACTGAACTGCAAAATGGTGATCCAGCTAATCCCTAAAGGGTGAATTAATGTACGTGTGCATGTCAGGGGCAGGAGGGGGGGGGGGGGGGGGTAAAACCAAAACCGAAATGAACATTTCAAATGAGAAATGCTTGAGAAAGCGATCAACAGGATGGGGGGAAAATTCAATGCAAAAGAAACTCAACATTTTGTGCAGAGGAAAAACAACACAATTAAGGCAGCACTTCATTCATCAATTCCTCTTTGTCACCACTGCATATCACCACCTTTGCACACCTGCCTACCCAAACAAACAACACTGTTCTTTTGCACAGGAACATACATTACACACTGAAAGTTCACAGACAGAACAATGGACTCTAAAAGGACCCCCACCCCCACCCACCCTGTGGGATTGTGGTCACATGACACGTTGATTTGAATACAGTTGTTACAGGTACCCATGTGCAGCTGTGTGAAGTGAACCTGTACTCTAGGACAACATACCTACATTGTGGTGACAGCAACACAGTAAAATGGTGGGCACAAGAGCTCCACTGCGTAATTATCACTCTGTTTTGCTATTGCCACAGATCTACGCTGCAGCCTCTCTTGCCCAAAGGATTTTCAATCACAGAAACACGAAAGAACATCAGACAACTCACCCACAGAAAAAAAAAAAAGAGTCTACATCCATGTGCATAACAAAAGAAGATAAGTGAACTGTGTAGTCACATAAACTGGCATTTCATGAATGTGTCCTGCCAATGTTGGCGACAGCTCCCATTAAAGCACACCTAAAAGCATGAATAACACAAGAACCATCACTCCGTAACCACTCCTCAATCACAGCAGCACATGCATACCTCATGGTCTAAAACAACAAATATTATTTCTCCAATAACTATATACACTGTCTCATGACAGCAAACTGCAAAACATTAACACGTGTATCAGCTTAACAAAACACAAAGAAGGAGGCGAACTTTTGACACACAAAATGCTTCCTGCATCAAACTGGTGAAAACACATGCTGCTCAAGGTACTACTTTGATTTGACATCTGATTACAAGTCACTCATTGTGAATGTGAGTGTTGTTTCTGAGGTGCAGCGTGAAAGGCTGGATGAAAACAGTGCAGAGCTGAGGCAGGACAGGAGCCCCGAAGGTCCACCATCAGCCGAAGACAGCTGAGCACGTCCCCGCAGTGAGGTCCACGGCCTGTGGACTGCCCGACTCTTTCCTCCAAGCTGGTCACTTTAAAAATAGGGCCTTCGTCCTCTGTCCTGGGGACGGACTGACCTGACACACTCTCTCTCACTTCAGCCAGTCTGCCGCAGACTGTCCCACTTTGTAACAGTAAACGAGAAGAGCTAGCACCTAGCTGACTCGTATTCAAAACGCCTTCTGAATAAATGCCGTTTATTATTCAGTAATAAGTAAAATGATCAATCACTGACAAAGTTTGAATCTCACTGCAGATCAGACAAGGACTTGTAAAGAAAACACATCTTTCGGTCTGACATGTCTGCTTCTGCTGTAATCCCGAGATGATGTCAGTCACTGCAACTCTAAATTTTATATTTTCTTTTTTAGACAAGCGTGGCCTTAACACTGGATAGGCCCAGTGACCACCAGTCCTTTCAAAGAGACGTTCCTCATCCGAAGTTTGACAATGGTTTTTACTTGGGCTGACAGCCAGACGCTGATCATCTCATAATTATGCATTTTCTGTTCTGTGATTACAAAGATACAAAATGAGACCATGCTAAACAGCTAGGTTGCTGTGGTATGAACAAGGTTCTTGTAATCCTAGGTTTAATGTAATCACATGTGCCCTCAATGAAGCATTAAAATGAAGAACTGTAGATTTAAGTCAATGCATAACCTGTCAGTGTTTTCAAATGAAGAGGCTGTAATCTAAGTGAGTGCATAACCTGACAGTGTTTTCAAATGAAGAGGCTGTAATCTAAGTGAGTGCATAACCTGACAGTGTTTTCAAATGAAGAGGCTGTAGATCTAAGTGAGTGCATAACCTGTCAGTGTTTTCAAATGAAGAGGCTGTGTAAGTGAGTGCACAACCTGACAGTGTTTTCAAATAAAGAGGCTGTAGATCTAAGTGAGTGCATAACCTGACAGTGTTTTCAAATGAAGAGGCTGTAGATCTAAGTGAGTGCATAACCTGACAGTGTTTTCAAATGAAGAGGCTGTAGATCTAAGTGAGTGCATAACCTGACAGTGTTTTCAAATGAAGAGGCTGTAATCTAAGTGAGTGCATAACCTGACAGTGTTTTCAAATAAAGAGGCTGTAGATCTAAGTGAGTGCATAACCTGACAGTGTTTTCAAATGAAGAGGCTGTAATCTAAGTGAGTGCATAACCTGACAGTGTTTTCAAATAAAGAGGCTGTAGATCTAAGTGAGTGCATAACCTGACAGTGTTTTCAAATAAAGAGGCTGTAGATCTAAGTGAGTGCATAACCTGACAGTGTTTTCAAATGAAGAGGCTGTATAAGTGAGTGCATAACCTGACAGTATTTTCAAATAAAGAGGCTGTAGATCTAAGTGAGCACAAAAATGACAGTATTTTCAAATGAAGAGGCTGTAGATCTAACTGAATGCATAACCTGAAATATTTTCAAATGAAGAGGCTGTTGATCTAAGTGAGTGAATAACGTGAAAGTGTTTCCAAATGAAGAGGCTGTAGATCTAAATGAGTGAATAACCCCGAAGTATCTTCAAATGAAGAGGCTGTAGATCTAAATGAGTGAATAACCTGAAAGTATCTTCAAATGAAGAGGCTGTAGATCTAAATGAGTGAATAACCTGAAAGTGTTTTCAAATGAAGAGGCTGTAGATCTAAGTGAGTGCATAACCTGACAGTGTTTTCACAATAAAACCATCACCCCAACCCAACAGCAGGCCCACAATCCTGACCTTGACACTGGCCGACAGGATGAATGGTAGTCCCATACTGGGAACCTGAAGCTCTATAACTTTTCTGTTTCTATGGCTATGGAGGAAAATGTCCACAACTAGGGTGTTACCATGACACCCAGAGTGCCAGTCGATTCCAGCTGTTCCTACCAAGAAGTCCTTAATGATGCTGTCAGCAAAAGCAATCGTTCTTCAGGTTTTGATGAAGCATGATGCAACTTGGATTTAAGGCATGGGTGTGACTTTTTCTGGTCTCATCGAATTATTTGAGCAAAAAGGCAGTCAAAGACATGAACAGCAGAAGGCAATCAAAGACATGAATACCCAGCGATAACAATGCACCACAAGGCAAACACATGAATACCCAATGACAAGGAACTACTTACTTTCTAACTCTCCAGCTGTGTGGTGCACCCAAAAAGAGTACAATCTGTATCAAAAAGCATGGTCATTTCCTTTCAAAATCAGATCCACACAATCAGAGCGGACATCCTCTTTTAATGAGTCATTATGCGTAACAGTCTTGTACAAAAACACCTCTAAACAACCTTGAGTCACAACAGATCTCTTCAGCACTACACAAAACACAATAATTAAAATAGATAATAAAAAAATAAAAATTACCAGTAGCAAGTGAAACACTGACAAGGACACCCTGGCCAAGATCACTGACAAAAAAGGAAGTCCACACGACAAGAGAGGAGTAAAGAGCCAAGTTTAACCACCACTGTGTGGGTTAACTTAAAGGACTGTTCACATCTACTGCTTTTCAAACTGTTCACAAACATCTTGCGGACAATGTCATATACCTGACTACAGAAGCAACAATCTCGGACAGTGTAAAGGAAAAGTCCACATGAATTAACCAGCACAGTAAGGTAAAAATCCAATTATGATGACAGACTGAAAGAAAATGAACCTAACAACAAACTCAATGGAATTCAGGCTGATAAGCTGTCTTGACACAGTGTATAGTTTTCTGGAGTTCCGGGCACAAAGTCAGGCAGTACACAAGGGAATGAGGCTGAGCGTGGCCATCACAATGGCCAGGTTGTTCCTCATGCAACAAAATGGGTGAACCGTTTGTGAAAGACGGGGAAAAAACTCTTCAGCTCCCCCTCTGAACATCATCAACATCCTGCCTCCCCTCGCTCCGTCATCGTCTTGTCCCGCATCACTGCAACAAACACAAACAGCCAGAGGTTAGCAACTTCCTCCACAAAAATCCACTGCACAAAAACTGACTGATCACCCTGATATGTCAGTCCAACCAGCAGTCTAACCAACAGTTCAGTCAGCAGTCTAACCAGCAGTTCAGTCAGCAGTCTAACCCAACAGTTCAGTCAGCAGTCTAACCAACAGTTCAGTCAGCAGTCTAACCAGCAGTTCAGTCAGCAGTCTAACCAACAGTTCAGTCAGCAGTCTAACCAGCAGTTCAGTCAGCAGTCTAACCAACAGTTCAGTCACCAGTCTAACCAGCAGTTCAGTCAGCAGTCAAACCAGCATGACACTCCGGCCTACGATGAAGTCCCACTGTACCAAGTCTGATTACAGAAGGTTGAGCAGTGCAGACAATCCTGTCTGGGCAAAGCCGGACAGACAGACATGGTGATTCCAGCATACACCAACCCCACTGCACCTCCCCACACATACTCACTTTGTTAGGGGGGTATAGCTAAAGCCAAGCACACATTTTATTCCTTCTCTCTCTCTCTCTCTCTCTCTCTCTCTCTCTCTCTCTCTCTCTCTCTCTCTCTGTTGCGAGTATCCTGGGGAAGTGAAAGCTGCAGCCTTACCTCCAAAGGCGGTATTTCTTCTTTTGTCCACTGCGGCACTGGCTGCCTGGAGTACTTGATTTGCAGCAACTCCCCAACCTCATCAATGATTGCCAGAGCCTGTCACACATCATCCCGCTCAGTGACATCACCATCAATGGCACCCCACTCAGGAACATCAACACCAGAGTAACATCAGTAATATCAACATCAGTGATCCCATGCACAACAACATCACCATCACTGACACTGCGCTCAATGACATCACCATCACTGACACCACACTCACCAACATCACCATCATTGACACCACACTCAGTGACATCATCACTGACACTAGGTTCAGTGACATCACCATCTATGACAATGTGTACACACCACATGCTAACACATACACACACTAAAGTAAACACACCACACACAGAGTAGGCAAACACACATACACACATGTACACACACATACATACACACTCACACACATGGTAAGCAAATACACACACATGCACACATACACACACTCAAAAGCACACACACACACACACACACACACACACACACACACACACACACACGTGTGTGCACACATCCACACACTTGGACACACATGCACACACTTGAACACAAGCACATATACACACACTTGAACACATACACACACTTAAACACATGCACACATACACACACCTGAACACAAGCACACATACACACACTTGAACACATACACACACTTGAACACAAGCACAAATACACCCACTTGAACACATGCACACACTTGAACACATGCACTCTTACACACACTTGAACACAAGCACAAATACACCCACTTGAACACATGCACACACTTGAACACATGCACACACACACACACACATATCCTACCCTGTCCAGCATCTCCTTGGTGTGTGAGGCAGACAGACAGAATCGAGCCCTTGCCTCAATGATGGGCGTGGCAGGAAAGCCAACAACCACTGAGCCCAGACCTCGCTTCAAACACTCCCGACTGAACAACCTACAGTGAGAAAAATGAGGTGGCAAAAGAGTTGACAAGAGAAACAAGAAAAGCGGTGATAGACTGAACGACACAAACAAGAAGAAAAAAGTGTGACACAAGATTAAATGAGAGAAATAATACAAGAAAAATTAGATGATTTATTTTTATTTTTTTATGAGTGACAATAGACTGAATGAGAGAAACATGAAGCCACACCCCAACACCCCACCCCCAACAGAGAGAAAAGAATCCACATTAGACCAACTGAGAGAAAGAACTCTACATCAGATCCCAATCGGTCCCCAACCCCAGAGAAAAACAGAACTAACAGCTCTCTCAGCAACACATACAAGAAATGAGTGCATAATGTGCTGAACATTAAAGAGAACAAGCCAGAGCGTCCCAGCAAAATCTAATGGGCACATCCAAGAAAAATGGACATCATGTAAAGACAAAGACTTATCCCATCCTTATTCCGCTGATGACAATGTATGATACCCTGTTTTTGTTTCCATGTAATGGACTATATGCTCTAATGGAGAAACAGCACCTAGAAGACGTCATTACGATGATGATTACTACTGGAGACACATACGCAATTTTGGAAGGCATGTAAATGAGGACGGGCACCACAGGCGAGTCCTTGTTGCCATAGACGATGAAGCCTTTTTCATGCAGCCCCTTGCGGAAGTATCGCACGTTCCACTTCAGCTGTCTGATGCGACGTCGACCTGTTACAAAGATTCCTTTTGGCATTAACAATAATACACAGCACTTCTACAGCGCAATATCCACAACCCAATGGAGCTCAAAGCACTTGACACAAAAATGTATGGACACATAAATGTTGTACAGGACATCAGTAACCATAATAAAACCACCTCCTCTTTCCCAACACCCCTCCTCACCAACACAGTCACACACACACACACACACACACACACACACACACACACACACACACACACACACACACACACACACACGCACACACACACATGCGCACACACACAAACAACACACACAATCAACAGTCAAACTGTACAGAAAATCTGCTTCCAAACCAAACACAAAATGTTTTTTTTAAAGAGATATGCTTTTAGATTTTTCTCAAAAGAGGAGAGAGATGGAAAGCTGCAGTCAATTGTAGGAAGAAAGTACCAGATTTGAGCTGCTTGAAAGTGGAAGGATCTTTTGCCAGCATATTTAAATATGCTAGTTTAGGTTAGTTTAGGGAACTTTCAACAAACTTTTTAAACTGCTGGACCAAAGAGTTTGAGAGGGTTGGTAGATGTGAAGCAGTTCTGAAAGGTACGGAGGAAGATAATTCTTAATGTGCCTAGAAGTGAGTGTAGCAATCTTGTAGATATGGGCCTCAACAGGGAGCCAGTGTAGTTTTTCCAGAGAGGGAGCCAAATTTTCATTTTCATTCACAAGTCTGCCAGCATTGTACTGAACTTTCTGTAGTCAGATCAGTGAAGATGATGGAAGGCCACAAAGGGTAGAATGGCAGTAGTCAAGCCTGAATAAGACAACAGATGGGACTGACTGACCTTCCTCCAGACTGCAGACTCCTATGACAATGGTGTGTACACACTGACCTTCCTCAGGACTGCAGAGTCCTATAACAATGGTGTGTACACACTGACTGACCTTCCTCGGGACTGCAGAGTCCTATAACAATGGTGTGTACACACTGACTGACCTTCATTGGGACTGCAGACTCCTATGACAATGTTGTGTACACACTGACTGACCTTCCTCCAGACTGCAGACTCCTATGACAATGGTGTGTACACACTGACCTTCCTCAGGACTGCAGAGTCCTATAACAATGGTGTGTACACACTGACTGACCTTCCTCGGGACTGCAGAGTCCTATGACAATGGTGTGTACACACTGACCTTCCTCAGGACTGCAGAGTCCTATAACAATGGTGTGTACACACTGACTGACCTTCCTCGGGACTGCAGAGTCCTATGACAATGGTGTGTACACACTGACCTTCCTCAGGACTGCAGAGTCCTATAACAATGGTGTGTACACACTGACTGACCTTCCTCAGGACTGCAGAGTCCTATAACAATGGTGTGTACACACTGACTGACCTTCCTCAGGACTGCTGATTCCCATGATGATGTTCATGGTGGAGATGACCTGCTGAGTGATGGGGGCAGGCATGGTGCAGGAGTAGATGGCGCTGTGAGAGTTGACTCGCAGGTGTTTGATCAGTCTCTGCAAGCAACAAGAGGAGAACACTGCCAACTGACCCTGGTTCAAACAAAAAGGCACGACAGCACTTCAAATGCTCCTGTGACTGTTTGATATGGATAAAGGACTTCAGTTGATCCATGTTAACAGCATAAAAACAAAATGTTGAGCACAGTTAGGGGGAAAGCGGGTCAACACAGCTGTCAGCTTGACAAAAAAAGAAAAAAGAAAAAAAGGGGGTGGGGGTGGGGGGGGTGGGGTGGGGGCGGAGCCTAAAATGCCATGAAAATAAACTTCCTGTAAAAAGAACAATGTGGGTATTCCAGAAGTGAACTAAGTCTTCTCTTTGCAGTTGACGAGCTCTCCTTTCCTGTGTAATTTCATGTCTGATCTAAATAACTTTATTTAAACCTATTTATTTTAGTGGTTTCAAGCGGTTCAAGAGTAACATATACATGCATACTAGTGTGGTGGTATAGGATGCTAAGAGTTAGTAGCAGTTACTCGAAGCAGTTTGTTTGTGATCAGGTCCATGTTACTGTTCAGCAACAGGGATGCAAAGATTAGACAGAACCTATCTGGAAAACACAATTTTCAATACTGGTGCTCCGACTGCAAGACTCGATCAAGATCACCAACGCTGAGGTGAAACTGTTACAAGCAGTGGAGGTTCTGGTCATCAAAAACATGAGCAACCTCCTAGGTCCACCTGAAACCAGATCCCATTCCTAAGGACTGGCCAGACTGTCCTCACGACCAGCCAACAACAAACAGAAGGTAGAGCAACTGACCATGGAGCCGGCAATGTATCCCCCACAGGAGCCAAAGCTCTTGGTGAATGTGCCCATCATGATGTCAATGTCCTGCGGGTTGAGCCCAAAGTAGTCCACAACACCCCGGCCGTGTGGCCCCATGGCCCCCACGCTGTGGGCTTCATCCAGGTAGATGTAGGCCTTGTACTTCTTCTTCAACTGCACAATCTCTGGCAGACGCACGATGGAGCCCTCCATGCTGCACACAGGGACCGAGGCTCCATACACTACATGGCCACAGCAACCAGCCTGTCTTTATAGTCTTTATACACAAATACATGCCCACAGCGATCAGCCAGTCTTCATAGTCTTTATACACTAATACATGCCCACAGCAATCAGCCTGTCTTTATTGTCTTTATACACTAATACATGCCCACAGCAATCAGCCAGTCTTTATAGTCTTTATACACTAATACACTAATACATGCCCACAGCAATCAGCCTGTCTTTATAGTCTTTATACACTAATACATGCCCACAGCAATCAGCCAGTCTTTATAGTCTTTATACACTAATACACTAATACATGCCCACAGCAACCAGCCTGTCTTTATAGTCTTTATACACTAATACATGCCCACAGCAATCAGCCTGTCTTTATAGTCTTTATACACTAATACATGCCCACAGCAATCAGCCAGTCTTTATAGTCTTTATACACTAATACATGCCCACAGCAACCAGCCTGTCTTTATAGTCTTTATACACTAATACATGCCCACAGCAATCAGCCTGTCTTTATAGTCTTTATATACACAAATACATGGCCACAGCAATCAGCCAGTCTTTATAGTCTCTATACACTAATACATGTCCACAGCAATCAGTCTTTATAGTCTTTCTACACTAATACATGTCCACAGCAATCAACCAGTCTTTATACACTAATACATGTCCAAGCAATCACCCAGTCTTTATAGATAAATACATGTCCACAGCAGTCAGCCTGTCTTTGTAGTCTTTAACCACACATAAACAGCCAGATTTGAGTCTTTATGCAGAAATACACACTGTCATGGATCAGCCAGTCTTTGCATATAAATATATGATCAGTACATCTTTCTCTGACAACATCAGGCAGGTACGCCACTGCACTGGCCAACCTCTAAAACACAATGATCATTATTTTCACCCAAGTTTCGTAAGATAACCCAAGCTGAATTCAACGTCTCCTTGCACATTATGACTTAAGGAAAACAACTGCTGGAAACAAAGTAAAATTAGACAATTAAGCAGTGGCATGCTTTCTAACAAGGTGTCCCACTTTCTAACACAATGTCCACATGGTAACTGTAGAAACTCAACCATCTGTTCTTCCACCACACAAAGTGTGTTGAAAGCCTCAAACTTCCCAGCCCAAGCAGCCAGAAAGGAGGTCAGACTTCCTTGCCCATGCAGCAACCAGAAGGGAGGTTGAATCCCTAGCCCATGTAACCACAAAGGTCAGACTCCCCAGCCCATGTAGCCACAAAGGAGGTCAGACATGTAAAGCCTATGCAGCCGCCAGAAAGGAGGTCAGACTTCCCAGCCCATGTAGCCACAAAGGAGGTCAGACTTCCCAGCCCATGTAACCACAAAGGAGGTCAGACTCCCCAGCCTATGCAGCCGCCAGAAAGGAGGTCAGACTTCCCAGCCCATGTAACCACAAAGGAGGTCAGACTCCCCAGCCTATGCAGCCGCCAGAAAGGAGGTCAGACTTCCCAGCCCATGTAACCACAAAGGAGGTCAGACTCCCCAGCCCATGTAACCACAAAGGAGGTCAGACTCCCCAGCCCATGCAGCCACAAAGGAGGTCAGACTTCCTAGCCCATGCAGCCACAAAGGAGGTCAGACTTCCCAGCCCATGCAGCCACAAAGGTCAGACTTCCCAGCCCATGCAGCCACAAAGGTCAGACTTCCCAGCCCATGCAGCCACAAAGGTCAGACTTCCCAGCCCATGCAGCCACAAAGGTCAGACTTCCCAGCCCATGCAGCCAGAAGCAGAGCTGGCTTAAAGTAACTTGTCAGTCTTGTCTGTTCACCTTTTTCATCTTCTCTAGCACACTGCACCAGGGCCAACCTGCACTTACAAATCCAGCAGACCACTCACCTGAAGACACCCTCCACGACGATGAGGATTTTCTTCCATGGCCGGTGTGTACGTGGCTGGCCCTCACACACCGCTTCCCGCAGTTTATGCTCCAAGTCCTTCATGTCTGCCACACAGCACAACATCCATCATGTCCCTCACATATCTCACGTCATGTCTGCCACGCATCACATCATTTCTCACATCTGTCACACACATCTGTCATGTCTGCCTGCCCCACATCATGTACCAACCATGTGTGTCTCATTGTTCTGCTTGGGCCCAAACCAGCAAGTCTGAGTCTGACAAAAACACCACCAGTAGATGTCCACCTGACGGTACCAGCACCCAAAGACTGTCAAGAAAGCAAATGGTGTATGTTGCACAGTGTTTCCCTTTCGTCCCTCTGGCGGGATCTGTGCTATTCCACTACACTGCAGCTAGCTGCGTGGGACAAGTGCAGCCATCTCTGGTAATCACGCCACTATTGCATCCACTTACTGTTGTGCTTGTAGACACGAATGCAAGCCCCTGTCAGCCGAGACCCAAGGATGAGAGAAGCATGGTTCAGTTCGTCACTCAGGATCAGACATCCCTGAAACAGCACAGCAATCAAAACAGTCAGGACAGAACAGATGGTTCAGTTCATCACTCTGGATCAGACATGCTAAACCAATCAAAACAGTCAGGGCAGAACAGATGGTTCAGTTCATCACTCTGGATCAGACATGCTAAACCAGTCAAAACAGTCAGGACAGAACAGATGGTTCAGTTCATCACTCTGGATCAGACATGCTAAACCAGTCAAAACAGTCAGGACAGAACAGATGGTTCAGTTCATCACTCTGGATCAGACATGCTAAACCAATCAAAACAGTCAGGACAGAACAGATGGTTCAGTTCATCACTCTGGATCAGACATGCTAAACCAATCAAAACAGGACAGAACAGATGGTTCAGTTCATCACTCTGGATCAGACATGCTAAACCAGTCAAAACAGTCAGGACAGAACAGATGGTTCAGTTCATCACTCTGGATCAGACATGCTAAACCAATCAAAACAGTCAGGGCAGAACAGATGGTTCAGTTCATCACTCTGGATCAGACATGCTAAACCAGTCAAAACAGTCAGGACAGAACAGATGGTTCAGTTCATCACTCTGGATCAGACATGCTAAACCAGTCAAAACAGTCAGGACAGAACAGATGGTTCAGTTCATCACTCTGGATCAGACATGCTAAACCAATCAAAACAGTCAGGGCAGAACAGATGGTTCAGTTCATCACTCTGGATCAGACATGCTAAACCAGTCAAAACAGTCAGGACAGAACAGATGGTTCAGTTCATCACTCTGGATCAGACATGCTAAACCAGTCAAAACAGTCAGGACAGAACAGATGGTTCAGTTCATCACTCTGGATCAGACATGCTAAACCAATCAAAACAGTCAGGACAGAACAGATGGTTCAGTTCATCACTCTGGATCAGACATGCTAAACCAATCAAAACAGTCAGGACAGAACAGATGGTTCAGTTCATCACTCTGGATCAGACATGCTAAACCAGCACAGCCTACCCTGTGTTATTATGTCATGACAGCCTACCCTGTGTTGTTACGTAGTGACAGCATGTCCTGTCTTGTTATGTAACAACAGCCTACCCGATGTAGATATGTACTGACAAGAGTCGGCCCTGGGTTGTTGTGTAACGACAGCCTACCTGGTGTAGTTATGTAATGACAGCCTACCTTACTGACAAGGGTTGGTCTTGTGCTGCTATGTAATGACAGCCTACCCGGTGTTGGTATATAATGACAGCCTACCTTGCTGACAAGGGTCAGCCCTGTGCTGCTATATGACAGCCTACCTTGCAGACAAGGGTCAGCCCTGTGCTGTTACATGATGACAGCCTGCCCTGTGTTGTTATAGAATGACAGCCTACCTTACTGACAAGGGTCAGCCCTGTGTTGTTATAGAATGACAGCCTACCTTGCTGACAAGGGTCAGCCCTGTGTTGTTATAGAATGACAGCCTACCTTGCTGACAAGGGTCAGCCCTGTGCTGTTACATGATGACAGCCTGCCCTGTGTTGTTATAGAATGACAGCCTACCTTACTGACAAGGGTCAGCCCTGTGTTGTTATAGAATGACAGCCTACCTTGCTGACAAGGGCTGGCATGTTCATGGAGTTGGTAGCAAAGCCCATGGGCACTGATATGGCAGCCTCTGTGCCCAGAAACTCTGCCACAGTCTCATCCAGCTGCCGGTGAATGTCCAGGTAGCCTGCAACAACACAAAGGTGTCACAGTCATCATCATCTTCATCAGATCTGTCAGCAATGTCATTATCACCTGTACAGTTACATTATAACAGAAATCGCCACGTTCTTCTAGACTTAATCACCACCAGAAACTTGCATAATGCAGCACCAACACACCCCAATGCTGGCAACAACACATCCCAATGTCAGCAACAAGACAAAACAACACATAAAACAACATTTATTTTTTCATCAGCTTCACTCTCTTTTATCAAATCATCAGGTAATACTATCAAGGAACAGTAAATGTTTAGCTTGCTCACATAAAAAGCAGAAAAACAGCCATAACTGTGTGTTATTTCTAAATTCTCTGCAATCTCACAGAAAGGTGAGAGACAGAGAATCCTATGTGGAAACATTCAAGTAAAAGTCCAAGGTTTTTAAGTATGCAAAATGACCATTGAAATGATTGACAAATGAGTCACTAGTTTCAGATTTAATGAAATAAAAAATAAATAAACAAATGTTTAACTGGGTTTTTAATCGATTTTATTTTCTGTAGGCTTCCCCGGAAGTGACGTCAGTCTGGGGAGTCAGCGTGGTTGCCATCCTAGATTCTTCAGTAAACTGTGTATGCATGTGGTTGACAAAAAAGTTAACTATGCTGGCCTACTGTGTTACCGTGAACTGTAACAATTTGCAGACGACCCCAGGTATAACCATGCACAAGCTCCCGTGCAATCGACCCGCAGTGTGGTGAAAGTGGATTAAGTTTATACAATTCAAACGAGCTGATTTTCTTGCTGCGCTGCATCATGCCCATTTGTGTCGTGAGCACTTCAGTGAGTGCAATTTCGCAAACCCTATGGAATACCGCATGGGGTTTTGCTTCAAAGCTGACACGATGTTCCGGTACTCTTTCAAAATCCTGCCTGAGAGGCTCAAACTGATACGGCTGTATCCTTGTGGGTCTCTCGGGCAAAGTGTCAGTTTCATCTTTGGAGCTCGAGTTGGCCATTTTGCAGCGACTCCCCAGAGTGACGTAGTAGGCATATGGTCACGTGATTTGGGCGTCATGGCGACGCTTTTGGTATGACAGAAAATTCATTTTTTTCGTGCATTTATAACCCTCAGATCACAGTTTCACCTACATCATCGTTCTCAGCGAGCTTTAACAGAAATCGTGTCAAAAATCACCCCTAACCTTGGACTCATCCTTTAAACCTGACAGCAACATAAAAACATGTTCTAAGAGGCAGGTGCTTGCAATGAGGTGAAGAGGCAGGTGCCTGCAGTGAGGTGAAGAGGTGCTTGCAATGAGGTGAAGAGGCAGGTGCCTGCAGTGAGGTGAAGAGGTGCCTGCAGTGAGGTGAAGAGGTAGGTGCATGCAATGAGGTGAAGAGATGTGTGCAGTGAAGCAGTGAGGTGAAGAAATATGTGCAGTGAGGTGGTGTCTGCAGACTGTGAAGTGAGTGAGGCGACGTGGTGTCTGCAGACTGTGCAATGAGGTGAAATGGTGTGTGCAGACTGTGCAGTGTGTGAGGTGGCAATGGTGTCTGCACACTGTGCACTGAGTGAGGTGATGTGGTGTCTGCACACTGTGCAGTGAGGTGATGTGGTGTCTGCAGAATGTGCAATGAGGTGAAGTGGTGTCTGCACAAAGTGCAGTGAGGTGAGGTGGTGTCTGCACACTGTGCAGTGAGGTGGGGTCTGCACACTATGCAGTGAGGTGAAGTGGTGTCTGCACACTGTGCAGTGAGGTGAAGTGGTGTCTGCACACTGTGCAGTGAGGTGGTGTCTGCACATTGTGCAGTGAGGTGAAGTGGTGTCTGCACACTGTGCAGTGTGGTTGTGTCTGCAGACTGTGCATTGAGGTGAAGTGGTGTCTGCAGACTATGTAGTGAGGTGAAGTGGTGTCTGTAGACTGTGCAGTGAGGTGAAGTGGTGTCTGCAGACTGGGCAGTGAGGTGAAGTGGTGTCTGCACACTGTGCAATGAGGTGACATGGTGTCTGCACCCTGTGCAGTGGGCCTGCTGTACTGACCCAGCTCCTGACGGCTGGCAGCGTTGCCAATGCCATACTTCTCCGTGACTTCCTGCACAGCAGTGGCGCACAGCTCTTTGTTCTCTGCAAAGCCCAGGTAGTTGTAGGACCCAAAGTTCATCACACGCAGCTTGCGCCCCGTCATCCTGCACACACGCATGCCATCACGCCCCAATGTCAGCAACATGACACAGCAACACCAGCAGTGCAACACACCATCACACCCTAACATCAGCAACATGACACAGCAACACCAACAGTGCAACACATGTAATGCAACACCAACACACCCTAACATCAGCACCATCAACATTGCAACAAACATAATGCAACACTAACATGCCATCACACCCTGACATCACACAGCAACACCAACACGCCATCATATCCCAATGTCAGCAACATCAGCAGCAACACAAACAGTGCAACAAACGTAATGCAAAACCAACACACCATCACACCCTAACATCAGCAACATCCCACAGAACACCAACACTGCAACACACGTAATGCAACACCAACACACCCTATGGCAGCAACACATCACACCCTCACATCAGCAACTTCACACAGTAACACCAACACTGCAACACACGTAATGCAACACCAACACAACCCAATGTCAGCAACAAGACACTGCAACACACATAGTGCAACACCCCCCACATCAGCAACAACACACATAGTGCAACCCCCCCCCCACATCAGCAACAAGACGCAGCAACAACAACATTGCAACACAGTACAACACCAACATGCCCCCATGTCAGTAACGGTACACAGCAACGGCAACAGCAACACTGAACACATGTACAGCAACACCAACATGCCCTAATGTAAGCAACAAAACACAGCAGCAGCAACACACACAGTGCAAAACCAACACATGTCAGCAACACCAAGATTGCAAATACATTGCACAACACTAACACACCCCAGCATCAGCAACACACATAGATCAACACCAACATAAGCAACATGACACAGCAACAACAACATTGCAACACACATAGTGCAACACCAACATTGCAACAAACATAGTGCAACCCCAACATCAGCCACAGAAAACAGCAACACTAACATTGCAACTCACAGTGCAACACCAACACACCTCAAATGTCAGCAACACCACACTGCAGCACACTGTGCAACATCAACACCAAGAAACAGCAACACCAACATTGCAACACAAACATGCCCCAACATGAGCACATAGCAACACCAAAACACCCCAACATGAGCAACAAGACATGGCAACACTAATGTTACATCACACATAGCAACACCAGTATTGCAAAATAAACACACAGCAATACCAACGCTGCAACATGATCACAAAGCCACATCAATGTTGCACTTGTAGCAACATAATGTTCATATCAACTAATGCCCTCCTACCCTGCTGCAACTTCACCTTTACAGGAAACCTTTTTCTTTCTTTCTTTCTTTCTTTCTTTTACCATCTCAAATAGTTGCTGGCCCAGTCCCTAACCCTCTTTTTTCTTCTTTTTTCTCCCAACTCAAAATGAAACCCAACACACCTCAAAATAAAGCAAACACACCCACCCACACACTACATAACAACAAGTCGCCAATAGACAGCTCTGCACTCTATGGGGTGGGTGTGGGGGGCAGCACAAAACACTCTGGGAACAGCAACATGCAGGAACAAAGGACAGCACACTGAGCAAAGTCAAACAGAAAACCACAGCACATACAAGTCAAACAAACACAAAACCACAGCACACACAAGTCAAACAAACACAAAACCACAGCACACACAAGTCAAACAAACACAAAACCACAGTACACACAAGTCAAACAAACATAAAACCACAGCACACACAAGTCAAACAAACATAAAACCACAGCACACACAAGTCAAACAAACACAAAACAGAGCACACTCAAGTCAAACAAACACATGTATAGAGCACACACGTTAAACATAAAAACAGAGCACTCCCATGTCAAACAAACACAAAAACAGAATGCACAATTCACACAAACACCCCCCAAAAAATGGAGCATGCACAAGTCAAACAAACACAATGTCACACAGTATGACCAAAACAATCCCTGCAAAAAGTAAATCATGAAACATTATCAACAAAAACACCATCACACAAAGAATAAAATATCACCATGCACGATGCCAACAAATCACTGTATAAACAAGTCAATCTTACTACATGAATGACATTGCAAAACATTTCAAAGAATGTTCCAAAGAACAATGCACCAATCTGCACAGGACAAGATGACTACACATTAAATGGTTTGCAGGCTGTCAATGTATTCAATACAGCTGCCACAGAATGACTCACACAGACAGAGTGCTTTCCTCAACACCACTAGCTGCAGCAAACAGCTCTGATCACTTGTCAGCAGTCCATCCTGACCGCTGCCAGACTTACATAGGATGCCACAATATTTCTCTTTATTTGCTTGTAGCAAGCATAGTGTAGTGTGGCTTGTAGCAAGCATAGTGTAGTGTGGCTTGTAGCAAGCATAGAGTAGTGTAGCTTGTAGCAAGCATATTGTTCTGCTCCAGATTGTGCAATGAGTGCATGTCAAGCCACTCTCTGCATGTAGAAACTGCAGAAGGCTTGTGATATAGAAGGGTTTGCTCCACATGACAACATCAATAATAGTATTGCAGCGTGCATGATCTAATCCATGTATCTGACTGCCATACAAAGCCTGAACTCAGACAAAATAAGAACTCACTCAGGTTTACAACTTTTACCTTTAGCAGTTTGACAGTCGGGGTGACTGAAAATGGCAGACAGAGGTAAAAGTAACTGAAAATGGTAGGCAGAGGTAAAAGTGACTGAAAATGGTAGAGGTAAAAGTGACTGAAAATGGTCGGCTGAGGTAAAAGTGACTGAAAATGGTCGGCAGAGGTAAAAGTGACTGAAAATGGTAGGCAGAGGTAAAACTAAAAGTAACTGAAAATGGTAGACAGAGGTAAAAGTGACTGAAAATGGTAGGCAGAGGTAAAACTAAAAGTAACTGAAAATGGTCGGCAGAGGTAAAAGTGACTGAAAATGGTCGGCAGAGGTAAAACTAAAAGTAACTGAAAATGGTAGACAGAGGTAAAAGTGACTGAAAATGGTAGGCAGAGGTAAAACTAAAAGTAACTAAAAATGGTCGGCAGAGGTAAAAGTGACTGAAAATGGTCGGCAGAGGTAAAAGTGACTGAAAATGGTAGGCAGAGGTAAAACTAAAAGTAACTGAAAATGGTAGGCAGAGGTAAAAGTGACTGAAAATGGTAGGCAGGGGTAAAAGCAACCATCCTGCAAAGTCTTACACTGATCAGATGTAAAGTGTGCAAGAGAAACAGCAATGTGGGGCCAGCCAGCCAGCCTCATGAGGAGCTAGCCCAGCACTGATCATTTACACAGACTTACCAACGTCAGATGAGCCAACAGGACAATGCTGACAGGTTTGCTTGGTTTGGAAAGGTGTTGACTATCTCCACTATATCTACATGGCAGTCACTAAAATTGTACCAGTGTACCTAATAACCACAAAAATGCTGAACTGAAGAAAATGAGCTGAGAACTAAAGAAAAAATATAATGTTCAACTGCACACCAGGGATCTTGAACTATCATCAAGGCAGTAAAGGTCAACAGAGTATTATCAACCAGGTAGTAAAGGTCAATAGAGTTCTATCAACCTAACAGATCTGAGAGATCTGCTTAAATTGGGTGGTAAGATTTCAACAAAGCCCAAAGCACAGCAATTATTTCTGTTGAATGCATGCCAAAGACAGAGGAAAATATCCACAAATCTATGTGCATGGTCTCGTTCAAGTTCCAACAAATAAACCCAGTCAAGGGACAACTTACTGAGAAACCCAACTTTCAGTTTCAACTGTTTAACTGCTGTCGTCTTGAACCAGGCTCAAGGTTAACAGCTGATTCCAGCACCCAAAGTGGGGTGTTGGTATGCCTCTAGTGTCCAAGCAAACCCCTGAGTTACAGCCATTGCCACGGTGACCAAATGCTCATCAATACACACTCACACTTTTTTAATGTCCATCACAAATTGAGAATGCAAAGCCTGCATAAATAAATACACACACACACACATACACCATTACACAATGTCAGAAGTCAGAAGATCAACAGGAAAATTATTCAAAATTCAACCAATGACTTTGTTAGCAAAAGAGCAAAAGACGTTGGCAAGGGTGATTTGGGGGACTATCAAACCAAAACTGTACTGAACAAGACAACAACAAACAAACAAAAAAAGGAGGGATTAGGCTCTCAACTGTGAATAACATCATCACACTTACACAGTAATGCTGATCCTTAAAAAATCATTTTAAAAAGTAAAGAAAAAAAGAAAAGAAAAACAGAAATGGAGATGTATGCAATATATTAGAGAGGCAATCAAAAACAGTGGCAAATACATTCTGCACCAAAAGGAATACAGGAGAAGCTATATGCTCACAACATGCAGTGGATAATTTCCAAATGCCAGAATCACACGGAAAGGTGCGCTGTATTTCCTACAGTGTTAGAGAACAGTGTTAGTACTTTAGCTACAGCCAACTGTGCAGATTTTTCAGGAGACAATCTCTCTACCACCAACCCATTTCACTGCGCATTCTGCACCACCGCCATTTTCACTGTTCACTCTGCATGAACAGCATTTTCATTGTTCATTCTGCACCACCAGTGTTTTCAATGTTCATTCTGCACCACCAGTGTTTTCAGTCTTCATTCTGAACAAAGTTTTCAGTGTTCATTCTGCATGCACTGTGTTTTCACAGTTCATTCTGCCCCAACAGTGTTTTCACAGTTCATTCTGCACCACCAGTGTTTTCACAGTCCAGTGTGCCTGACCAGGGCATGCCTACTGCACTGTGTCTTTGCTGTTCAGTCTGTGTGTTAAAGCTCTGTGGTAGAAAAGGGCCCTGACCCTGCAGCTGGCTGCATGTTTCATCTCATCAACCAAACAAGAACACCCACTCCTCTGCTCACAGACCGCACCACACAAAACACGCAGCTTAGCTGTGTCAGTTTGGCACTCCTGTGCTCACAGACCGCACCACACAAAACACGCAGCTTAGCTGTGTCAGTTTGGCACTCCTCTGCTCACAGACCGCACCACACAAAACACGCAGCTTAGCTGTGTCAGTTTGGCACTCCTCTGCTCACAGACCGCACCACACAAAACACACAGCTTAGCTGTGTCAGTTTGGCACTCCTCTGTTCACAGACCGCACCACACAAAACACGCAGCTTAGCTGTGTCAGTTTGGCACTCCTCTGTTCACAGAGTTCACCACACAAAACATGCAGCTGCTGTCAGTTTGGCACTCCTCTGTTCACAGAGTTCACCACACAAAACATGCAGCTAGGTTGTATCAGTCTGGCACTCCTCTGCTCACAGACTGCACCACACAAAACATGCAGCTGTTGTTAGTTTGGTACTCCTCTGTTCACAGAGTTCACCACACAAAACATGCAGCTGTTGTTAGTTTGGCACTCCTCTGCTCACAGAGTTCACCACACAAAACATGCAGCTGTTGTTAGTTTGGCACTCCTCTGCTCACAGAGTTCACCACACAAAACATGCAGCTGTTGTTAGTTTGGCACTCCTCTGCCCACAGTTAACCACACAAAACATGCAGCTGGGCTGTGTCAGTTTGACACTCTGCTCACAGACTGCACCACACAAAACATGCAGCTGGGCTGTGTCAGTTTGACACTCTGCTCACAGACTGCACCACACAAAACATGCAGCTGGGCTGTGTCAGTCTGACACTCTGCTCACAGACTGCACCACACAAAACATGCAGCTGGGCTGTGTCAGTCTGACACTCTGCTCACAGACTGCACCACACAAAACATGCAGCTGGGCTGTGTCAGTTTGACACTCTGCTCACAGACTGCACCACACAAAACATGCAGCTGGGCTGTGTCAGTCTGACACTCTGCTCACAGACTGCACCACACAAAACATGCAGCTGGGCTGTGTCAGTTTGACACTCTGCTCACAGACTGCACCACACAAAACATGCAGCTGGGCTGTGTCAGTTTGACACTCTGCTCACAGACTGCACCACACAAAACATGCAGCTGGGCTGTGTCAGTTTGACACTCTGCTCACAGACTGCACCACACAAAACATGCAGCTGCTGTCAGTTTGGCACTCCTCTGCCCACAGGGTTCACCACACAAAACATGGAACTAAGCTGTGTCAGTTTGGCACTTCTGCACAGTTGGCTATACACAAAAGGAGCAGTTACAGTGGTTCCTTTATTACACTCCGCCTTAACTGAAGTTCCTATCCCAAGCGTTTGTATCCCAACAACCTGTAATAGGGATACAACTTGACACCCAAGACAAAGTTTGTGATCTGCTACAACATCCTTATCAATGGTCTCACCCAAAACAAAGTGTCTGCAGGTTTTAACCCAGTAAACCATTCTTCCACATGATCCAACCCTGTGAAGAGTTTATACCCAATAACCCATTCTTGTGACTGATCAAACCAACAGGAGACTGTAACAGCATTTTTCTGAATGATCTAACCCAAGAAAGAGTTTTATGCAATGAGTCACTGTAGCACTCTTCTCAGTTCTCTTCTAAGGAATTTATCCCAGTGACTCACTGACAGAACCTTTCACTCCCAGGAAACTTTGGTCAAGAAGAAGTCACACACCTCTACCTTCACCACAACAGCTACAAAGTTCAATACAGATCACACAGGGACTCCAACAACCGATTTGTGTAGCCAGTGAAAGACTGTTCCAAGACACAAGACGAAGAGGAACCCATGCTGACAATGTACACAACGGGCAGCATCTCTCACAGTTACCACTTTGTTCTACTGTCAGTCTTCAGCACATTAGGACGAGCGCAAAAAACCCAGGTTTAAGCCACAAACTGCACTTTACACCATGCCCACTGAAGGTGCATTTCTTGTTCAAATCACACACCTCTACAGAAGACCCAAACCAAATGTTTTAATGGACATAATGCAGTCCTGTTGTCTGCATTTAATATTCGGTGTTTTTGCATTGATCAGTTCATGCAATAATAACAGTAATGGCACATTTCTGCAGTGCCTACCCTTAGGCTTTACAGTGAAAAACAACACCCATGTAGGCTACATAATTCAAAACGCTCAGGCACACATGCAGCACATACCAACACACACACAGTGTCGTATGGCAGAAATGATCCAAAAGAGCAAATTACAGAAAGAAGCCTCATTTCCTCAAAAGTAACAAGTTTTCTCAACATGGTCTTTTCATCACTGCACGCAGGTATGTATGCAATTATTTCAACACACAAGGTTTCCTCTGAATACAGATGGCTGAAGACTAACTGACTGACCACAAAGACATTAGTTCTAGCATGTCTGTCAAACACCCATGTTATAACTTCTGTTGTTAAACGGATTATTCACAGTCCTGTGGGTAAGTTAGTATACCCTACTAATATATAATTTTGTTGTTGTTATTGTTCTCTAATGTGTGTGTGTGTGTGTGTGTGTGTGTGTGTGTGTGTGTGTGTGTGTGTGTGTGTGTGTGTGTGTGTGTGTGTGCATGCATGAATGAGTGCGTGTGTATAATATCACCTTGTTGTGAACAGACATAAAATACTGATTGATTCAAACAGCCACACTGGGTTGCTTCCTAAGTTCCTGTTGCAGACATCATGAATCAAAGTAAATGAAACATTTGCCCCCATCAAAAGCCGACTCATCTTTTTAGGATCTTTATTCAATGGGCCCAAGTACCTCTCTCACTGTCAGCAACCTACCCTCAGTCCAACATGACAACAAGGTAGTCAGTCTGCCAAATCACCTCTCCAAGATCATACAATCAAACTCTTGCACGAACAGCCTGGACGTTTCTGACCTCAGAAGTTAAGAGAAAATGCTCCAGTGACTTGTATCCACAAGGGGGAAACAGAGTAAAGGGAAGCTGGTGGTTGACATCACAGAGGAACTGACCTGAGCACGACCCTGCCCACCAAATGCTGCATGCAGAATGGAAAAGTGACCATGAGAAGTAATAAATTGTTTTGAATTCCTTTTAGACAGCTACATTCCATGCATACAATCTTACATGATGACATGGTGACAATGTTTCCTTGACAACTGCATTGCTCTGGACAGCTGGCATATAATAGCAGTTGGAAAGCTGCAGCTGAGCAACTGGAACTGGAATAATTGCCAGTCGGCCCATTTCTAGATTGACAGTTGGGCAACCGGCAGTTGGACAATTGCTCATCACAAGGCAAGTTAGACAACAGCTCTATGAGGCATTTGCCAGTTGGACAACTGCTAATTAGACAAATGCTCACTAAAGCAACTGACAGTTGGAGACATGTTACCTGACAAGTGCTCATTAAGCAAACTGGCAGTTGGAGACCTGTTACCTGACAAGTGCTCATTAAGCAAACTGGCAGTTGGAGACCTGTTACCTGACAAGTGCTCATTAAGCAAACTGCCACCAGGAGTGATGTTACCTGACAAGTGCTCATTAAGCAAACTGGCAGTTGGAGACCTGTTACCTGACAAGTGCTCATTAAGCAAACTGGCAGTTGGAGACCTGTTACCTGACATGTGCTCATTAAGCAAACTGCCACCAGGAGTGATGTTACCTGACAAGTGCTCATTAAACAAACTGGCAGTTGGAGACCTGCAACTGACAACTGCTCACTGGGGCAACTATTGGTTGGAGAACTGCAACTGCTCACTGGGACAACTACCGGTTGGAGAACTGCAACTGCTCACTGAGACAACTACCGGTTGGAGAACTGCAACTGCTCACTGAGACAACTACCAGTTGGAGAACTGCAACTGCTCACTGAGACAATGACCAATGGAGAGCTGCAACTGCTCACTGAGACAACTACCGGTTGTAAAGATGCCAGTCTGATCTCTTTAAGGAGTTTTGTTTTCATGTTTTGTTCTTCGGAAGTTCAATCCTCAATCAAAGTTGGAGATGCCAGTAATTCGGTGTCACTTCACCCGGGTACAGAGTAATTGCCACGTGTCTCAATTATCTGGTGTCAGGACACTTAGCAACTTGACAGCAGGGTCACTTAGCAGGTTGACAAGGGCACTTAGGTTGACAACAAGGACACTTAACAAGGTAACAACAGAAATACAGCTTTTCAATGTCCAAAACAGGGATACTTAGCAAATTACCAAACAACAAGGACATTTAGCAAGTTAACCACAGGGACACTTGTGAAAGTTGACAACAGGAATACTTATTAAAATTGACAAAAGGAACATCTATCAAAGTTGACAATGGGGACACTTAGCAAGTTTACAACAGGAACACTTGTCAAAGTTGATAATGAGATGCTTGTGAAAGTTAACAACAGGGACACCAAGCAAGTTCACAACTGGGACACTTAACAAGCTGACACCAGGGACACTTGTGAAAGCTGACACCAGGGACACTTGTGACAACTGTCAACAGGGACACTTTGCATGCTGACAGCAAGGGCATTTACAGTTAACAACAGGGACACTTTTGAAAGATCGACAACAGCAACACTTAGCAAGCTGACAACAGGAACACATAGCAAATTAACAACAAGGACACACAGCAAGTTTAGAACTGGGACATTAGGAAGTTGACATCAGGGACACTTAGCATGTCACTAACAGGGACACTAAGTAAGTTGCCAACTTAGGAAGTTGACATCAGGGACACTTAGCAAGTCACTAACAGGGACACTAAGTAAGTTGCCAACTTAGGAAGTTGACATCAGGGACACTCAGCAAGTCACTAACAGGGACACTAAGTAAGTTGCCAACTTAGGAAGTTGACATCAGGGACACTCAGCAAGTCACTAACAGGGGCACTAAGTAAGTTGCCAACTTAGGAAGTTGACATCACGGACACTCAGCAAGTCACCAACAGGGACACTAGAAAGTTGCCAGCAAGGACACTTAGCAAGTTGACAACAAGGACACTTAGCAAGTCACCAACAGGGACATTATAAAAGACACTTAGCAAGTTGCCAACAAGGATGCTAAGCAAGTTCAGAACAAGGGCACCCAAGAAGTTATCAGCACACTTGGCAAATTAATAATAGCAAACTGACAAGGACACTTTGCAAGTTGACAACAATGACACTAAGTTGACAACAGGGCCACTTAGGAAGTTGACAACAGAAACACTTATGAAAGCTGATAAAAAGGACACTTGGCAAGTTAACATTATAACAACAGGGATCTTTAGCAAGTTAAAAACATGGAAACAAGGCAGGCTGACATCAGAGCACTTAGCAAACTGATAACATGGAAAAGTTCACAACAAAGACATTAAGCAAGCTGATAACTGCACCCAGCAAGTTGAGAACATGGGCACTTAGAAAGTTAACAAAAGAGACACTTATAAAAGCTCACAATGACATGTAATAAGTTAACAACAGGGACACTAGTAAACGTCAACATGGTGAAGGACACCTTTTTCTATTTTCTATTGCTATTTTCCGTTACCTGTTTAGTACAACTTTGTAATTTTCTCTCTCTCTCTCTCCTGCAAATTCATTTCAGCTTTGTCTTACTTTTGCTTAATTTCAGCTGTTTGTAAGTTGCAAAAGGACAGATGTGTTAACAAAAAAAGAAAAAAGGAAAGAAAGAAAGACCTGCTTCAATCTTGATCCTTGTGCAATAAAGTATTACCATCATCCTCTTTCTGTGCTGTGTGATTTTAACACACAATCACTGTACTTTGTTCCTTTGATAAAAGACAACACAGACACTTTGTAAGCTGACAAAATGGTGTTACTGAGAAAACTACCATCAGTCTAATGTACAGGTTTGACAAACAGCTGCCTAATCGGTAAATGTCTCAATGGGAAATCAACCTCTGACAAATGCTCTCACTAGCAGCTAACTGGTCATTGTCTCAATAAGCAATCAACTTCTGACAAATGCTCTCACATGCAGGTAACTGGTCAGTTTCAATGACCAAACATGGTCAGCCTCAATGACCAATCATGGTCAGTCTCAGTGACCAATCAACCAATGGCAACTGTTCTCACATGCAGGTAACTGGTTAGTCTCAATAACCAATCATGGTCAGTCTCAATGACCAATCAACCACTGGCAACTGTTCTCACATGCAGGTAACCGGTTAGTCGCAACAGGCAATCAGCCACAGGTGATTGTTCTCACTTGCAATGGTCTATCTAATGATTGTTTCAATGGGCTATCAAACACTAGCAAGTGTTCTCACTCACAATGGTCTAACCAGTGATTGTTTCAATGGGCTGTCAACCACTAGTAAGTGTTCTTACTCACAATGGTCCAACTAGTGATTGTTTCAATGGGCTATCAACCACTAGTAATTGTTCTCAATCGCAATGGTCTAACTAGTGATTGTTTCAATGAGCTATCAAAAACTAGCAAGCGTTCTCACTTGCAATGGTCTCTATTTAGTGATTGTTTCAATGGGCTATCAACCACTAGTAATTGTTCTCACTCACAACGGCCTATCTAGTGATTGTTTCAATGGGTTATCAACCAGTGACAACTGTTCTCACTTGCAACTGCCACACAGTAGTCACTGCCTGAGGACCATCAACAGGCAACTATGACAGACTGGTGGCAGCGCAGCAGTAGCAGCATGAGAGTGTTTGGGTGGGGGTCAAGTGGTAACTGCTGGACTCTCTTTTGCTCAGTGCTGAGAACAGCTACGCAGCAAGTGACTGAGAGATCCATTGCATCGTGCAGGCCGTGATAATTTGTGACTTTGTCCAACACACACCAGGCAACAATCTTCATGAGGCACTGGGCCAAAACCTTCACCCTCCTTTTCTGAGGGGGAAAGGAGGGGTGGGGGAGCAACAAAAAAAAGAAGCTTTTTGCCCATGAAACTACACAAGACATCTTCTGGTAAAAACTTTTGGTTTTCATTAAAAGATTTTTATTTATTGTTAATTAAAGAAATTAAAATACAACCCCAGAATGGACTGTAGATATATGGGCCATCACCTTTAAATCTTCTGCATAAAACACAGTAGCAAAGCTGACCTTGGTGCCAAATACCTATAACATTAACAATGTGGAAGAATGAAGAGAAAATTACTTCACCTGAACCTGAAGTCACACTTCCAATATCAACCCCAGTTTCACGGCCCCTCAAGTGTTGGTGTATATATATATATATGTGAGCAATAAGGAAAGACAATTACCACCTCACAGCACCTGTCTCTTGATGCAACCAAAATTCTCATCTGTTCATTTGTCCACTCACATCTGGACCACTGTAACTCCCTTCTCATCAAACTTCCAAAGAACCTCACTGAAAAGCTTCAAAGAATTTGAAATAATGCAGCCTGTCTCATTTTTTCAGTCTTCTAGCTGTGACCATGTCTCTCCTCTTCCTGAGTCCATGCACTGGCTTCCAGTTTAAAAAAGAAGAAACCACACACTCCTCTGTCTCTACCACTCCCTTATCACTCCCTCTCCTTCACATCAGGTAATGATGCAGCTCTCCCCTCTCCTTCACATCAGGTAATGATGCAGCTCTCCCCTCTCCTTCAATCAGCTAATGATGCAGCTCTCCCCTCTCCCTCACATCAGGTAATGACGCAGCTCTCCCCTCTCCTTCACATCAGGTAATGACACAGCTCTCCCCTCTCCTTCACATCAGGTAATGACGCAGCTCTCCCCTCTCCTTCACATCAGGTAACGACGCAGCTCTCCCCTCTCCCTCACATCAGGTAATGACGCAGCTCTGCCCTCTCCCTCACATCAGGTAATGACGCAGCTCTCCCCTCTCCCTCACATCAGGTAATGATGCAGCTCTCCCCTCTCCTTCAATCACCTAACAATGCAGCTCTCCCCTCTCCCTCACATCAGGTAATGACGCAGCTCTCCCCTCTCCTTCAATCAGCTAATGATGCAGTTCTCCCCTCTCCCTCACATCAGGTAATGACGCAGCTCTCCCCTCTCCTTCACATCAGGTAATGACGCAGCTCTCCCCTCTCCTTCACATCAGGTAACGACGCAGCTCTCCCCTCTCCCTCACATCAGGTAACGACGCAGCTCTCCCCTCTCCCTCACATCAGGTAATGACGCAGCTCTCCCCTCTCCTTCAATCAGCTAATGATGCAGTTCTCCCCTCTCCCTCACATCAGGTAATGACGCAGCTCTCCCCTCTCCTTCACATCAGGTAATGACGCAGCTCTCCCCTCTCCCTCACATCAGGTAATGACGCAGCTCTTCCCTCTCCCTCACATCAGGTAATGACGCAGCTCTCCCCTCTCCTTCAATCAGCTAATGATGCAGTTCTCCCCTCTCCCTCACATCAGGTAATGACGCAGCTCTTCCCTCTCCCTCACATCAGGTAATGATGCAGCTCTCCCCTCTCCTTCACATCAGGTAACGACGCAGCTCTCCCCTCTCCCTCACATCAGGTAATGACGCAGCTCTCCCCTCTCCCTCACATCAGGTAATGACGCAGCTCTTCCCTCTCCCTCACATCAGGTAATGATGCAGCTCTCCCCTCTCCTTCACATCAGGTAACAACGCAGCTCTCCCCTCTCCCTCACATCAGGTAATGACGCAGCTCTCCCCTCTCCTTCAATCAGCTAATGATGCAGTTCTCCCCTCTCCCTCACATCAGGTAATGACGCAGCTCTCCCCTCTCCTTCACATCAGGTAACGACGCAGCTCTTCCCTCTCCTTAACATCAGGTAATAATGTAGTTCTGCAGCTACAGCACTTTCGATCACATCAGGTTTCCCCTGATATAAGAATTATAACCATCAAGGCTGACTGGGCACTGAAACCCAATCTCCAATTCCTTTCCCTCACATCAGGTAGTGATGTAGTTCTGCAGCAGCAACACTTTCTCTTCCCTCTCCTTCACATCAGGTACGGTGCTGCATCTTCAGTATTTTCTGTTCCTTTCTCAAACAAATCCATCAACAAGGAACACTTTCTCATCCTTCAAAACTAGCACTGGTGGAGCTGAACACCTTTAAACTATTTCTGTTCCAATTCTCTCTTTCTTCAAAGTCACATCAGTGTGACTGTTTCCCTCTCCTGTGGAGCAAGTAATGATGTACCACTGCGTCTTCATGCTTTCAGGCTGTTTCCCTCTGCTTCGGAGCAAGTAATGATGTACCACTGCATCTTCATGCTTTCAGGCTGTTTCCCTCTGCTTCGGAGCAAGTAACGATGTACCACTGCATCTTCATGCTTTCAGGCTGTTTCCCTCTGCTTCGGAGCAAGTAACGATGTACCACTGCATCTTCATGCTTTCAGGCTGTTTCCCTCTGCTTCGGAGCAAGTAACGATGTACCACTGCATCTTCATGCTTTCAGGCTGTTTCCCTCTGCTTCGGAGCAAGTAACGATGTACCACTGCGTCTTCACACTTTCTGTTTCCTTCTCCTTTGGAGCAAATAACAATGTACTACTGCATCTTCACACTTTCTGACTGTCGGAGCAAGTAACGATGTACCACAGCATCTTTACTTTCTGTTTCCCTCTCCTTCGGAGCAAGTAACAATATACTACTGCATCTTCACACTTTCTGTTTCCCTCTCCTTCGGAGCAAGTAACAATGTACTACTGCATCTTCACACTTCCTGTTTCCTTCTCCTTCAGAGTACTAACAATGTACTACTGCATCTTCACACTTTCTGTTTCATTCTCCTTCATAGCAAGTAACAATATACTACTGCATCTTCACACTTTCTGTTTCCTTCTTCTTTGGAGCAAGTAATGATGTACTACTGCATCTTCACACCTTGTTTCCCCCTCTTTTGGATCAAGTAATGATGTACCTCTGCATCCTCAGACTTTCTGTTTCCCCCTCTGTCAGAGCAAGTAATGATGCACTTCCGCAATTCATTCTTGAACACTTTCTGATATCTGTTGTCTTTTCTGGTTTTCTCTTGTTCAACATCCTGGTGACCCTACGCAGCTGACAGGACGCTAAAATCCAGGAACTAAGGTCATCAGAGCACAAAACATCGTAGATTACTATATATATATGATAATGCATCTTTAGCATCATCTGGCTCTTTCCTTCTGCTTCAGACCTTACAGTGATGCCGTGCTTTCTGCATCTTCAATATGTCCCGCTTTCTTCTCCTTTGGAGCAGCTAATGGTACACTGATTTACAATTTCCACATTTTCTGACTGCTTTCTTCTCTTTTACAGCAGATGTGGTCACATGCTTGCAAAACTGAATGGCTGTTAGACCGTGCTCTGCCATGCTTAGCTGAATGATTGACTCTATAAATTATATTAAGTGAGAAACACTTCTTCACTGCCAGCTGACATGTGAACATGAATAGCAATCAAAATTGAAAAAATACCTGACAAAACATTCTACCCCTTACTTGTACATGTTCCAAAAAACTAGCAGACCAAACGCTCAGGCAACTCGCATTCAAAAGGAAGGAGGGCAAACTCTGACTCTGATTTTATCTTGTATTTCTAGTCTTCCTGCAGCCATCCAGGTTACCAAAACTGGTATGACTGTGCAAATCATAATAGAAGGTTATTGTGTTGAGTTCAAAGCTTTCACTGAAAACACCCAATATGAATGCAGGACAGGAAATGCATCCAAGTCTCCCTTAAATGAACACTCCAATTACTTAAGCTGAAGCATTGTGGCCATGTTTATGCCCCTAAAACTCGCAACAAATCACGACTCTGCTGGATATGACACTTGTCAAGGAAACATAACTTTCAGTTCAACTTTCTGTTGTCATTGTGACTGAAATTCAGCCACCAAACATGGCATCACTATCACCTTATAAAATTTAAAATGACTCAATTAAACAGTGTTTATAAAACCAATCTTAGAATTTTTGTCTTCTGAAAATTTATCAAATATTTCTCCAATTGTTTTTTCTTTTTTTTAAAGCACATTCCATGTTGTGTGTGCAGTCTTTTTAATGTATCAATCCCTCAAAGAGAAAATAACACATCTGTGACTTTGAAATAAGATCAAAGCCATCAAACCTGCCATAAATGATCAGAAATCAACAGAACTAATAATGTGTCAAACATAAAAAATAAAAAAAAGCACCCCAAAAAAGCAAACAGTAAGGTGTCACTTGAATAATAGCCCAATGTCAAGCATATCCTTATTATGCCATGTGCTCCCTATGTTTTTGAAAACCTCCCCACAAGCTGAACTTGATTAGAAGAGCAGATACCGAAAACTGAAACATTTCAGCTTTGACTGCCAATCATGTAGGTCATATCAGGCTGTGACCTTGAAATAAGGTCAAGGTTACTAAAAATGGTAGGCACATGCCCAGCTCAATAATCACTACCATGTTAAACTTAGTACCAATCCCATTAACAGCGTGTGAAAAACTGCCAATGTTTTCGATACAGCCAGCTGGCCCAGCCTACACTGACCATTACACAGTCTCACACTGTTTCTTGTCAGTCAAACTACTCAACTGCTGCAGGGAGTGTAATAAAGGTGATTAAGAGAACAGACAATCCACGGCCATGATGTGCGTAGACAAGGCACTCTCACACCTGCGAAGAAGATATGAACATAATTGCGGAAAGAAGGTGAAGGACAAAGCCACAGATGAACACTACACTGCTCAGGCTCATACTCAAGGTTCCAGTTGTTGTCATGGGAAACCCGCTCCATGACGTCAAACATGCTGCCTGGCGTTGAGCTGATGGGGCGGTTCCAACAGTCGCGAGCGTGTCGGTACATATTTCGTGTGTAAAAGCTTTCCCACGAAACCAGGAGAGGATTTAACCCCTGTGAGAGAGAATAAGCATAATAGAAAACAACATTAGACACTTTCTCAAGGTTCAAGTTTGTGAGACTGAGTGAAAGTCTGTGCAGAGCTGCAGCCAAGCTCTGGCCCTCTGGCGCTGGAACTGCAGTCCTGGGAGATTCTCCATAAATGCCTAACTCTTTACTGTCCTCCGAGCAGGTGGCATATTTTCAAGTCACACCCAAACTTACGCACACTGTATGTGTAGAAGCTTCTACTGGGAGAGAACAAGATCTCAAGATAATACACACAATAAATCATGTGCAAGAGACCCTACAACTAAAGACCACCACACGAAAGAGGTGTCTACAACAGAAACAGGAACTTCTAGAAAGCATGCAAAATGTTACTGTGCATCTTCTATTCCAATACAACCTGAGCTTTTTGAGGCACAAAACAGTCCAAGAAACTTTGTGAAGAAAATTCTCTGTTGCCTTTCTTTCTTTCTTTCCCTTTTCAGTAACTTTGGTCTTCCTTCAACTAAAAGTGGAGGCAGCAGTAATGACAGAGTTATCAAAGTCAGCACAAAATATTTTGTGCAAACACTGAAAATATGGGCGAGCTGTATTGCGAATGTGCAGCATGTCACCACTCTGAAAGCACTGCTGTTAACGTCAGTGACAGCACTTCTATCATGTTACAGGCAACACTACTGTTAATGCTGCTGACAGCACTACCTTCATTGATGTTATCATTTACGCTGCTACTGTTAATGTTGCTCACAAGATAATTGGGCATTAGACTGCTGAAACATTAGTTTTGCTAAAATCGCCACTCTTGTTAAAGTGCTGCTGTTGCTGACCACTCTCACGGGTGTCAACAACACTACTGTTAGTGTTGCAGTCATAACTGAAGTTAATGATGCTGAAACAACAGTGTTATTATAAGTGTTAATGATGCTGATAATACTAGCTCTGTGTTAATGATGCTGACAAGACCTGCTGAACTCACACAGTTAATAGTGCAAGACTCACAAACCTCCTGACAGAGGATAGCTTACCTGACACCAACATTTGTCACTGTTAGCAATATGCACAGTGAAGCAACAAACTTGTGCACAAAGCAGTAGGATGGCATGCACTGGTACCACAGGTAAAAATGAGCACAAATATGATGTGTACAATTACAAACACCAAGTCCCAAGCTGTATTACACAAAGGCGTGCAGTACATCCAGCTGACCCACAGGAGAAAAAACTCAGGTATGTCTTGAAACTGCTCTACACTGCAACTAAAAGTGCTGACACATTCTGCATGCACAAACAGATAATACAAAGGACAAACAAGCGCCAGGGAGGAAGGCAGGGAGGGGACAAGAACATGAAGCAAATGTAAACACCACTACCCTTCCTTCAAAACATGCCACAAACTACGTTGTAACCCCCCACAACTAGCATGCCACAAATACCGAGGACATACTCAAAGTTCCAGCCGTAATCGTCAGAGACCCGCTCTTGCACATCTATGTGAGAGCCGGCACAGCTGGCTATGGGAATGTTCCAGCAATCACGGATTCGTCTGTAAACATTGCGCGTGTAAAAACTTTCCCAGCTCTGGAAGAGAGGGACATAGCCCTGGAGAGAGAGAGAGAAAAAAATGAACCAGCATTAAAATCAACACACATTTACAGTTATTATACATTATGACTCTGTCCCAAAACACACAGTTATGAGTTAGGTCCACAAAGAACAGTTATGAGTTATACCCACAAACTCAGCCTGGAGTTAATATGAGTTATTCCGAACAAGGACAGATGACCCACATTCAAAATGGAGATTTTTTTTATATCACCTCATATAATATATAACTGTTTTTTGTTAAACTGATGTCTCTGTGCCACTGTTAATGGACCATCACTAATTTATAATGTTTATCAATCAGCATGCAGTGTTTTATAAATGATTTCACTCAAACAACCTGGAAGCAAATGACAACATTATCAGTTTGTTTCTGGGACAGGAAATGTGTTAGTTGTGTCCCTAATATATAGTTTATAAACTAACACTAAGAAGTAAGATTATTTATAAAGGAAAAAAAAAAGCACTAGATTAAGTTCTATGGCTACTACACACACAACACACACACACACACATTCACATACATATATATATATAGACACACACACACACACATACATGTGACCCGTTCTCACGAAATGAGTCTTAACTTAAAATTTGACAGTTTGAGATATATCTGCATGTCTCAAATCTCCAAGTTCTGCTTGTTATTTTGATACTTAAAATCACATTTCTACTCCAAAAGATGTGGATGCAACATGTTTCTGAAGGTTGCAAGTGCGGCAGAGGCCATTTTGAGAAAATCAGCTTTAAAGTTTTCACTGTGCAATGAATTTTTTTCCTTTAATCTTTAGCAACAGGAGGTCTAAATGTACCAATCTTTGCCAATTTTGGCACAGGAACATATCAAACATTGGGACACCTGAAGAGACTTGAAATTTCAATATTAGTTAACTTTTAATGTATTTTGTTAATGGTTTTAATCCCATGCTCTTGTTTTAAAATGAGCAAAATTGATGCCACATAGGGCGAATAAAATGTGTTTTATTAAACTTTTCAGAGCATATCACTATCAGTGCAAACACACCAAAGTTCAATGCTTATACTGTTATAGACTTTAATTTTGCAAAAATCTGAAAACACCCAGATAGACCCCCACTGACTGCTTTTGCCTGTAGCACAGTAAGCTGGCTGCGAGTTAAGACTCATTTGGTGAGAATGGGTAAATTTGAACTCAACTAAACTGGATCTTGTCAAAACACAACTTTCAGTTTCATCTTTATGCTCCCCTGTGACCCTGACATTCAAACAAGGTCACAAAAACTACTACTGTTACTTTAAAAGCTGCCAAACAGCATTGTCGTTAATAATGATAGCCTCAATTGTCTGTTTGGAATAATACATTTCATGCCAGAGCCAAGAGTAGCACTGTATGCATAATCTAGTCATGTAAAATTTCACAATCATTCCAAGCCTGAATTTCATAGCATAGGAATGTACCAAAATTCAAGTGTGTGATATCACAGTCACCTTGACATAAGGTTGAGGTCAAGGAATGAGGTCATCAAAAAGTAAAACTACCATCATCATACAAAGTTTGACAGCTGTATAGATATATAATATATATATGCATAGTGTCAACAACTACAAAATCAGAATGTCAAGGCTTTTGAGGTGGCCAAGACTGATCAGCCAGCTCAGCTGATCAGTGTGTAGACTCACTTTTCTTCATGCACATCAAAAACACACAAATGTTATTCTTACAAGGTTATTACAAGACAAGTTAACTCCAAAAAGACATTTGAGTTTTGTTCTAAAACTGAACACACTGTCATAGTCAGTTTTGTCAGCTCTGTCACATAGCAGACAGCAATCAGGAGTTAAAAGACCAGAGTTATCATGAGTTATGGATCAAAACACACAAGCAGGTCAAACTGAACACATTTTGTTTAGACTGGACTAAAAAAAACAGCATGTGAATTTTCAGCATTTATATCCTACCTCTGGACAAAGAGGCAGTCTTTTTTCTTTCTCCTTGCGATTAATCTTTTCTTTTACCTTTTTACATGAAATTGAAAAAGATTTTCTTGAAGATGTTCAGTCACCTACTTACAGGTGTTGTGCCAGTGTCATTTTTGCCAAACAATGCAATGCCTGAAGAAAAACTTCTATTTGTTTTTCTGGTAGTCTATCATTATTGTTTCAGTTCTTGTTGATTTTACTTCTAGTTTTCTTCCTATTTAAAACAAAACAAAACAAAAACACTTTCACGTATAATAATCACCAGGGTTGACTAGGCATTAAAAATCAATTCTCTGTGGCTAGAAAACAGCAAGCCATATATGCACAATGTTTAGCTCTGTTTAAATCAAAAGCATTCAGTTTAATATTTGTCATTTTGTGTGTTTTGATTTTTACTCTGAAAAGCTGGTATCAACACCTTTAGATTTATGATTATATCATACACAGTTATGTCCCAAAACACAATTTAGGTATTATGGGTTACAATAATTATGTCCAAAAACAGTCTATAGACTATACATGTATTAGGCATTAGTATAAATCATACAATTATTTTGAGTTAGCCCAAAACACAGAGCTGTGTTGTCATACGTTGTGAGCAATGTCAAAAAATAAAAAATAAAAAATAAAATACACAGTAGTTAGTTAAGTTGTGAGTAATGTCAAAAACACAAAGTCACTGCAAGTTATGTCCAACTCAAAAAGAAAAAACAGACACAAATGAGTACTATGCAATTTAAAGTCAAAACTAAAAGACAGTTGTGAGGAAATATATTCAAAACTGAAATGCACACCTGTATCATCAGTTATGTCCATTACAGTATAAATACATGGCAAATTGAAAACAAAACCATAGTTATTTACTTAATAAAACAGTCAATCATGTCGTTACTTAATAAAATGATCAACCATGTCTAATTCAAAATAAAAACGGACAATGAATATATTATGTTGAACTCCAATTCAAAATGAAACAAGTCTGTAGGCTTCATTCACCCATCCAAATATTTTTACTAGGTACAAGTGTTTGTATTTACTACAATGTTGCTAGTTTTAAGCAACATGTGTGTTGTGAGAGGCTGTGTCATAGTTGCATGGCAGGTGATTAAGTATTGTGGGCAATACTGCTGTACTGTTGAGTTGCATCCAAGGACTTACTTCAGTGTGTATGGGAAGAGTCAAAGTTCAAGAATGTGGGCCAGGTCCCCTCTCCACTTTCAGTTTTACTTTCAAAAGAGTCATCAAAGTAAACATGGTGCTTAATGTCCACAGAAACCATAAGGCTTATTAGGGACGGGCAAGAGTCATCAAACCAATTTTTTTTATATTTATAGTTATCCTCCCCCTCTACCCCCCCCCCCCCCCAACCCCCCTTTTTTGTGCAATAATGCTATATTGTTGAATTTAACCCTTTTCGACCCATCCACAATTATAACCATAGCATCACAACAGCTACTGGGCTACAACTAATAATAATAATGAACACTTCTATGGCACATTATCTAAGGCACAACTACAGTCAAACTAAATGAAACCAGTCAAGCCTCTTTCAAACTATGCGATTCAAGGGAAGAAACTCTTCTTCTTTTTCCACTCATAGAACTTGCACTGGCTGTCAACATTCAGACCATTACTAGTGTATTACTCCTTAAACCTATGAACCAGAGTGAGCTGGAAATGAGGATAGCTGGTCATTATTTTAACCCCCTTTTAGCTGAGAACTGCCACTATGTCTCTTGCTGGGGCCCAACACTCCCAAAGTAAGTAAGTAAGTAAGTAACTTGGTGTTTTACGCTCAGTCAACCAGGCTGCCACAGAGAGATCCTAAACATCTGAAACTTTGACTGTTACATAGCCACTTCATTTCCAGTTGATGCACTGCATAAATGCAATTCATTATAACTGAGCCAGTTGGGGTTAGTTTGCTCCACAGCAATCCTGGACCGAAGTTCTGGGTCCATACTGGTTTGGGGAGACAAAGTTGTGGCTTGCATTAGCTTCGAAAGCCTTTTTGATCTGTTGTGAAGGATGAAACCAAATTTGAAAATATGCATTAATAATGATAATATAATTCACACAGCTGAGCCTGGCTACAAGCAGGACCATCCTTTCTGACAGTGTCACTAGAGCCCATCAATTTTTTTTGTCATCAACGTACGCTACTGTATTTGTGAAAATGGACCACTGTTGCAGTGGCATGGGAATTGTCTCTCAAACAGCTGCAAAAATCAAAAAGGGAGGGTGCGCCAAGAACATCCCTAAAATAAAAAATTCAGAAATGGCCTGACAAAGTAAAAAGCATGGGGCATGCGAGTTGGGCAGCAAGGGAGGGGGAAATTGTTGCTGTTCACCAGGTTATCACTAGCAATGCTGATGCCTTTTTACTGTAATATGCTCTTCCCTCTTGATTTTATATGGCAAAAGCAAGCTGCTTTTTTACACAAATAGTTTAGCAGAACATAGGCAGTTTTATAGTGAAACTGAATTATTTAGCACACAATTCCCATACCCATGTCAGCACAGGGATGGATTTATTTTGAGGAAAAAAAAATGCCTGTACAGTGAGTCCTGGCCCAATTTGATGAGAGAAACCTAACCTCTTTAAAGGACATAGATTACTCAGGCCAAACAAATCCATATGGCATATATATATACACATGGAAATGATTGAGTAATTTTCCTTATCTGTTTCAAAGGGTATTTGTTCAAACATGTATACAAGTTTGGGTGAATCACTATTGTTCAAACATGAATGCAAGTTTGGGTGAATCACTGATTGCTGCTTACACAACATAAAAAACTAAGTAAAGCTTTTAAGCATTAGCAAAATTTAGCAACACACAAAACTAGAAATTAGAATAGGTCGCTGCAAATCAAACCAGCTCTGATACATTACTGGGTAATAACACTACGGAGCACAATGGATACATTTCACACAGTAGCTGCAAAGCTTGCATGTTCTACAAAATACAGGGCTCCCCATGGTGTGTCAACTGAGGCTGGCATGTAAGGGTCTGAGGTCAACTAGTAATGAATTATGAGTCATAGTAGCATCTGAAGACTACTCACACTGGCAATGAGTAATATGTCACTGAATAATTCTTATTGTAATGCTAACAAAACAACTACTCAAGAGTCATCATACCGATTTTTAAAATAATAATAATAATTTATATATGAGCCTGTGACAAAAGGTGCTCCCGCTTAACCCGGGTATGTTTGTATACTCCTATTTATTTTCGTCTTACTACAGTTACACGAAACTGTGGTTGCTTTTATTCAGTATGCATTGATGAGTAGTTAAAGTAAAAATTGGCAGCTTTGATCACCAAGCGGAGGATTAAAAACAAAAATACTTGACGAAAATCGACGAAAAGCGGCTTCCAGAACGTGGGTTGTTTGACTTCAGCTCAAAACCGCAACTAACCAGCTGAACTATTCTTCACAACTTGTACACCATTTGACTACTGAATAAACTAAATTTAGTATCCAGTCGAATTGCAAGCCATGCGTGACGTTTCATAACCAAAAAAACGAAATTGGAAATACACTGGCCGTTCGTAACAGACTGTGTCCAAATTTCCCGTAAGTTTAAAGATCGTCTGCTACCGTCCGCCATTGCATTCACTGCGGACCTTCACTTCTCTTATTTGCATATCAATCGCACACCGAAAGCAGTCGATGTTTTTACTGGGGGCATTTCCGTGTTTCATTTTTTTTACCCAGACGTAAAAAATCTTAAACTTTGTCCATTTGTTACAAACGACCTTTTGCAAATTTTACCGGCATCGCAAACATTTAATTACTGCTGACCGCTTCTAAAACTACCACTGGCCTTCCTGTTGACATCACATGGCCGCTTGTCGCTGACAATGGTTTCGTCGAAGGGGTGGCGGTGAGCATTCTGACTGTGTCCGGTTATTTTGTTTTGTTACGAACGTCCTAAATGTTACGAACGACCCACATAAGTGTTGAATTTCTGTCCTCATCATATATTTTCCCAAACAAATGCTTCCTTAGCCACTAGTAAGTGATATAAATGGCACTGGTAGTGTGATTTGTTTACTTCATCGTATTATGGCGGGAAGGGGGCAATTTCAGATTGTGGACACAGTTTGTGACTGTGTCTGTGTTACGTGTGTCCAGATGTCTTTTCTTACGTTAGTCTGCAGTCCGTCTATGTCTGTAATTATTGCTGATTTAGGTAAGCAGTCGATTTAAAAGTTGAAATGGCTCACAGCTTACCCTTCAAGTGGTTGTTTACAAACTTTTACGTCGGACTGGAGGCTTGTGCATATTAAACAAGTATTCTGTAAACTTTGTAGCAGGTGAACGTGACATGGGCACAGTGCTACCCCCCGTCCCCCTTTCCTTTGTTTTGCAGTCTTAATTTTGTTTCCTTTCCGCATTAAATGTAATAGTTGACTTGCCACTGTAAATTTATTTGTATTTTTATTGATTAACTGTGCATGAAGGCCGACTTTGGGGGCCGGTGGAAGGGGGGGGGGGGGGGGAAGATTGTCTTACAATTTATTATAAACATTTTCACTGCTCTTGTATAAATAAAGACCTTTGGTATGTAAGGGCACTTTAGGATTGTTACAGTCCAAAGTACATGTAGCATTTTTCTGTTTTCCTTTTTTAGATATTGAAAAATTTAATACAGGTATCTGACTTAAAGATGCCATACTTTGTGACCTGATCGCATTTTTAATGTGTTGTTGTTTTTCTTTTAGTTTTAGTAAGCATACATTAGATGACGTCTGTCTGTCCCTGGTATTCAAGTCTGTATTAAATTCTGTTACTTTTGATAACTGTGGCAGGTTCTGGAAGTGTGCCAAGCAGAAAATCATGTATGGATCCAGTTCTTCACACACAAAAAGGAAGCATGTTCTTCAGGCTCTCACCACCGGACTTATCTTATTGGGATTTCTTGATTGCAAACAGAAAAAAAGTTTCCCTGACACTGAGTGCAAAGTGAGGCAGCAGTTTTTCACTGACAGTGATTGACAGGTTTAGTTTGAAAGGATGTCGTTTTGTGTGTGTGTGTGAGTGTGGGGTTTTTTGTGTGTGTGTTTTTTTTTTTTGGGGGGGGGGGGGGGGTCTTATAAATTGTCCTAAAGTTTTAATGTGATGTGCATGTTCAGAAAGTCGCTCCTTTAACCTGCCATATCATACTGTTACTGTGCCTAGATTCACTACAGTTGTGTCCTGTTTGTTCAGTCTGGGTGAAACACTATCTTGGTTTTCATAGACTGTTTCCACTGCCATAGTGTTACGTTCGTCCACTTAAACAAGTTGGAATGTGTGAATATGCCTCCTGCCTTGCATTTTTTTTTTTTTTGCATTTATCATTACAGTGTATACTATGAAATAAAGTGTTCCTTGTTTGAAAACTTTACTGGTTGTTCTGTGTTTGAAATGATTATTTGTAGAACTAGATTCTTGAGTGCAAAATTTGGACACAGTGATTACATAATACTTACATTTAAAGCAGAATTTGTTTGTCCTGCCTGCTCTGATTTTATTACTAGCAGCTACTTAAATGCACCAGAAGCATTAAAATTGCATACAAATGGGTTTTCTCTGTATTATTATGACATTCACTGTGTCCATTGTTACAAACGTCATCACCTGACCTGACCCCAGTTTTGATGCCATACAGCACACACTTGGATCAAAACCATTTTTTGATGATGGAAATAGTTACTTGAAACATACCACTTTCTAATGGTAAGACTGAAAATAGCTTACTGGGAGTTTGATTTTGAGGCAGTGCCAGTGTGTCCCACTTTAGATCACGACCTTTTGTCACAGGCTCATATATCTGAAAGCTATGTACATTTGTACTGTCAATCATACTGAGACTAACATGTCAATTGTCACATCACATCAGTAATTTACAAATGAACTGGATCATAAGGTCTGAAGACTGCGTTCACACAGTAATGTGTTATCAGCTTATAATGTGTTGATAGCAGCCAACTGGTCACGCTGGGATCCTGCTTATAATTAATCCAAGTGTACCTCTGGTAAGTCACAATTCCTTATTTTCTTGTTCTCTTCATTCCTGACTCAGTGACTGTTTTTGTTGCTGCAGGTGCTGCTGGTTGTTTATTGTGTTGGCATCACAATAATATGTTGGTGGTCTCTACTTTCTGTAAACAGTTTGTGTCTTCTAAACAACATTATTGAACATTATTATCTGCTCTACCAGTCATATTCACAAGTGGCATTCCTTTGTGACCAGCCAAAAAATCACTGCAACAGTCTCAAAAGAGACTTTGCTTTAGGGTTTCATTATAAAGAATGGTCTTTGCTTCAGAGTTTCATTATAAAGAAATATGTTGGTTCCACCTTCACCGCTAAAACTGTATCCTCAAGGAGGTTAATCTTTTTCCTGTTGTCCTGCATCAGAGGTTCTGCTGTAATTCCAGGACAACATGAATTCCTCTTCTAAATCTTCTTCAGAATCAACACTCAAGGGACTTAATTAGTGCTCAAAATATGTAACACAAGGACAACAAAGACCTGGGTGGCCTACAGTAACTCTCACCTGGCATGCGTGTAATTTTATACAAGGTACATAACTCCACTAGTCTGTGACTAGAGGTACATCCTCAATCCTCATCTTTAAATCTTCTTCAAACTGGCCTCCCCATTTCAATTACATGCCATGATGCTTGCAAATATGCTAGTCCAGGAGAGTGAAATGTTTCTTCTAATACCACCACTTCTTAATCAAAATTTCTTTCTAATTTTATCTCGGTCACTGCTTCTGTTCCAGTGTTTTTGTTTTGTTTTTATGCCACTTCCTTCAGAGAAAGCAGTTGTGGGATGACGGCAGTGGTGGACGTATACACGTGTGTGTATGTGTGTGTAGGAGGGGAGGGGAGGGCACTTTGGTCATGAATGTCAACTACACTTAAGAGTCTGCACAGGGCTAAGCTATACCCACCTCCACTTTGGGCTCAATGACACTCTTGTCCTGCTCCAAGCCATAGCGGCGCATGAAGTCTCGTACATGGCCAATGACCACCATCAAGGCATAGCCCAGGTAGGTCAGGATGGCGATGTGATAGGGCGTCTCCTCAAACGACTCAAAGAAATCGTCAGGCTGCCAACTGCCTCCCTGGTAAGTCAAGTACAGTGCATGGTAAAGTGATCAATCTACATCACTTTCAACAGTCAAAGATTATATTTAACACACCACATTCCATACCCATGGCAAGTGATCATTTTACATCACCTGCAATAGCACTTAATATTTAACACATTGCACTCCACACACATGGCAAGTGATCAATCTACATTGCTTTTAATAGTATTTAACACACTGCACTCCACAACAAAATGGTGTGCATTCAAATCCTGATTCGGTCAATAAACCTCTCCACTACTACCACCAACATCCCCTAAGAAAAAAATTCAGAAAAAAAAAAAATTCAGAAAAAAAAGAAATAAAAGGCTAAAAACCCATACATTTTTAAGTCCTTCATGGGCTAATTTTTACCACATTCCGTATACCCAAAAATGTTTAGTCTCTGGTCACTGGTGGACAAAACTCAAATCTGACTGGAAAATGTGGAAGCGGTCCTGCATTGTGACAGACAAAAGTCAGTGGGTAAATTATATCATCAATGAAATGGTCACTCTGTTAGTCTGTATACTGTGCTCAGTATGGCACCTGCATTTATCAATCAGCAGGGGTACAACACTTCTAGCAGCAGTGGTAAAGCCAAAGGTCCAAACATCTGAAAGTAGTGAAGGTGAGATAACCTTTGAGTAAGACCAGAAACTTGAAACTGATGATCTTTACATCTTTGAAAGTACTGAAAGCTTGGATCACAATACCATGATTAAAAATTATAGTGGCTAAAATGACACACATTTACATCCTTACAATGATCCATTGTAAAGACTGAAACTGAACGAGAAACGTTTACAGATTTAGCAAGTCAATGCAGGTTGTAAAACTAAAAGGGAACTTGGTATCTATAGTATTATTTGCTTAATTGTGTGTCAGTCTTATGACATGTTACATTTTACATCCTTATGATTTGTTTCCCTCCAGCCAGACCACGTCCACCTTCTCATGTACATAAATAATGCCTGTAATTTGATATTTATTCATGATTCATCAGTAGCTTAGCAACATCTAGTTGTTAGACAGGTTTTTGACTAAACCTAAACTACAATCCTCGTAATATAAAGTTTTCGAGTTCGAGTTCTCACACTGTCACACTCATAGCCTTTTCTGTTTCTGTCATCTTAGCATCTGGTGTCAAACTAAGAGTCTTTAATTTTCACTAGGGCATTTATTTGACATATATATATACATGTATTGTATGACTTTTTTTTGTTGTCAAGCCCATAAAATGCTGGCCCGTGACTACAATGCAAGATGTATGAGAAAGCCACTGTGAGTGTGACCCACTCAACTCAGGCAATTTCCACTGTGACAACTAGGCCCACATTGGTTGTACTGTTATTTTTTGGTTGTTCCTGATCAGTATTATTATTATTATGAACACTTGTCAAATGCCACAGCCCAAAATAAACCCTAACTGCTTCACATTGGCAACAGGATAATATTAGCATTTCATGCTCTGCTTCTGAGCAGACCTACAGCGCTTTAGTTGTATGCAAAGTTAAACAGGTGATTGTAGCTTTACACATTTTTTTCTTTCTTTCTAATATACATTGGGTACTCCTGAATATATATAAGGCGCATCCCCTGAAATCAGGCTCATAGAGCAGGTGTTCCTGAATACAAGTGGTGTTGGCAATGTCACAGTTGACGAGTGAAACCTGACGGACACATGCATCAAACACAAGTGCCATACTATGGGAAAGTGGAAACATTCAGTGAATTTGCCCTTCACAAAAAGTTTTATTAAATTGGAACATCGTACATGGCATCAACCACGGGACTTGATAACATAATGATGATAAAATCCAGGCTGCTGCCATTTTTCTCATTCATATTTAGTGTCAGTGCACATTTTGTTTTCGGTTTCTTAATCTTCCACCTTTGCGCAAGTTCTGTTATACACCGAGAGTACGACTAGGTCTTTTGGGGTCGCTCAAATCCCAATCCTGGGATTGTGTCCTCTGTCAGTTGACTAGAAAACATTACCGATTAGTTTGGCACGGTATGCGATTCCTGGTCAGTCTGATACAGAGACCGATTCTTCTTCCAAAAACAGGTTTGTTAGGATTCTATTTCAAATTAATCTTTGTCATTTTTCTGAGAAGTATGAACTATGCAAATTTTGATTTTATTCACAGTCTTCTGTGAGACCAGTTGGCACAACCTGAGGGAACTGTTGATGCTCCTTATTCGTTTTTTCTGAAAGTTCAACTGGGGTGGTTCTACTGGATTTGGGGCTGCAGAGACTGCTACATCCTAAGGGCCCTGGAGTCAGCTAGTCGCATGGGAGGTGAGGTATCAAGTTATGTCTTCATCACTCTGGGGTAGTCATCAGCTGAGAGGGAGCTGCCACTTTGCTCGACCCTAGAGTGTGTATGTCTTCTTCTTTGTCTGCCTTCGTCTTCATCACTCTGGGGTAGTTGTCAGCTGAAAGGGAGCTGCCACTTTGCTCAACCCCAGAGTGCATCTGTCTTCTTCTTCATCTGCCTTAGTCTTCGCCACTCGGGGGTAGTTGTCAGCGGAAGGAGAGCTGCTGCTTTGCTCAACCCCAGAGTGCGTCTGTCTTTGTATTCATGTGTTTCCATCTTCATCTGCCTATGTGTTTGTTTGCCTACATCATCATCTATTTCCATCTTTGTCTGTCTGTGGCAGTGCCACAGTGCTATGTATGTCAACAGTGTGTGTGGTATTTCACGCGGTATGAGTACAGGCCTTTGTTATGTTTTCCCATACCTAACATCTAAGAGTTTTGGTTGTGTGTTTCCACACATTAAGCATTTGCACTGACATCTTATTAGTTCAGAGATAGTACTGAACAGTTTAAGAAAAAAATGTGTTGAACTTGAAGTACATAATTATCTGGTATCATGTTGTGTTGAAATATATATTATTTAGTAATTATAGAGGAAATACATACAGATATATGAGTAAGTGTATTAAACTGTAGAATGAATGTGTGAATAAAATATACTGTGTATATATTTACAATACAAGTTTTTATTTGTATAACAAGAAAGGAGTCCGAGAATGAACGGGGGAAAATTTTGTATTGTGACAGTAACAATACTATTTTATGCAAACTTTTGCAATGAGCATGACCCTTGCGCCTTTTATTATCTAATTCAACTGCCTGAATAATTCTAAAGTACAATAAAAATTGCTTTGTTTTTTGTATAACACTTTATGTAAATTGCTTTGGTAGGAGGAGTAGGACTGTGCTCAACATGTGTATAAAATATATTTCGGTTAATATGTATCATGTGAGCGTTCAGGGTGTTGATGAGGGCATGATAAATGTACATTATTATTAGTAGTAGTAGTAGTAAAACAAACATTTTATTAAAAAATAAATTAGAGAGCTCTAGTCTAGAACTTCTGTATTATCCACAAAGACCTACAAAAACCTTGCACTTTCATGAGTTTCAACTTTGGAATAAATTTTTGTTAATACATGTAGTTTTTCTGCATAACTGTAACATGTTTAGTGAGGTTATTTTGTTTTTGTTTCTCGCTTTTTTTTCTTTTTTTTTCCTGCCAGTGCCACATCAAAAGATTCAGAAAACCTAATTCACAACAGATCAAGATTTTTTATATAATATATACTGCTGTCTGCTAGATCCCTAGCAAAAAAGAGTGGAAATTCAGTGTTGCCATTACATATCTTAATTCTAAAAAACAACAAAAAACAATATTATCATGCTCAAGCAGAAAACCCAGATTTGGAAAATGGAAGGCAGGCCAGAGCAAATTTTGTACAATTTACTGCTGTTCTTTTTCAAACTCAATCATGCACACCTTGCATATTTGACTGCCCAGGCACTGGAAATGGAACAGCATTACACTTACAGTAAATTCAGATGCCAGTTAAATCTGATCATGATTATTATTCAGAATCAGAGGCAGGTAGGGTACAGCAACACAACTCTTTTTGATCCAAATTTCAATTATTTGTATCGGATTGGGTCCAACTGTATTTAACTGAGTGCAAATGGGAAGTCTTACTCCTACAGTTTTTGATTCTATTACCAGCTGAATAAGTTTTCATCTTCTTCTTTCATCATCCATAGTGTCCAGCTTAACAGTTTCATGGCAGACCATACTCGTTTTTAAAATAGGTAAACTTAAATTATCTGTCAGTTTGCTTCACAATCACACGCAACTTCTTTTAGATTCAATTAGAATCAGTTCCTTGAAGATGGGGGTACCTACATTATTATAAAGACAGAACTGCGGTGGCAGTGCTATTCAGCCCTGTCGCACCACTGAATGAACATTTTCTTTCAAAGTCTACCTTTCCAGTGTTGTAAATATTTTTTAACCTTTTTAACATTTGCTTTTTAAGTGGCACCCAAGCCACAACAAAGACCACCACTACCAGGGCCAATCACGCCCAAGAAGGCCTGGCTCTTAAATGAAAGAAGAAGAGACAAAAGGGGTTATTTCTTATTTTTGTCAAGGCAACCATGAAAACATTCCCTATTCAGTCTGTTCCGAATACTCTTCCAACCACCCTGAAGGACATGTATTTATAAGACATTCTCTGATTCTCTTCCGCTCGCCAGCCGAGGACAACCAGACGTACACCGTTGATCCCGGATCAATCCTGATTCGAGCCCGAACTCTTGGAGCTCTTCTTGTGAAGGACTGGGCTGTCTGCGCGTTTTAAGTCCGGGAGCGAGACATGTGTTTAAAAGGTGGTCACGGTCATTGCTGCTTTCTTTCTTCTTCTACTTCCTACGCTACTCCCAGTCTCAAATAGCAAATAATGGCACGAACTCTGAAACTTAACGTAAGTAATAAGTGGATGAAGAAGAAAGTTTGATCTATGACTTAGTATGATTAGCCAAGTTAGCCTTGACAGTGGTGTGCGGTCAGGAGATGATGTATCGTCAATCACCTGACGATCACGTAATAGTCGAGTCGACTTTCCCATACCTTTTCGGATTTTCCATTTGTTTTTCCGTTGACACCATTTCGATATCCATTTGTGTGTCCGTTTTTGTAATTACTGGGATGTCTGTCTGCCGTTGTCGTGTTTTCCGTCATGTTCCGTATATCGCCCCTCCCCGAAGCCATGTTGGATAGTGCACCACTAGGAAAAACGCCACTCGTGATTGGTTCGTCGTTAAATTCTATTGCACATTCTAGCCAATGAACATTCTTGTATTATGCGATTTGTTGATGAATGGCCTAGTTTTCTTCTTCGACATCGGAATGTCGTTAGGGAGGCTGTTTTGGGTCACTCCTGTTGAAATTATTGAGAACTTACGTGTATTGTACATGTTTCTGTTCATATTATAAAAATGGAACGTTTTACGTAAGGGACAGTTTGATAACAGCTGCGTCACGCCTGGTAACTAACAGCACCGCATCAACAAAGGTAGACAAGCAGGGCAACGACGAAGGGAGACAAATCATGTAGGTCATGGGAGTCGCCAAAGTTTGGGAAAGGTTTGCGTTGCAAAATACTTACATCAGTCGCATTTTGTTTGTGTCTCTTTTTGTTAATGCTGGCCATTTCCTCGTCCTTTGTCTAGCCCATGCTGCGCGGCGATTGCTGGCGTATGCGCCTGTTCGCAGCACGCCATTTCGAGATTTTCAATCAGCGCGGGCCTTCGGCCGAACCGAGTTCAAACACTACACTGACTCGACGCTGATTTTGCCTCTTAAATTAGACACAGTCAATCAACCACTGCTTTTAAAATGGATCTGTTTAAAAGCTAAATTTAATATCCAAGGAGGCGGTCAGAAGAATCATCCAAACAGGGTCGTACTGAAGAAGTGAATAAACCCAAACTTTGCTTGAGTTTTATCAGTGGCCTTCAGTGCGCGCATGCTCCTTCCAGACATTTGATCTGGATCTAGTTTCTGAGTAAGTGTGCACGCGTGCTGATGTCGGCAAAACAATCACTCGTGTACTAAGGACTGACTCACCCATTTAGTACACTACTGATCACTAAAAGTCACTTTCAAGTTGTTACAAATGTTGGCTTCATTCGATAGAAATGACTCCTGTTTGAGTTCTGATATTTGTGGCTCGGCCAAATGGCGTTTAAAATGTCCCAGGAATTTCGACCGTCTCCTTGGATATATTGCCAGACCTAGCCGCTACTTGGCCTACTGCTAGCAAAATCTATCCCTTCGACTGACTCCACCTTCGTTCGGTAATAATTAAAGTAATTTTTTTTTTTAGTCAAATGACTGCCATGGTCAATGTGTCTGTCACTGCCCCGCGCTTGTGCAGTGCGGTAGGTGCGGTAGCGGAGACTCGTGATTTTGCTCAGTGTTGGTCGGCTTTTCGGTGTTTCTTCTTCTTCATGTTGAGGGCCCGCGGCGTATCAAATGGCTGATCAGTTCTGGCACCTAGACACTTTTGGCGGCCGGGGATTCGCCCTAAAACTCTGTTGGTTGGTATGTTCACTGTCCGGCGCAGTTCGGTGGGGGGGGGGGGGGGGGGGGGGGGGGGAGTGGGGCGGAGGCCGGGAGAGTTGCCGCGAGGGCTTTCAGTGACACTAAAAGTGTCAAGCGTGGTGGCCTCGAGTGGGGCCAGGGTGATTGGCTCGACCGCGGAAACCGCCCGAAAAAGACCGGAGAGACCGTGGACCGCCGCCAGAACAATGGAAGTGTTAAGGCGGTGTCCCCTCGCCATTGCCCAGCGACTTGTGCACTGCGCAATTGCTCTTTCAACTGCTGTGCTGGACAGAGTCACTAAGACAATGTCCGTTTGCACCGCTGTTGACGAACAACTTGGACAACTCGAAGCAAAAGACGTCCAACTTGCTCAGCCCAGCTGCACCTCCTACTGCTCATGATCTCTTCTGGGCAAAAGTGAGGGTCCAGCTCCACCTCCCTCCTCTAAGATCTCTTGATCTTTTGATCTCGCCTGGAACCCTCCTTTCCCACTCTGTCCCCGTCCCTAATAGGTTATCCCGCCTCCGTGGACGTAAAGCAACATAAACTAAAGCCAAAAAGCCTCGAGTGAGAGGCTCGTAGTCGATGTAGGCTGCTAAGACGCGGCACTGTACTGATTATCGTGTCTGATCAACTTAGTGTACTGTGACTCTAGTCAGTGTTTTCTGATTAACGAGATGACACACGTCAAGCACCCTCTGTGTATCCGTGGTCGTCATAGAGACTCCGTCAATGACTGAGACTTGATTTCAGTGTCGGGTGTAATGTCGAGTTTACGGTGGGGCCGCGAGCATGTCAGTATGTCGGTGTTAACCGGCACAACACTGATGCCACTGTCACGTGTGTCCACCGTTGACCTGATACCCCGGGTCAGTGCCAGCCAACACTGATGCCACTGTCACGTGTGTCGATCGTTGACCTGATACCCGGGTCAATGCCAGCCAACAGTGATGCCACTGTCACTTGTCGATGTTAACATGATACCCCGGGTCAGTGCCGGCCAACACTGATGCCAGTGTCACGTGTGTCGGTGTTAACCTGATACCCCGGGTCAGTGCCGGCCAACAGTGATGCCACTGTCACGTGTCGGTGTTAACCTGATACCCCGGGTCAGTGCCGGCCAGCAGTGATTGATTGATTGATTGATGATCACTTATATAGCGCTATATTCTCCGTTCTGTTGAGCAGACTCATTGCGCTCGCCTGTGGTTCTACATGAGTGACTAGCTTTTTATAGCGCGTTTTTTGAATATCACCGAAGTGGTGTACTTACAGCGCTGGCATGACTGGTGCCACATGAAACTGCAGCCATCTCGGTGCAATTCTTGTGTACACCATACAACCATGCACCATGTCACTTCACGCAAAGCCACATACGTAAGGTGTATGCGTGTTTAGCTGCAGCCTGCCACCTGCACTTTTGGCAGAATGACCGGGATCTTTTACGTGCTACTGCGGTAACACGGGGGTGGAACGGATACCGAAATTAGAATCAGCACAGAAAGTCGACCCTGGAGAAGAAAATTCTCCGCCGCTCCTGCAGGGATTTGAACCCGGGACCTTTCAGTCACGAGTCCGGCGCTCTAACCACTGAGCTATCCCCATCCCCAGTGATGCCACTGTCACGTGTGGATGTTAACGTGATACCCCGGGTCGGTGCCGGCCAGCAGTGATGCCACTGTCACGTGTGGATGTTAACGTGATACCCCGGGTCAGTGCCGGCCAGCAGTGATGCCACTGCCACGTGTCGGTGTTAACGTGATACCCCGGGTCGGTGCCGGCCAACACTCAGTAACTGTCATGTGTGCCAGTGCTGAGTTCATCGTGACTGAACTGATGCCGAATCAGTAACTGAATGGACAGCGCCGGCACTCAGACTTTGACGTGACTAGTGACCCACTAGACAGTCAGATCAGGGTGACTCGTGACTAATGACTCAGATCAGGGTGACTAGTGACTCAGACCAGGGTGACTAGTGACTCAGATCAGTCAGATCACGGTGACTAGTGACTCAGATCAGGGTGACTCGTGACTAGTGACTCAGTCAGACCAGGGTGACTCGTAACTAGTGACTCAGGTCAGTCAGATCAAGGTGACTCGTAACTAGTGACTCAGATTAGTCAGATCAGGGTGACTCGTGACTAGTGACTCAGATCAGGGCCATCGTCAATCAGACGAACATTAGAACCGTTTCAAAGGCAAAGTTGTTTTTTGGGAAACTTCTGAGAGAGACGGGGTGGAGCGCATATGGCTTTTCCGAGCGCACAGATACCATCTTGAACTGAACTGAACAGTCAGCGCCGCGACGGCGGCGCTCAGTGACCCTTAGCGGCCCCGCATACCGCCTACACCCCGGTGTGAGTGTGTGTGTGGTTTGTGTGTGTGTGTGGTTTGTGTGTGTGTGTGTGAGTGTATGTCATTGTGCAACGGTGTGTGTTGTGTGTGATATTGTTTTAATTGCTGTGTGTGGTACTTTAATTAATTGTTTTAATTATGTTACCTTGTCAAAGTAAGACTCTTTTGTTGGTGGTGTTGTGTTTGTTGTATTGTTCTCTTAACTTATGTATTATTATTTACGAGCCCGCCATGACCACAACAAAATTGCCCATTGTGGGATAATTAAAGTTTTTTGAATTGAATATTCCGCGGCGGGCCTCCAGCCGGCAGTCAGACCCGGCCTCACTGCTAAGAAGACACTGCACGGCGGCCGCTACCTAACACACGCACACACGTGTACAGCTCCGGATAGTGCGGCTATACAACAGGAAACACTGACTGAACATACGTTCAACGAGTTTGTTTGAACCCCCCCCCCCCAAAAAAAAAAAAAAAAATTGGTTGGGATCAGATTCAGATTCAGATTCACCAAGTTTTCCAACAAGGAAAGTCTCTCAAAAAGCGGTCAGCGTATAAACGTAAGCAAACGACAACGATGACATACATCAACTAGCATAGAGGTATACACCCATCCTCATCACCAAAACAATACACACACTCATGCACAGTATATACACACTTGCGCGCAACCCCCCCTCCCCCCCACCCCGCCCCCCCCCCCCCCACACACACCTGCGCGCCTCGCGTGCAAACACCCCCCCCCCACACACACACACACACACACACCTGCGCGCGCGCGCGCTCACACACACACACACACACACACACTATTATTAGTAATGTTCCAATGTAAATTACACACACACACTCATGCACCCGCATACACGCCCCACCCTTCTCCCCTCCGCACCCACCCACACTTGTAGATAATTTAAAATTACGCAAAATAAAAAAGTATATAAAAGATTATTTAAACATCTTACATATAAAACAAGACAGTTAAAACAGTTAAAAGTTTTGCACACACACATTCACATCGCTATCGATGTGGAGTCAGAAGCCGGTGCAGTTTGAGAATACAATTAGGTCAGTATTAAGGTGCACAGTTCCTTAGTAAAGTCTGTGACAGTGGGAGGCAGTGAATGATGTGGGATTTTTCAACTTTGAAGGTCGGGAGCTAGGGCTCGAAGACTGGTGCCTTGTTGACCCCCTCGCCCCCCCCCCCCCCCCCCCCCCCCCCCCCCCCCCACCCCCCCCCCCCGGCATTTTGGAACTCCAGTTTTCGGACCTGCTGAGACAGAATATTTGTCAAGATCTGAGAACTTAGGATATTTTCGGACCTTTCAAAACTGAAAATATTTTCTCCCATTTGGGAACTTAGAATATTTTTGGACCTTTCAAAACTTAGAATATTCAGTTTCGGCGGTATTTCGGAACTTATTTTTTGGATCCGCTGAGACAGAATATTTTCAAGATCTCGACAGAACTTAGAATATTTTTGGACTTTTCAAGACTTAGAATATTTCTCGAGATCTCAGGCATATTTTTCGGCATTGCGGAACCGGGAATATTTTTGGCCCTTGAAGAATAGAGATACATATATATAATTTTAGAATATATTTTACAAAGACTTGGATTTGGGGGGACCCATTTGGGGGGCATTTCGGAATATAATAATTACATTTTTGAACCCTTTAAGACTTAGGATATTTTCTAAGATCTCAGGACACTTCGGAGAATATTTTCTGGCAGGGGTTGTTAGACGGCCGCATTGAAACGTGGCTTGAATTTATTACCGAACAGATGAAACGTAGATTATTTTAGACGTTATAGTTGTGCATTACTAGCACTAAACTTTTTTCTTTTTTTTATGCGCGTGTGTTGCCACATAAATAGTCCTCAATAACAGCGAGTAACAGGCTAATCTGATACACTTTCAGGGAAACGAACCTGTGCACGTACACGTTCTTTCATGCAAAGATCATGAATCCCTGTGACTTATTCTGGAATACAAACACGAAACTCACACGCTTTTG